>ML681991.1:10498927-10588849 GCA_007922195.1 Podocnemis expansa | reverse complement strand
CCTTGTGGGGTCCCTTCCAACCCTATGATTCTATGATTCTATGAATCTTCTCTTCTGCAGACTAAATAAGCCTCATGCTTTCAGTCTTTCCTCATAGGGCTTGTGCTCCAGCCCTTTTATCATTTTGGTTGCCCTCCGCTGGACTCTCTCTAGCATGTCCCTGTCCTTTTTGTAGTGGGGAGCCCAAAACTGAACACAGTATTCTAGATGTGGCCTCACCAGTGCAGAATAGAGGGGAATGATCACATCCCTTGATCTGCTGGTAATACTTCTTCTGATGCAGTCCAGTATGCCATTGGCCTTTTTGGCAGCAAGAGCACACTGCTGACTCATATCTAGCTTCCCATCCACCATGACCCCCAGGTCCTTTTCTACACTGCTGCTACTCAGCTGAATGTTTCCCAGCCTGTAGCGGTGCATGGGGTTTTTCTGTCCCACATGCAGGACTTTACACTTGTCCTTATTGAACTTCATAAGATTTTTATTGGCCCACTGTTCCAATTTATCTAGGTCTCCCTGAATCCTGTCCTTGCCCTCCAACGTGTCTACTGTTCCCCCTAGCTTGGTGTCATCCGCAAACTTACTGAGAGTACCGTCTATTCCATCATCAAGATCATTGATGAAAATGTTGAACAGAACCGGAAATCAGTGGAAGGACTACCAATGGCTTCAATGGCTTTCAGATCAGGCCCTCAAAGCATGAATCCATCTGCTAGCAAAAAGAAGGTTCACTGTACATTTTGCTCATTGTGAGACCTCACTGAAGTCAAGGTGGGGAATCGTGTGTAATTCACGACAGACCCTGAACTTGAGTCTCAACAAATATCAGTAATATTTTTATTTTCTTGCCCAACAGACTTAGCATTCTTCTTGAAAAGCAAGGTATATCTGGCAAACTTTGCGACAGGTACTACAAAAATCTAGTTTCTGGTCATTATATGTTATCTTGGACTGGGGACAGTTTTCAACATCCTTTTTGAGATAATCCACTGATTTCTTAAAGGAAACTTTCATACTCTGTTTTTTTTAACACTAAGTTTAACTGCAGTTTTGCTACCATTAAGGAAATGTATCTTCAGAGTATTCTAAGAGATAAATTACATATATGGTTTGGGACTCGAGACAAGTCGCACACCTTCTCTTTCTTACCTCTCAGTTTAGAAGACACACACCTTCCTAGATCTGGCTCTACTGCTTTACAAAAAATCAATAGCAGAATACCCCTGAAAGGCTAGCTCACTCACTAGCTATTGCACTATGGTTCTACAAAGAACAGAACTAATGCACAAAAACTTATAGGCCCAACTAATATGCTTTCTGTGACAATTTCTGTGAAAACTTGAGGTTTCATAATTTGTTCATTTTCTCATGCCTGACAGAATAACTAACCTCCATGGGATAGAAGATTAGGGGTTTTTTTTTTGTTTGTTTTGTTTTGTTTTTTGGTTTTTTTTGCTGTGTTTGAATATAGTGAAGGGACTATGTCTTAAAAGATTTAATATTCTCCAAATATTCATGCAAAAAAAAAAAATTCTTGCAGTTGGTTCCAATTTCTCTAGGTGAACTATACCAAGGCAAATTCTCAAAAGACAACCACAGATTCTTCCTCAGACAGTTCATCTATGAAATACTAATTAGAGCCAAACCTATTTATTAATGCAAAATCTTGAAGTATGTCAGTAGCAAACTTGAGCCTCTGCTGACTGAAGCATCTGCAAATGTGAGACCGCAGGCTGTGATCTGGTCAGCTTTGACAAATTAAGCAGTACCGGTGTTTGAAAGGAGGACCCTTAGAAAGCTAATGTGATCCACAACTGGCAATAGACTGGGCTCATACCTCATTGTCCATGCCACCCAAAATTGTGGTAGAGGGCACAATATTTCACAGAAAGAGCTGTCTTGTGCACAAGACTCTGGCAGTTTAAAGGACATTTTTCTGCACACATACTAAATATTGTAATCTATAAACACGCCCGCACACCCCTGAAATGGACATATAAAAAGTAGGTATGACAGGCAGACATAATAAAGAGACAGTTGAATAGGCAGACACCCCACACGTATAGTGGCATAACAAACAAGGGACCTGTGGCACTTTTAAAGACTAACAAATTTATTTACCACATCATGAGCTTTCATGGATAAAATCCCACTCACCGAATGCATGAAATGGAAATTACCGTATACAAAGGAATAGATAAAAGGAAAGAATGTGCAGAGAGATTTAAGTGTTCCCCTACTCTGCATTTAATTCCTTTCCATGCTGTAGTTTCCATTTCCTGTGTCTGATGAAGCGGGATTTTACCCATGGAAGCTCATGAGATACATAAATGTGTTAGTCTTTAAAAGTGCCACAGGACCCCTTGTTTGTTTTGCTGAACTAGATCAACATGGCCACCCCTCTGGAACATACAGCGGTATGCAAGGGATGGTGATATCCATGCAATTAATGACAAGAGTTGAGAGCCACATGACAAACTATATGCATGTTACACTTCTGCCCGCTGATCTACATCCCCCTGGACTATTTTTGTCTGCTCTGCTGTTGGAGCCATGCTGGTCCCTGGGTAGGAGACAGCCAAGGTAGTGAAGAATTATTTTGTACAGAATAACTTCTGCTGGTAAAAAGAGACAAGCTTTTGAGCTTCTTAGATATGATAAAAGATATAACTTACACTACTTTGGCTCTTTTCAACCTTTCAAACTTTAAAGCAGTTCCAAACATCTACCAAGTGTTGGCTATTTGCTTTAGTTCCATTAACTTTAATGAATTTGCTGACTGAGGATCTGACTTGATGCACGGTGTGAAGTTACTCCATTTGCCCTTGATGGGATACCTTCTCTTTCTCCTTTGTGTGCACAGCTAGTTGAAGGGCTGCTTCCTTTTTGCTGCCCAGATTTATGCATTGGCACTCCTGGTTATGGATGATATTCTAGAAGATGGACCATAGTCTGATCTCAGTAACATCAGAGTAATTATGGAGTAACTCAAAATTAAAGTACTTCCAAGTTACATCGATGCCACTGAGCTCAGAATTTGGTCTGACTGAAAAAGAAACAAACTAATCCCAAGTTTCATTCACATTCCCTATACATACATTAAAGATAAACAGAGTTTGTCCCTGAATACAATTTCAGTATGTCAAAAAGTTGGAAATTACATCCAAATATGGTCTCCTGTGATGCTACTCTTGTTGGTAGCAACCAGAGCAAACTAACTGTGTGCATTTTGCCCTATCCTTGCTGGATACGCAGGGCCTAATCCTCATTCACATCAATGATCCTTTGCACCTGGTAGGGTAAAGAGGCTTTAAAGGGGGCATGTGTTCCTAACTAATGTTTCTGCTTTTCTGATACAGTACAGTTCTAAAGAAATTGTACCCAAGAGTTCCCCTTGTAAAACCTGTGGACAGAACTAAACATTTTCAAGATGAGTAATCATGACACTGAATCTCCACATGAACTTGAGAATAATGTTTATGGCCTCGCATATAAAACAGGCCAGACCAGGCGATCTGATGGGTCCTTCTGGCCTTAAACTCTATGGAAACCTTGTTGTTTTGCTTCATCACACCAAGGGCAGAACAGGTGTCAACCTTCTTCTTCAGCAAGTGATAACTACACACAAATAACCGAGGAAGAAGAAGCTTCCAAGTGTCTGACAAAGTGGGATTTTCTCCCATGAAAGTTCATGTGATAAATAAATCTGTTAGTCTTTTAAGTACCACAGGACTCCTTGTTTGTTATGCGTAAGTACTGGCATTATTAGGCCATGTTTGTCATCTATCATGAAGACAATCTATGCATATACAGAGACAGAATGCTGCAGTGGGAAATGATCCACCAGGGTCATTTGGAGTATTTTAAGCACTTCCTTTAAAATGAGCCACTTGTGTATCCACACCACCTTATACTGGAGCTGTGGGCTTTGGGGGTATTTTTAATGCAGGCTACTCATTTCAGACCTTTGCAATCAGTGTCCCATTCCAGGAACTGCTACTAGTTATCTGCAATAAACCAGAAGTTACAAAATACAGAAGAAAAGATTAACTAGCAGTTGCCAGCCCAACCGAAACAAAAGCATGTAGATCCACTCTGTAGTACTGTCCCTTCTTTATTTCTACTGGGTCATGTATTTCAGTAGGAGCTATATTCAATTATTTGCAGCAACCACAATGGATTAGGCTCTGCTACCTTTACTGACACTGAGCAGATTCATAGTTCTTGCAAACACCTGCACACAAGCTTAACTGTGCTCCCATGTGTAGTCTCATTGAAATCAAAGGACCTCTACATGTTCTTTGAATTAAAAATGTGCACCATTGCTTGCAGCACTGGAGCCTTACTTTGCAGGGAATCTCACTGAAATCAAGGGGCAATGTGTGTAATAAATGAAAACTCCATATGAGAAAGGGGGTGGCACAACTGGCCCAATATAAAATATCACATTGTACTTTGCCAGATTAAATTTTAACCACTTGCTGACTAGATTTTAACCAGTTGCTGAACTGCTGTCCAGCTATTAGTTAAAAGAGTCTTTCAGCCTATAATTATGAACCACCACTTGGTAACAATGCTGGTCTTTCTCCTTACTGGTGATTTGCAAAGAGTGCTCATCCTCCCTACAGCTGTTAACAATGTAAAACGGAGTCCTAAAGTGGCGGCCTTTCAATGGATGTCACTGATTGAGAAGAGAAAGTGACATGTACATTTACATTCTGATGAATCCTTCAGGGAATGCCTTGCTGAAAATCAAGCTGCAGAAATAATCAAGGGGGACATCCCCTGGTGATGAAATTCTCAGGCAGCAAAGCTCTTGAGAGAGAGCAAGTCTCATCGTAAGTCTCTTTGATACCCTTGTTATGCTCCCTAAAGAATTCAAACAGACATTCTCCCAGAACACTTCTTAGGACAATTATGATTGCAAAGGGAGAGCTTATGGGCTCATTATTAATGGAAGATATTCTAGTTTGAACGATTCAGGTATATTTTCCCCTTTAAAAAAATAAAGGCATTAAATGTCAGTTTTTGAGTTAGGAAAACCTAAGTAAAGGCTCTTCCGGAGAGCTATAAATTACATATATACTTATTGAGGGAATGTGCCGAGCATTCCCAGAAGGGAACATGAATCCAGACTCCTCCGTTCAATTCTTGGCTTTGCCACCAAACAACACTGGCCATACTGAGGCACAGTCAGATTAAGCAATTCACTAATTGTGAAGATTAATATCTTGAATCAGATGATCGAGAACAACATAATACTTTTCTTCCTCAGAGATGAGGAGAGGCTTGCTTAATATTTGCAAAATACATTCAAAGAAAAGACACTCTGGAAGTATAAGGTATCATATAGCCATTTACCTTATAGGGTTCCCCAAAGAGATTAAAACCTGAAGCAAAGAGGTCTTCATCTTGCTGGACTTCTTGATTTCTTCTCTCCCATTCTTTCCTTTTAAGTGCACTCCGGTCTTGCTCATAGTGACTGAAAAAAATAAGACAACACTTAACTATGTCCCTCGTTTAAACATTCAGTGTTACCAATATTTGGAAAAAACACCAGAAATGGTGCAATTCTATCTGATAAGTCTGGAAGAGAGTAAAACCCATCAAGCTGTTTTCCCAAATGTAAATCTGGAATCATAATACTATACTAAATAGAGTCATTTAGGCATTTGGCTATCACAGTTTCTTAGAAAAAGAAAGCCCAGTATACCATCCTAAATGTACTTCAATTCTGCTTTCATTAAACTTGGACAGTCCACAAGAGAAGTAGACCACACCATGGAATAAGTCAGCCAGCTGTCCTGCTTCAGAACTGCCCCACACTAGAACCCATAAAGGGTATCATCAGAGACTTGCAACTCAGATCTGATGGGGACCACATCCTGAAAGAAATCTTTCCCTCTCCTTGCTTTTGCTAACCCCCCAACCTTTACCAATCAACATCAAAAGTAAGCTCCCCACAATGCAAGACACACCAACTCAGACTGACTCTAGACCCTGCCAGAACAACAGATGTAAAACCTGTAGACTGCTACAATGATCTATATCCTCCAAACCAGATCATTCAAGTCTTCTACACAAGCCAATCACAATATACGGTGTACCTGATCCAGTGCATCAAATGCCCCAACAATAACCATGTGGGTGAAAGCAGACATCCACTATGAACTCAAATGAACTCTCAAAGAAAGTTGATAAAAGACCCAAAAAAACTTGCGTGAGCAAAATTTCACAAAGCAATCACTCCATATCTGACCTCTGAGCCCTGGTCTTCATAGGAAACCAACCACTGAAACACCATTGAAAGATGACCCTTGAAATGTAAATCCCCTAACTCTATTTGACACTAAAAATCATGGACATAATAAAGACACCAGATTTATGGCTCATTACAACAATTTGTAACACACTGTACTGGCTGCTAATCCTTCACTGTCTGCGTCATTTTTAGCAGTTTCTAAAAGCATATATAAACCTCTTTTCTTTAACAATCTGTCCCCACTTTGTATCTAGTGTAGACACTATGGTTTCCTTCTCCAGGTCTGAACAAAAACTCCGCAAAACTGGAAAGCTTGTTCTTTCAATCAATCAAACTTGTTCCACTAAAAGATATTGCCTCATCTCTCAAAGAACTAACCATTTGAAAATTAAAAAAAACACACACACAAAATCTCCCATTTCCAAATGATGCTTTCTTCCAGAAAATTTTCAAAACAACTTTATCTGTAACTGTGCACATATAAATATGTACCATATATAATCGGGTATAAGCCGATCCAGGCACAAGCTGACCCCCCAATTCTGAGCCCCAAAAAGAAGGTAAAATTGGTGACTCAGGTGTAAGCCAAGGTCCCCTTTTGGCCTTGCCCCCTAACCCCCCCCCCACTGCTGCTGGCTTCCTCTGGAGTTTCTGACAGCTTCCCGACCCCAAAATCTCTGCTGCTGCTTTTCCCTTGCCCCCTTGGTGTCCATTCCTCACCCCTGCTGCCCCCTGCTCTGCCCTTTCCTCACTGCTACCCCCCTGCTCACTTCTCAGCTTCCTGCTGTTGCCCCCTGCTCCTCCTACTGCCCCCTCCTCACTGCCGCCCCCCTACTCCACCCTCCCTCACTGCTACCTGCTGCCCCTCCTGCTCTGCCCCTTCCCCACTGCTGCCCCCCTGCTCCTCCTGCTGCCCCCTGCTCTGCCCCTTTCTCACTGCTGCTCTCTGCTCCTCCTACTGCCCCCTCCTCACTGCCGCCCCCCTACTCCACCCTCCCTCACTGCTACCTGCTGCCCCCCTGCTCTGCCCTTCCCCACTGCTGCCCCCCTGGCTCTTCACTGCTGGCCCCTGCTCTGCCCCTTCCCCACTGCTGCCCCCCTGCTCCTCCTACTGCCCCTCCTCACTGCTGCCCCCTACCCCACCCTCCCTCACTGCTACCTGCTGCCCCCCTGCTCTGCCCTTCCTCACTGCTGCCCCCCTGCTCCTCCTGCTGCCCCCTGGCTCTTCACGGCCGCCCCCTACTCCCTTCTCAGTTCCCTGCTGTTGCTCCCCTGTTCCCCAACACCCTTTCCCTGTCACCCCCCAACCCCTGCTGCCGCCCTTCCCATCCTGCCAGGCAGCCCCCCAATCCGTGTTGCTGCTTCCCTGGGCTCCCCAAAAACCGTGGGTCCTCCTGCCGCTTTCCTGGACTCCCCGCCCCCCCCAATGCCTGAGCCCTGCCACCCCTTTCCTGGCCTCCCTGAACCCCCCCCCCCAAACCCTCCCGGCCATCCCATCACTTTCTCCAACTCCCCGACCCTCCAACCCCTGGTCCCTGCCGCCGCTTCCCTGGCCTCCCTGAATCCCCCCCCCAATGTCCAGGCCGACCCCCCCAGGCCTCCTTACATGGCTGCTCCAGATGCCGGGGTCCCCTCCTCACTCCAGCCCCAGCCCCGGCCGACTGCCCAAGATGGCCGCCCGGCAACACTGGGGCTCCGGCCTGCCGCATGGTCTGGGAAACTCCTGGGAGGGGCTGTCTACCGTACTCTCTTGAGTATAAGCCAAGAGCCTGTTTTGAAGCCAATTTTCAGGCACAAAATTTTCGGCTTATATGTGGTGATATACGGTAGGCTCATCGTGTACATACGAGTCTATAAGTTTATGCGTGCTTCCCCTATAAGGAGAAAGCAACTATTGAATCAACCAGGCACAGCGCCATCTTCAAGCCCCTCTACTGTGCAGCATTGCTCTATATCACAATGGTTTACTTCAGCCAAAATGGGATTCAGAACAACTATTTCAATCTCCCATAATTGTTAAGATTTATCTAATGTTTGGTTGTGAGCACAGATGGTTTGGCCACTCACGCATTTCCAGAATACTGGACACTCCAGTACTTTCTGAAATCGTGTGGGCCCACCTCAGTGGTCTGGTCCATGTCCCTGCCAGTGTGACCTTGCACACATGATGTATACAAAATAATGCTGCACAAAGGACGACATTCTGAAGAGCACACCACTCCGTGTCCAAGGGTGTGCCATGCATGGTGTGTGCAACACCACACTGCTGAGGAGAAGCAGCTTGCTCTTCGAAATGGCATGCGCTGTATGACACCAGACAAAATGACACCTGATTTTGTCTCAATACCAGATTAGGTCCAACCCACCAAAAAAAGAGGGCTAGGAGGTGCTTGAAAATGTTGCATGTATTCTGTTCCAGAAAAGAAGGGCTTTAGGTTAATTGAATGCAGTGGCAGATGATTCTGCACACAAAAAAACAAATAAAAAGGTCTATTGCCTCAGAGTAGTGAGAGCAAGATGTCGGCTATCTTTAAGTCAGCTCACTTTGTGCACCTGCCAGACCCAGATGACAAGCTGAGAGATCACATTGACTTCTCTTCTGAACAGGATTGAAGTGCTTTGGTCTCTTGTCTCTGCAAACTACTTCCTGCTCCTCTGAGGGAAAAGATGTAATTAAAACACTGAAGGGGGGTGGGCAGGAGAGGAAGAGAAGAGATGCATGTTTCTACTTGCATTGACAACCTCTCATGTGACAAGCATTAAGGGACACTTCTGTGCTTTCAACCCGTATTTCATTTGTTATAAAGCTTTTGGCTCTATTTTGCATCAGTTAATTAGCTACAAATTCAAAATGACAATTTGAATAGCAGACTGAGTATGAACACTGATGTTATCTGTTGCAAAAATGTTTGCCAGCTAGATTTCATACATACGCGTGTGCGTGCATGCACACACGCATACTTATGTAACAGAGAATAGTGAATTCCCATATCCTGGTGAGAACGAATTTAATCTCCATAGAGCCGACTGCACTTGGAAGATAACCAAATATCTACAACTTTTGCCTTTTTAGCTCAGCATGATGTTGTATTGGAAGCTTCACATGGAGAGATATAATGAGGAATGAACTGCACAGTGATGAGGCTTTGACAAGTGTATAAAGTCACTGATTTCTGAGTGAAACCACAATTACTAATTTGAAGCACCAGCTAATTAAAACCACAGCTATGTATTTAGCCTCTTGTTATACCTACTGCAGATTATAATTATGAGGACCTCTTTATCTACTCAATTAAAGTTTTTATGATTCAGGCAGGCTGTGTTTGAACCTGCAACACCTACAGAGACTGCAGGAAAGCATATGTCTGCCTCCTGATGATACCATGTATCCCTAGACTTGCATACTTGTTTTCACGCAGGGAAGGGGGCGGGAGGGAAGACAGAGTGATGCCACAAAGCAACTCTTAAAATCAGATATTTGAATTAATAATTGGTTTAAGCAACTGAAAATCATTCATGCTTGGAGGGAATAGGATGGAGTATAGTTTATTAACAGAAACATAAAGCCACCTAAGTATATGAAGCTGAATTAAACTAGATTTTCATTGCCATTTCCCATTTTCAGGTTGGAAATTCAAAAGCATCAGCATTTGACGTACTTAGTTTTACAGCATGTTCTGTCACAATGATATTACTACCGTGGGATCATTTGCTAGTGTAAAGTTATAGTACATGGGATGACTACAGTCTGCGCTGCTACTGGATTCTTGAAGAAATTATAGCATTATTTACTAATTTACTGAGGACAAATAAATGAAATTAAATTACTGTACCAAAGCCACTTAGCATATTATTATTGCTAATTACAAGCTAGGTTGTAATGGACTGTCTATAAATCCATCCAGAGTCATAAGAGGAGGTAAGAATCCTCATTCCACCCCTATCCGGACCTTGAGCTCACACACATGGGAAAAAAGTGGGTGCTATACCTTTTTTGCTGTCCTCTCTGGGTGGATGCAGGGTGGACTCTTGGCTCCACTCCTCTCCATGATCAATGGGGGGAAATGTAGCTGAATCAGTGGAGGAGGGGGTGAGGAGGACGGTACTGTAATTTTCTACTTGTATAGATCAGTTGGATATATCTACTCCATACCAACCCTCAAAGCAAAGAGAAAAATGTTTCTTAGCTCTTTGTTAGTTGCCTTCTGTGGTAATGGTAATGCATTTACATACCAACCCATACTTAGGGACATTCCTAAAGGCACAATATAATAAGATGCTCAGCGTACTCTGAAAATACATTTGCATTGACTTCGATAGTAAGTTTTATTTAAGAACTGCAAGACTGGGTCATAAAATCATAAACTTAGAGGACTGGAAGGGACCATGAGACATCTTTCAGCCAGACCCCTGATCTCGAGGCAAAACTATCACCCATAGTGTGCTTTTTCCTTTTGCAAACCTTTACATCACCATGATTTCAATCCTTGTCTATTAACATCCTCCAC
The DNA here is from genome assembly GCA_007922195.1 of Podocnemis expansa. Classification (NCBI taxonomy): domain Eukaryota; kingdom Metazoa; phylum Chordata; order Testudines; family Podocnemididae; genus Podocnemis; species Podocnemis expansa. The sequence continues at coordinate 10,578,079 of ML681991.1, read as the reverse complement.
AAGACTTACCACTAAAGTCAACGGAAGCAGGATGACACCCCTAGAAGAATCCTTATTTATATAAGAAAGCCCATCAAAATTATTGGCACTACAACTCAAGTAAAATTATTTATCTGTGTGGCTAGGGGTTGCACTATCCAGATTTTACTAGCTTGCAAATAACAGCAATCCCTGCATTTTAAGATTATTTAGTTCATACATTTTATGAATCTCAGTAAAATGGTTTACTCTACTTGATGGTGATTGTTACTAAACTACTAAGGCAAAACGATGAAACAGCATAAATTTAACCTGGCACAATTTCTTCAAAATTAATTAATTTTAATTAATCTGGTATTTACTATATTAACTACATATACAAAAGGTAAATAATTCAGTGCTTTTCTCTCAAACATATTAAAATATTTCTCTTTTAGCAGATGTCCTCATGAAACCAGAAAAAAAAATACATATTTAATTCACCCGAGAGACAAGCACAAGGCAGAAGCTCACTCCCGGGGGCGCTGGTGATGTTTACAAACTATTCCAACTGTGCTGGTACATTTTATGACATCAGAAGAACCTCCAGTGAATTGCTGCTTTCTACACCATTTGCAAATATCTATATTTATCACAAGTTCTGCAGTTCCAAGCACCATGTTGTTAAAAAAATAATTAAATTTGAATTTTTCATACACACTATGACATAAAAGCCTGAAGTAAGTCTCAACATATAAAGCATCTACCATGCATACTAGAAAGTGGTTGCTTATCTGCTTATGTCAATAACTTATTTCTCTGTACATTTATTTCTGTTGTCAAAATGCTCAGCACTGAGGTAACACTACATAGCTGATCAACTACAGCAAGCCACATATTTAGTTTTAAAATGTACACAGATTAGAGCAAGAATGAAGCCATCCTTCCCCTTATCCAGAGAGTGACACTTTGATTGGATCTTAAGGTCATGGTGCACTGAGAACTGAGTAGGATGTTATCTTTGAACTCTCAATATAGCCTGATGAAACCTTTTTATAGCTTTTCTGCTCTAGGCTGCTTTTTTTTTTTTTTTTTAAACCAGTGCTCTAGGAAACACCTCAACACGATTGCTGGGTGAAGGTGTCAAAAGAAAATACTTGTAATACCCTATTGTAGCAAAGTCTCATGAAAGAACTGCATTTGACTCATGGCACAAGCAATGTCACAGTTTCCTTACTCTGTCTATACCAGTCTTAGGAAGACTTGGTGAGCTCTACTTCAGAGTCTTAAGGTTTCAGATATCACCTCAGTCAAGGGGTGTCAAACTCTTTTGCTATGTTGGGCTGGATTTGACACAAATGCACTTCAAGTGGGCCATATATACCATAAATCGAAATACTAGGGCACTCTTGTGGCATCACGGAGCACTGTGTATACAAGACTGCTCTCTGTGGTACCTCACTTTCTCCCTTGGTTAGGGACAGAATGTGGTCCCATGGGCCAGGTGAAAGAGGTTCACAGGCCACATGTTTGAGACCCCGGCCTCAGGTGCTAAAATCAGGGAGTTAGAGAAGAACTTCACAAAGGCTTGATATTTGGGGTGAATCAAGCTTAGATGCACCTGCTGCTGCTAATGATAATACTTAAATTTATATACACACCATTTTTATTATTCATTTTTATACATTTCTATTTACTAGACCTTCTATTTATTAGGTTTAATCACTGAACTGGAACAGACAAGTTCTGACAGAGTAAGACATGTTCCCTCTCCAAAAAACTTACAAACAAAGGTAAAAAAAAACAAAACAAAAAAAACAACCCAATGACAAAGAAGTTTAAGTAAGGAAAGGTATGGATATATTATTAGTGAAGAGTAAAAGGTGGAAGAATTCCAAGAAGAAACAAGTTATAAAAAGTTGCTTGAAAATCACTGACAGGATTTTAAGGGCAGATTTATGCAACAGGAAACAGGAGGCTATTAGAAGCTTTGGGATATCAAGAATGAAGTCATGAAGCTAGAAGTAGGAAAAAGTGGAAGAAGGCTGGGGGAACATAATGGGAGAGGAAAAAAAGAGGACACAATGGGAAGAGAGAGACAGAGGTATATGACATTTCCTAGGGTCTAAAAGGTGAAAAAGAGTTTGAATGCAACACAGTAAGGGAAGGAAGTCAATGAAAGATTCAAGGATGAGCAAGAAGTGATTTGAGAACCATAATAAAAATGGACCAGATCCTCAGCTAGTGTAAAATGACACAACTTCATTGAATTAATGATGCTACATCAACTTACAGCACCTCTGGCCCAACAATTTTCAACACAGAATTCTGGGAAGAGGTGAGTAGTTGGCTGAGAGGGGAAGTTACAATATCAAGGCAAAAGATGGTAAAGATCCAATAAAGGTTTTAGCATTGGAAGTGGAAAGTGAAGGGTGGATTTGGGGGTGGGTCCATCTTTTACTGTCCACCCTCAATGCTTAAACCTTCATCCAATATGAATTAACGAGACAGTGGATTTGGAGGAAGAAGGCAGAAAGAGGAGAGAGAAAGAGAGAGCTTTAGTGATGGAAAAGACAGTGTAGGCTATCAATTGTGAAAGTGAAAATAGAGGATGGTGAAAGTTCTGGAGAAAGTGAAGAAATTTTTTTTTTGAGACGAAGAGTAAGTTGGAGCAGAATGTTTAGATAGGAGATGTCTAAGAGACAGATGAAGTGGCAGTAGGCCAGGCGGTAGGAGTTGAGAGCCCATGACGGGGATTTGTTGGCAGAGAGGTAACAGCTGAAGCTATGAAAGCACAGGAGGTCTCTAAAAGTAGGGATTAAGAGGATAATAAGAGGAAGATGAAGAAAAGACACTGAAGGACGTCAAACAAACAGGAAAAGAGAGGAAATCAATCAGTCACAAAAGGCAGAAGGAGCTGTCATTGAGAGAGAGAAAGCAGAAGAGTTGAAAGCGATTAGCCCTCAAATGCAGCAGAGTGATCAAAAATAAAAACAAAGTAGTGTTACTTTTACTTAGCAAAGGAGAGGCCAAAGCAAGTTTGGGGAGAGCAGAAATCAGACCTGGAAAGAACCAAGGAGACCACTGCAGGACAGAAGTCTAGGCAACAGTCTTAGAAAGCTCACTTCAGGAAATCTGAATGGTGTTGCAAAAGTACACAGTTTATCGTCTATTATGGAATGAGCAGTTGCTATTTCACTCTATTCAAAATAATCCACATTTGAAAATGCATAGTACAACTATTTAGCAGCCAACCTCCTGTTCTATCCAATATAATTTTTCACCAGTTTTTCATTCTACCCTGAAAATATTGTATGCTCCTAAGTGATGAACGAGTTTATTTGAGCACAATATTTGTTTTCTGTGGAAACCAGAAGTAAACAGAGGGTTTCCAAAACAATTTTAAAACGGATAGCCGTGTTAGTCTAGTCCAGTGAAAAAACAACAAGAAGTTGTGCAGCACTTGAAGACTAACAGATTTATTTTTTGCATGAGCTTTCGTGGGAGAAGATCCCACTTCCTCAGATGCTTTGAAGATGGGTGAACTTACAGAAAGGAATGAAACTAAATGCAAGGGGCACTAAGAACACTGGCTTTATAATTGTGAAAATTTAAATGAGGAAAGTTCTTGTCCAAAGTTGCTGCTTCCTAATTTTTTCCTTAGGGTACCAGCATACTATTGTTTTGTAGTTTTGATGGGGCATTATGGAGGGTGTTGATATAGACTTAAAACTTGAACTTCCTGGAATACTAACCCATAAGTCAATTCAGGGTTTATTTTACAAGGTACTTAGCAGTCTGGCCCCAATTTATCAAAGCATTTATGCATGTGCTTCACTTTATGCACCTGAGTAATCCAACTGAAGTCAACAAGATTAAGCATAATAGCTTTACTAGACTGGAGACAGTGCTATTTTGAGGCACGGAGAGTAGAGGCTCCCCTCTCCCTATCTGTAGACTGGGGCTAACCCTGATTTGCACCAGAGAAAATGAAAATCAGGTCCAGAGCCTTTATTTTCATTGCAATTTTGGCATGAACACTGGAGTAGGGAAATGGATTCAATAAATAGGCAATTATAAAAACTTTAAAAAAGAAGTATTTAGCTAGATACTCCTTATACATGAAAGGCTTTTATTGAACTGTAAATTGAAAAAATTCACAAGTAATTGTCCATTTAAGAGTAGCGAAGCTCTACCTTCTCTGACAATCACCATCACTCTCATGACTTTAAATTACATTGTCTTGCTAACCTTATGGTTTAAGACAAACCAATCAGGGCACATTAGAATATGCTAATTAATTAAATTGAACAATTTATCATGTATCTTTAAATATTTTAAAGCTGCAGCTTTTCAAGAATGAACAACTTTGTTTTTTTAAAAAAGTATCACACTATATCAATCATTCAACTTCAACATCAATGAAGATTTTTAAAAAAAAATCATTAGAATATTCTCTCTCTGATATTCAACAGTTATACAGAAAAAAACCCTCAAGATGGTCATTGGTTATCTCCATTTCAGAGCTCAATCTCTTAACAATTTGCATTAAAAACAATGTCATTCACTGTGGCATGTTGGATACAAAATACCACAGATTAGAGTCGCTGTACAAAATAATCCCCAAGAGACCCACAGGCAATTTATGGAAATTTAAGACATGAGGTTAAAAGACATAGCTTATATTTGTCACATCGTTCTTTGTTTTCTTAAGCACATTGAAAATTTTATTGTAGTTTCTGCCCATTTCAGTATTATGTTGCTTCAAACCTTTCCTCAGCATGAATTTGGGAGGAACGAATCCTTGTACCTTTATAGCAAGGAATGGGTAGAAGAGATAAGCTCATGAATGGTAAAGAGTATAAAGAAGAGATCATTTTTCAAATGGGAGCATTTATTGTTTCCTGTGTCATAGCACATTGTCTCTTGATATGATTAGTTATCAGTCTGAGTTATCAAAAACTAGTATGAAATAAAGCGTTTACGCAGTTATGCTTCATTGATGTCAGCTAGGGGAGCATGAAAATCTCCGTGAAGTTGGGTAATTGATGTGTAAATCAGAGCTCAATCATGCTATAATAGAAATGGTCCCACTGAAAATATGGCTGTGGAACACTATTGCACTGGGGTGAAAAAATGAATGGAGTCAAGATAAGGCTTATTTATTAAAAATGATAATAATTGGCAATTTGCACAATTTCCTCTTCAAGAGAGAAGTGCTGTCAGAAATATTTATATGCAAGCTGCAGACCAATATATTCAGATATCCTTATTTGGCAATAATTAACTGTTTCTGTTTTATTAAAATGCTTGGGGACATTGTTATGGATATTTAAAAAGCAAATTAAAAGAACACATTCATCCTTTGAAAGGCGACACATGTAAACGAAAGTAGTGATTGCAATTTGGTTAACAATGTGTGTACAAGGTACGTTTTGGATTGCTATTATTATCCTCTTGTCATTTCACATTTGCTATATGGAAAACAGCAAGGCGAGAATGGAAAAATATTTCAAGGCAAGAAAAAAAGAAACTCTAGAAAAAACAAAAATGGTTACACTGCAACAGCTACTGTGAAATTCACAAAGTAGTCACTGAAATATTTGCTAAATATAAGACTTTCCCAGGATTCTGTATTTATCGCTGAATGTATCTGGTATTTAATACATCTAATAAAATACCATTAAGCTAATAACTATATTTTGTAAATTAATACATGCTAAAGCATTGATATTGACTTTCCCAAAAAAGCTCAATAGCCCAGTGTTATTGCTTACCATCCCACACTGGTAAACTGTAACCAATGTATATATCCATGTGTGAAATTCATTAGTGAGTCTTGGCTCTAGGTAAATTACATATAGGAAAAAGGAGCTGGCTTAGGAGGCTGTATTAGAAAGGTAACCTGCTGTGACAGTAAAGAGACTTCGTCACTGTGAGGGTGTGATCTGGGGATGGAATTTCAGACTAAATTCTGAATTTCCTTGCTTTGTAAGATTAACAAAATGTGACTATTTCATTTTTACAATCATATTTTTTCTCTCTCTTTCTCTCTTTTTTAAAGTTCCACTTACATTTTTTGGGATGTCAAGTTCCTTCAGAACTGACATTATGAAAATGAGCCCATTAAGGCTTAGCCAAGGTCTACTAGATAATAATTCATATGCATTCAGAGAGTGTACATCCTAACAGCTTCTTAACTCTCATTATACTTCAAGTGCATATTAACAGCAGCATTCTATGCATTCGTATATTATGGATGCATAATATGAAATGTGTTGAGCTGTGTTTTACGTATTGTCTTTAATTTACATTTACAGCAAACACCGTATGGTGCCATTAGAGTGTATATGTTTGAACGTAACACCAATAGCATATATCTGCATATATTACAGGCACAGGACCATTTCACATAGTAAAAAATCTGAAATTTAGTTGCAACTGACTTTTAAATTTTGAAGACTTCAAATGTATTATTATAACACTTTAAAATTCCCCCTAAAATTGCTATATTTTATATATTAATAGCATTTTAAAAGACGAAAGCTGTTTCAACGCTATGAGAACACACAAATCAGTAATTAAGTGGTATTTAACAGACATGGTTGTGTTGCTAAATACAAGCTCAATTCATTTTCAGAAATCATCTCAACTCCTATCAATATTTTTTCATAATTACAATAAGAGATTCTAATTAACATTGCAACACAAAGTATTACATACTTTTTCCCATGATACTTTCAAAAAACAAACAAAAACCAGAAAACAAATAAAAATCTCCCTCCTGCTCATTTTACTAGCGTATCATTGAATCAAAGCCAGACAATCTGTAGCAAGTATGACTTAAAGTGAACTTTCTAATATAAAACAAATCATTGATTAACATGCATTCATGGAGCCAGATGGATCAGCAGACTCAAATGATGAAGTACTTCATCACATACTCACACCCTTTTACTGGTCTAATAGAGGCACTCATTTACTGACAGGCACCTCTACACATTCACACATGGGCTCTTTAGCCACACATTCTTTATTGAACAAGCTGTTCAAGAACAATAACACAGGTAAAAGCACATTTATAGATGATCACTCTCCATTTCATGGGCCAGTTTTAGCCTGAATTAGAAACACATGTAGGCCTTCGTAACTGTGGATGGATACATGTTATGCAACTATCCCAAAAGTAGGACAGGAGGCACTTGATACGGTTTTAAATCAGGCTGCAATTTTATTATAAGACATCCGGCACCACATGGCAGATAAGTGTTCAGTGCAGGTAACTCCATGATCATTCAAGATTTGTCTGGGGACCTCTGCCAGCTTCCCTTCTTTTTCCTCTCAGGTCCCCCAGCCAACTCATTTCTGGGACTGTACCATCTCCCCACCTTGATCAGTAGTAAGGTAGTCTATAGAGAAAGAAGCTGGCTCCCTGCCATATCGGTAATAGGAAATACTCCTCATTTTGCTCTTAACAAACACCTCCTTTTTAAGTCCCTTTCAAAACCATTTTCCTGGTCATTGCAAACCCTCCCTGTGGAGTACTGGCGTTGGGCATCCACCCCACGCTTGCGTGTGAATGGCATCACCATAGTCTCATTCCCTCCCGTCCACCATAACAAAACCACCTAAGCCTGCTGTGGGTAAGGCAAAGAAACCCCATTCCACCTAGAACAGGTTGTGGAGCCACATGTGGCTCTTTCGCTGCCCCTTTGGCTCCAGGCCCCTCGCCTGCCACTAGGGGACCCTCTGCAGGCTCCCCACCACCACCGGCGGATCCCGTGGGGGACTTTTCCTGGTTCTGCGCTCCCTGCTCCCTTCTCTGACCCACTGCTAGGGGACCCGCAGCAGGTGCCCTGGCCCAGGCTCACCCACCTCACATATTTATAGACTATACACATTGTGACTCTGAAAACGCTTGGTTATTGAAAGAATTTTAAAAAATGGCTCTTCTTGCCTTAGGGAGTGCACGTACTGCTTTGCCTGATCTGGGGTAAAATAGCTTCTCCTGCCAGGCTTGTTCTGTTTCAGCCTCCCAGCCCTCCTGATCCCTAGGGAAGGGTCAGCATTGCTACAGTGACCAACTCCCCTTTTGCAACAGCTTCTGAACTCCTTTCCTACCTCCTTCCTGCAAAGCACTATTTGCCTTTCTCCATCAGGGCAAGAAAAACCCCCACCCCCACTTAAAATGTCATGCACTCATTGTAACAGAGCATCCAGTGTGTAGGCAAACTGTGTTGGAAGTCTAATATAATTTTATGTATTGTTATTTAGGACAATTCTTGGCTAGAGGAATTATCTTCCAGTAAATTATTCCTATCTCCGTTGAAACCCTCCATAATTGCTTTCATTTATTGTAGTAATGTCTCCTAGAAAGGAAAGAGATGGTCAAATGCAAGGCTCCCTCATTTCAGATTCAAGCAAATATGCATCCCCCATTCAGCAGTGCTATAAAATATACTGTCATTCTTGCACAGAGAATAGCAACTTACAAGAGCTGTAATGATTTTATGGCCACACAAGACTTTATGATTATCCAGTGGGAAAAGAACCTAGAACCTCTGCTCCAAAACCTTAGCCCTCCTCAGCACTTGACCTTTATACTGAAGTACAATATATACATTTTTATAAAAGATTAATACATGATTAATAGATATTTTAATAAATTGCTGTAAAGTCTAACAGGTCAGCAGGTTCCTTATAACCATTATTAATACCTTCTACTAATGTGCTTATAACAATTTATAACACATATTATTTATGTAACATGCATTTAACAACTTTCATTATTTATTAATCCTCTATACAATATTTATAAATAGAACCCTAAGACACAGCATAACTGAAGAGCCTTCAAATGCAGAAGTAGTATAGGATATTAGGAGTATTACACCCAATTCAACTTTCACTGGCATCATTGATTCAGTGGGTGTTGGAATGGAGCCAGCTATTTATTGGTGACATGATCATACATACATGAGCTGATTTGATATCGCATCCAGAGGCGAGCAATGGTGACATGCTGGTATCAAGTGCATCATGTATGCATCGAGGTTAGGTGACACTCTTTAGCAACAGGCTGGGTTCAAAGGTCTCCACATCTAACAACCGGGTGTCAGTTTTAACAGTTACATGGTCCCACAGACTGCATTGTTACTGTTTACAGCACACACAATTGCACACATTTCCTCTTTGATAACGGGATACAATTCAAGAACTTCTGCTAAAATAACCTCCAGCAAAACAACCCCACAGGCTATCATCACTTAAGCGAAAAGAGACTCTCCATTAATTTTTATGGTCTTAGGGCTTACATCCACTGCAGGCCAGCCACCAAGCATAGAATAATCCAATTCACTTACTGCAGTCCCACCTTCCACATAGCACAAAGTAGCAATACACATGCACAGTAGGCAGTAAATCACAGATCCTGCTGCACTAGGAAAGTTTAAAAGATGGTGTGTTTGCTTTAATAAAAACGTATTTCATACAGAAATTGTCTTGTCTGATGTATTATTAAGAAGAAAGGTAAGACAGGTGTACCACACACTGGGATTTGATAGCTGATAAAGGTCGCTCACAAGTCACGGACAGTACTCTTTCTCTCTTCCTTAGATGGATCAAAACAACAATATCTTATGTGAAACTTCCTAATTTTTAGGTTGGGTCTGAGTTGAACCCGTGGGACCCATGGACCTGGGTCAGATCTAACTCCAGGTCAGATCTAAAAACAGTAGGTAACTATTTTTTCCCAAGATCCAAAGGGACTCTTGTGTTAGTCTAGTTCAGCAAAACAAACACAGAGTCTTGTGGCACTTAAAGACTAACAAATATACTTATTGCATGAGCTCCCCCTGTATTCAAAGTGGCTGATGAAGTGAGATTTTCTCTGCCAAAAGCTCATGCAATAAATATATTTGTTAGTCTTCAAGTGCCACAGGACTCCTTGTTCATTTTTTCCCAATTACATCTCAAATGTGATGGAAATCTCACAAGAATAATCAATTTCAAAACATTCCTGTCAATCCAGATGAAGGAGATCTTTCAGAATAAGTTGACTTCAATAACTTAGGGCCAAAATCTCATGAGAACAGAGCATGAAAAAGGGGCATTACTGTACCACAGCTAAGCCTACTTTGGATCCAGGTCTGAATAGCTTTGTTATTCAGACACATTATTTACATTTTTTTGGTTAGGACCAAATTCATTACTGGTATTACTTAACAGTAATCAGTGGAATTACACAGGGAATGACTTTGTTCCTTGGAATTGATTATTTTGTGTCCTACAAGTTATATGCATGGATTGCAATGACATGTTGCCAACATCCTTGCTGTCCCTAGAGGGGCCCTGGACAGATAGGCCTCCTGACCATGAAGGCTTCTCCCCAGCCTCTGGTCCTGACTTTCTAGGAATGGTGCCTGCACGCGTTTAACTAGGTTCAAAAAAGGCAGCTGACAAAAACTCACAGATAGGAACAAGAAATGTGGCCTTCACACAGGGCTAAATTTTGGCAGTAGAGAAGGAAATTCAACAGGGTCATAGGAGCAAGAAGAGGGAAAACAGTAGGGCAATCTGCTCAACAAATTAGATGTCTATATACATATGCAAGGAGTATGAACAAGAACTGGATGTATTAGTACACAAGCTAAAATATGACTTAAGTGGCATCATGGAGACTTGGTCAATAAATCTCATGATGAAAATATTAGTATTAGAGAATATTAGTAGGGGGTATAGCTTATTCAGGAAGGGCAGGCAGAAGAAAAAGAGCTGTTGCTTCATACATTGAAATATATATAGTTGTTCTAAAGTCCAAAAAAAGGTGAAAGGGAAAAAGAGAAAAAAAAGTAGGGATGCTGTCCTGGTAGGGTGCACTATACTATACAAATCAGGAAGAGAAGGTGGGAGAACCGTTTCTAGAACAAACAACAGAAATATTCAAAACACAAAGCCAGGCAGGTAACAGGGAACTTCAACTACCAAGACATCTGCTGGAAAGGGAATATGGCAAAGCCCAAAGCGTCTAGTAAGTTCTTCGAATGTATTCAGGGCACAAATTCTTGTTTCAGAAGGTGGAGGCAGTAACCAGCAGGACAACCATTTTGTTGGTTAAAGTTCATTGATTCTCATAGACAGGGAAGAACTGGTTGCAGATTTGAAGGTGTAAGGCAATTCGGACAAAAGCAATTACAAAATGATTTCATGAGTATCAGGAAAGAAAGGAGTACGACCAGCAAAATAAGGACAAGAGACATGACAAAGCAAACTTTCACAAACTAACAAAGCTAACCAGTAGGTAAGGTTTCACGGAAGATAGTCTAAGGGAAAAAAAGAGTTCAGGAGAGCTGACTGTTTCTTAAAGAGACTATATCAAAAACAAAAGAGTAAATGATCCCAATGTGAAGAAAAGATAGGAAAAATAGTAAGAGACCAATATGGTTCCATCAGGAACTCTTATAGTAACCTGAAAATAAAAATAAAAAATGAAAAAAAAATTGACAAAAGCTATAAATATTGATGAATTTCTAAGACCCAGTGCAAAAGAATAACTCAACCATGTAGGAACAAGATCTTAAAGGCAAAAAATTAGCCAGGGACATAAAAAGCAACAAAAAGATGTTCTTTAAATAATCTAGGAGCAAGAGAAAGACAAAGAAAAGCATAGGCCCCCTATATAATGGGGAAGGAGAGAAATAACAGATGACATCTGGCAGGCTGAGGTATTTAATGACTATTTTGCTTCAGTCTTTACTAAAACAGCTGTGAACAGATGCTTAAGACAATTAATATTAACAAGGGGAAAGAAGAAGTAAAAGGATATTTAGATAAGTATTCAAGTTGGCAGGACTTGACAAAATTTCTCCTAGGATACTTAAGAAGATAGATGAAGCAATCTTGAAACTAAATCTCCTTTGAGAACCTCATGGATGATGGGTGAGGTCCCAGAGGACTGGAGAAGGGCAAAACACTACCTATTCTTAAACAGCAGAACAAAAAGGCCCCTAGAATTTATGGACAGGTCACTTGACTTCAGTACGTGGAAAGATAGTGAAACACATTGTAAACAACCAATTTCTAAGCAGCTAGAAGGTAACAGAGTTATAAGTAATAGCCAAAACAGATTTGTCAAGAACAAACCACATCAACCCAACCTAATTTGCATCTTTGACTAGACTACTGGTCCAGTGGATAAGGGAAGCCATAGATGAGTTCAGCTTCTGACACAATTCCACATGACACTCTCCTAAGTTAACCAGGGAAATGTGGTCTGAATGAACCTATTATAATGCAGGTGCATAACTTGTTGAAAGACTATAGTCAAAAAGTAGTTATCAGCGGTTTTCTGTCAAACTCAGGCAATGTGTCTAATGATCTCCCACAGGGGGGTCTGCAAGCACTTTGGACGACAGGCTGAGAATTCAAAATGACCTTTGCAAATTGAAAAAGTGGTCTGAAATCAACAGGATGAAATTCAATAAAGTGTAAGTCCTGCCCTTGAGAAGGAAAAATCAAAAGCACAACTACAAAATGGAGACTAACTAGGCAGGCAGTAATACTGATGAAAAGAATCTGGGAGTTATAGGAGAACACAAAATGAATAGGAGTCAGTGAGATGTAGTTGCGAAAAAGGCTAATATCTTCCTGGGGTGTATTAACAGGAGTGTTGTATTAATACACAGGAAATAATTGTTCTACTCTACCCAGCGCTGCTGAGACCTCACATGGAGTACAGACACAGATCTGGGTGTCACACTTCAGGAAAGATAAGAACACTTTGGAGACAACCCAGAGGAGAACTACAAAAATGATTTAGAAAACCTGCACTATGCAGCAGGGTTTAAAAATCTCGGCTTATTTTAAAAACTGGGCATATTTAATCAGAGAAAAGAATACCAAGGGGTGCAGGGACCTGACAATAGTCTTCAGATATCTTAAGGACTGTTATAAAGAGGATGGTGATCAATTGCTCTCCATCAGGTTAGATATTAGGAAAAGCTTTCTAACTAGAAGGACAGTTAAGCACTGAAATAGGTTTCCAAGGGATGTTGAGGAACCCCCATCATTGGAAATTTTAAAGAACAGGTTAGATAAACTCCTGACAGGGATGGTCTTGACTTAGCAGTCTCAGGGCAGAAAGCTGATCTAGATGACCTGTCAAGGTCCTTTCCAGCCCTACGTTTCTATATTACAATCTACTGCAGAACATATACATTCAGCGTACACCCATACTGACTAGCACCACTACCTACCTATACTGAAGAACAAGTAAAGTGAACAACAACAAACGATTTGTGATTAACTATGCAATCCTAAAGATAAGAGAATGAGTTCTAGTAGGTTTCCTTCACGACTTCATAAAAAAGCTGATAGTAATATTTCTTCTGAGAAAGCATGTTTTAAATTACTATTGGCAATGTATGACAGCAAAAAACTTCACTGTACTTCAGATTTGAAAAAGGAAATTGTGAAGTGATTAGTCAGAGAAGCTGGATGGCTGAGAATAACCAGCAATAAAAGTGAGCCGTAGCATGTGATTTATGGTTTCTTGTGGTGATCTTCTCAGATTTCAAAGCTAAGCAGGGCTGGTTGAGTCAGAGCTTTAAAAACTCAAAAAACCTGTACGTTGTAAGAACTGTAAGCGGTGCTGGGTCAGCAGTCATAGAATCACAGAAACTGGAAGGGACCATGAAAGGTCACGAGTCCACTCCCCTGCATTCAGGACCCAGAAGCCTCTTAAACCATCCCTGCTCTTAAAAACTCCCAGTGATAGAGATGCCACTACCTGCCTAGGCACCTTATTCCCGTGGTTAATCACCCTGACAGTTAGGAATTTATCGATATATTTTTTTGTGTGTGTCGGTCAGCAGGCAGCATTCTTTTCTTTGTGTCAGTACCAAACAAGTGCTAAAACATGACCAGGACCGTTGTGTTACTGCATATCCCTTCTTTTAAATGAAATAGTAACCCAAGGTGCTGACTGCTTGTCATAGAATCATTGAATCGTAGGGTTGGAAGGGACCTCACAGGTCATCTAGTCCAACCCCCTGCCAGAGGCAGGACCACTCCCACTAAACCATCCCAGTCATGGTTTTGTCCAGCCGGGCCTTAAACATCTCCAAAGATGGAGATTTCACCACCTTCCTCGGCAGCTCATTTCAAGGCTTCACCACTCTCCTAGTAAAAAAACAGTATTTCTAATATCCAGCCTCGACCTCCCTAACCGCAACTTGAGACCATTGCTCCTCGTTCTGTCCTCTGTTATTACCGAGAACAGTCGAGCTCCATCTTCCTTAGAGCATCCCTTCAAGTAGTTGAAGGTTGCTATCAAATCCCCCCTCAATCTTCTCTTCTGCAGACTAAATAAGCCTAATGCTTTCAGCCTTTCCTCATAGGGCTTGTGCTCCAGCCCTTTAATCATTTTGGTTGCCCTCCTCTGAACTCTCTCTAGCATGTCCCTGTCCTTTTTGTAGTGGGGAGCCCAAAACTGAACACAGTATTCTAGATGTGGCCTCACCAGTGCAGAATAGAGGGGAATGATCACATCCCTTGATCTGCTGGTAATACTTGTGGTGATCAAAGATTTTGTCACCCTTTTAATTAAGGAAAGAAGGTTGTTTTAACTCTAAATTCTAAAGAAAGTAATTATATTATTAACTATTTGTGTCATTGCAGCACCTAGAAGCTCTACCCCTGGACCAGGACTCCCTTGCACTAAGGGCTGTAAACAAAAAGCTTCAAGAACATTAAACAAGTTTGCCTCTATAAAAATCACTCAACATTTGCAACCGGATACAACATTCTTATTCACTTCCTGGCCAGAATGATTCTTGTGTGCTTTCAAAAAACTGCTGTAGTTCACCAGCAATGGCAACATAGGACTTGTTTGCACATGACTGTTCTGTAATGGATCAGTACACCTCACACTTGTGTTGTGAGGCTTATCAGTTAAATAATGTTGATAAAAATCTTTGTGATTCTCAGAGAAAAGGTGCTACAGAGGTGCAGAACAGTCAGTTAATTTTACTTCCATACCTATTCTCATTATGATCGTATTATGAACAAAGCATAGGCAAGATAATGGATTAGTTGGTAGAACATCAGGTTGAAAATCACCCAGCTCCAGCATGACAGTTTTCTTAAAGAACAATGCAGACGAGGAATATACATCCCAATGAAACTACATTTTCAAAAATGACTTCTAAAATAGCTTCCTTGGCATGCAAACATGGAAAAGGACACACTTAATGAATCTATTTAATTATGCAAAGAACACTTACATAGTCAAATGATAGTTTTTGTGCGCACACACTGAAAAACCAGTTCAAAATTATTAATGCAATTTTAGAGACAGCTTGAGGTTTCTTTTGCAGTTGGGCTCTGTAGGTGTTTTCATGTCAACTTCTATAATTTAGGAACAATGACTCTTAGGCAGGTGGACAAAAGTCTTTTGTCTTCTGTACACAGAAAAAAAACCCCTCAAGAGTCATAGCCTTGGGCATTATCAATTAAATAGATTTTCCAAGATCAGAACAAGTGCCTTGAATCATTACGAGTTATATATTTAGTGTGCACACTGCGATTCCTTTTTATCAGTAATTTGTCCCTCTTGCTGTCAATCAGCAGACTAATAATATTCTTTATTTACATAACATAAAGACAATGTGTTATTCAATAGAAATGTGTCCTGTTTTAAATTCCCTGCTATCAACCATTTGTCTAACAGCAATATTATACTGTGTAACATGCAAATATTAAAAAGCAATGTTAATAAGTTGAGTCACATTCTTTGGAGGCTGGCCAATTCCCTTACACATCCCATTATTTAAAAAAAAAGAGTGCAGTGTAAGAAAATGTAAACCAGCTTCCATCCTTTTTTAATACTAGTTTAACATTAGGAGAATTTTAATGTGATTTTGTTTAAATATTAAACATTACCATTCTTCCTTTGATTCTTAAATCAGTCTTTAGGCTGACTCTCTTACTACCAAGATCTCGTATGACTCAGGTCGCTGCTATTTTGCTTTTCTGGGTGGTTTCCCATATGATGATCTCCAAGCATGCTATAAACAGTAACAAATTATGCCTCTCAAAACCTATGCAAGGTAATTATTGTTGTTTTTAAGCAAAGAAACCGAGGCACTGAGAGGGGCCAAGTAACTTGTGCAAGATCATGTGGTAGGCTACTGATTGCTCTGGGGATGAAAGTTGTAAGTCCTGGATTCTAAAGTCCCATGCCTCTACTTTTGTAACAAGACCAGATAAAACTGATGGCCATTTTTTACCTATATACCCAGAAATTAAACACGACGAGAAGAGTTTGAAGTCTATTTGACAGTTTGTGTATAGCAAAAAGGAATCACCACCATGTGAATTACCAGAACCTCATGCAATGTAAAATGGGTCACATTTTATTGTCTGTTCTGTGGAATGTCACTGGAAGTGGTTTGTAAACACACCATTATTACATTTTCTAGGAGGCCAGAGTGTTGCTCAGTATATTAAGTGATTTAATTTTGTGTAGTGCCCCACTTACTTTGAAAAGCTGATACTGTGCAGGCAGTAATGTCATTAGGTGATCAGAGCAGAACAGAATTTGGTTTTATAGTACTGTTCATACTTAAGTAACCCCCAAAGTACTTTACAGTAATGAGCTGGAAACTGGTAGTGCAGAGACTACGCAAGCAAGTTTCGGCTTGATCCTGAGCACCTTCTGCTCTCATGTAGAAATGTTCATCTACACAGCCACTGCTTAATGAGCTTTCGACTGCCGCAGTTTAACAGTTCCCCTGAAAAACAGCATCTCTAACAGTGCATCATCCCTTTATCACATCCATGCAAGTTCAATGAACCCAGAACTCATGTGACTCTTGAATGCTGTGTCCGAGATCTTCTGGCCCAAAAACAAAAGGGCTGTGACTGGAGCCATACCGACACTTGCTAGCAAGTGACATAATTCAACAACAGAAATGTTTATGATGTATTTCTCTTTTGAGGCAGGACGGATAGTATATTCTTAGGGCTTCCCCTTTGACAATTAACATATATTTGGCTTCCTTATTATGCCAAAAGCATTAAACCCACAGTAAATCTGTGTTTTGTCACATGCTGCCTATGACAGAAATACAGATTTACTACAGATTTACATTTTTTTCTTAGAAAGACCTTAAAGGAAATTGCTTTTTTAAAAAAAAAAAAAAAATCAGTCTGTGTATTACCGAGTAAGAATTCATTTTAAAGAACAGTTTATCAATTTAATTCCAATCAGACTAACCCACAGGTTTATGAGGCAATTAACTAAATATTTGTTTTTTCAAGTTTCAATTCATTATAGCAAATTAACTATTTTCCACTTGAAAGTGTTGCATTGCTACACTCAGAGCCAAAAAAAGTGTAAATTTAGAAACATTTCTCTCCGATTTTTAGATCATGGCCTGTTCTTCATCACATTAACTGAACACACTATATGCAACTGAAAAAATATATTTGAGTATTAACTGCAGAACCTCTCATATGCTTTAAATGTCAGTTTCAAGCAACCAGGCATAAATAAAGAACAATTACTGCCCTAAAACCAGTGTAACAGCTGTTCAAGCAAACAATTGCAGAGAGCTGATTTTATAGTCACACAACACTCACCTATGGTTAGGCAAGTGACAAAACATAAACCCAAGGGTCCTTGACAATTCTTGTATGGCCAGAAACATTTGCCTCTAAAGATACAATTCTGGATATAAAATAGCTTGAGAAACAAAAGAAAAGAAACCTAAAATTAGGGCTTTATTTCTATATGCTCCATTGGGGTATAAAGCAGAGTTGCTAGGTATATGGTTTTCAACCAGAAAGTCAGGTCAAAAAGAAAACCTGGCAGTGCCTGATCAGCTACAGAGAGTACTAAAAGTCTAGTTAACCAAAGTAACCTGTCTCCCGTGCCAGGAGGTTGAATGGGAAGAACAAGAGCTGCTGCCGCAGCCTGGAGGAGCTGCCGTGTTTCACTGCTGATGCTGGGCAGTGCCTGTCTCCAACCTTTCTGGCAGAGGTAAGCACTCCCACCAGCTGCCAGGTGGGAGGCGTGGATCCTATTTGCCCCACTGTGCCCCTGCCTCTTGAGCTAGGGACCAGACCCTCTGCACTGGGAACTGACCTCTTCTACCCCACAGGATTCGTGGCAGCTCCTCCCAGCGCCGTTCTGCAGGAGAGCCCAGGAGAGGGGAGCACACAAGCAAGCAATGGGGGAGGAGGGGAGAATGAGAGATGAAGAAGAGGGAGAAGAGTAGGTGGAGTTGGAACTTGGGGAAAGAAATGCGGCAGTGGGCGTGGCCGCAACTTTCGGTTTTCAGCGATTAGAAATCTGGCACCCCTATATAACAGTCAGCAAAAAGTATCAAGATACTCTATGGATAATGTACCCAAAATGTCAGTAAAGGAGTTTACAAAAAGGGTGACTTAGAGCAGTGGTTGTCAAACTTAGGGTCACGGTCCATTACTGGGTCACAGACCCTCAAACACTGGGTCGCGGCACCCCTTGCTGCCACTGCCAAAAGACTGGAATGCACGGTTCAAAGATGTAATTGCTAGATCACGGATAAAAATGATATTTTTTTTAACTGGGTCCGAAGGACAAAAGTTTCAAAACCACTGACTCAGAGTACCAAGAAGTGCCAGCTAAAGCCGTCAGTGATTGATCTGCAGAGACCGAATCTAGCTTTTTACCACAGGATAGTGGTTATGTCAGCCACTGAAAGGGTTGAAATCTTAGAAGTAACTTCCTTTCCAGCACTTTGCATATTGTTAGCTACAAGCCTTATGAATATACTCACAAAGGACCACTTCTCATTTACCTTTACCCTATTTTGATGTTTTCAACATTGTAAATGAATGATTTCTGCTGCAATCCAGACAGTCATGCATGAGCCAGGTGTTGCACACATTAAACATCAATCAAAAGAACTATAACATTATGCATCTTTTAACAAGTTCCAAATGGGTAGCCGTGTTAGCTTAGTGCAGTAAAACAAAAAGTTAAAGATTAACAAAATTATTTACTGCATGAGCTTTCATGGGAGAAAATCCCATTTCATCATATGCTTTGAAGATGGGGAAACTTACAGAATGGGCTGAGGTCAAATCAGCTGCTGTAATGAGAGAAAAATCCAATGCCCCTAATAAGTCCTGAGAAAATGCAACCAAATTTGCAAATAAATTAAATCCCAGGAGCTTCTCTTTGGAGCCTTGACCTAACGTTCATCTGTCTGAGCACAGCAATTAGCAAATCATTAATGGAGTGATTACGAAGATTGAAATGCTGACCCACAGGTTTTACAATGTTGTGATTTCTGATGTCAGATTTGTGCCCATTTAGTCTTTGCCAGAGACTGTCCTGGCTTGTCCAATATATAAGGCAGAGAGGCATTTCTTGCACACGATGGCTTAAATCACATTGGTGGATGAGCAGGTGAATGAGCCTTTGATAGAGTGGCTGGTTTTATTAGGTCCTGTAATAGTGTCTTTTGTGCAGATACATGGGAAAAATTGCCGGCGTGGTTTGTTGCAGGGATATGTGCCTGCTTTAATGGTTCTGTTGTTAGGTCTGTAGTTGCTGGTAAGTATCTGTTTTAGGTTGGGGGGCCGTCTGTAAGTGAGGAGAGGTCTATCTCCCAAGACGTGAGAGAATGAGGGATCATCTTGCAGAATAGGCTGTAAATCCCTGAGGAAGTGCTGTAGACTTGGGGCTTGTAGGTGATGACTAGAGACGTTCTGTTGTCTTCTTTCTTGGGCTTCTCCTGTAGTAGTTGACTTTGGGGTACCCGCCTGGCTCTCTCAGTCTGTTTCTTCACTTCCACAGCTGGGTTCTGTAGTTTTAAGAGTGCTTGATAGAGATCCTGAAGGTGTCTGTCTCCATATGACTGATCAGAGCAAATGCAGTTACATCTTAGGGCTTGACTGTAGACAATGGATCATGTGGTGTGTTTTGGATGAAAGCTAAAGGGATGCAGGTAACTATATCAATCAGCAAGTTTTCGGTATAGGGTGGTGTTGATGTGTTGTTCCCTAATTTGTACTGTAGTGTCCAGAAAATGGATCTCCTGCACAGTGTGTTCCAGGACAAGTTTAATAATGGAGTGGAAACTGTTGAAATCTCTGTGGACATCTTCAAGGGCATCCCTACTGAGGGTCCAAGTGATGATGTCATCAAAGTAGTGTAGGTAGAGGAGAGGTGCTTTGAGATGAGACTTGAAGAAATGGTGTTCTAAGTCAGCCATAAAAACGCTGGCATATTGTGGGGCCACGCAGGTACCCATAGCAGTGCTGCTGACTTGAAGGTGGAAATTATCTTCAAATCTGAAATGGTTGTGGGAGAGCACAAAGTCCAGCCACGAGGTGTACTGTGGCATCATCTAGGATGGTTCTTCTGATAGCCTATAATCCATCCTTATGTGGGGTGTTGGTGAAAAGAACTTCTACATCCATAGTGGCCAGGATAGTGTTTTCTGGAAGCTCACCAATGGACTGGATTTTCCTCAGGAAGCCTGTGGTGTCTCAAAGATAGCTAGGAGTGTTGATAGCATAGGGTCTGAGGAGGCAGTCCATGTAGCCAGAAAAGCCTGCTGTAAGAGTGCCAATGCCTGAGGTGACGGGACATCCGGGGTCTCCTTTTTCATGGATTTTAGGTAGTAGACAGAATATCCCGGGTTGTGGTTCTTGCAGTGTGTCTGCCTTTACTTGCTCCTGTGCTGCCTTAGGGAGTTTCTTGAGTAGGTGGTGTAGTTCCTTTTTGTTTTCCTCCGTGGGGTCAGAGGAAAGTGGTTTGTAGAAAGTTGTGTTGGAGAGTGGCTCATAAGCCTCCTTATCCAAATCTGATTTATTCATGATGGCAACAGCACCTCCTTTGTCAACTTCCTTAATAATAATGTCAGAGTTGTTTCTGAGGCTGTGGATGGCATTGCATTCTGCAAGGCTGAGCTTATGATGTAAGAGATGTTGTTTGTCCATGATTTCAGTCTTTGCATGGTGGCAAACACAATCAATGTAGAAGTCCAGTCTGCTGTTCCAAACATCTGGAGGAGTCCATGAAGAATATTTCTTTTTACAGTGGTGGGAGGAATGGGCCCATTCTGTAAGCTCCCTCATCTTCAAAGCATCTGATAAAGTGGGATTTTCTCCCACAAAAGTTCATGCAATAAATAAATTTGCTAGTCTTTAAGTTCCACAGGACTCCTTGTTCGTTTCATCTTTTAACAGGTATCGTGCCAAATTGACAGATAGCTTATGCCTATCGCTATCTTGCTATCTGTCTAGATGTAAGCCATGTAACCTCTGTATCTCAGTTTACCTATAAGTAAAATAGGTGTGCTAGTGTACTGACCTCATGGGCTACCACAAAAGTTAGTGCTTAAAAATACTAGTTAATGCAGGGGTGGACAAAATTGGCTCACAGCTAGGCACCAGCAATTTTACTTTTGGTCACCAGAGGGCACTTCTCCATTATGTTTCTGCAATGGAGCTAGGTGACGGGCCACTAAAACTAGTCAGCATGGTGACCAGAAACAGATTTGTCAAGGCTTGACTTAATGAGTGACACAAATGGCATCCTTCATTGCTGTGCACAGAAGCTGGCAAGGTGTCTTTCTCAACAACAAGTGGTTTACCAAATTTTCATGTTAATACTTTGGATTACAGTACATAAACCTGATCACATAGGTCATCAGGCTACCCAGGAAGCTGTAGCCAGAGTTGATCAGGAGTTCCGCTCATATACTGTGTATCTTTGGGTAAGACATTAACCATAATACCTTGCATAGTTCACCAGGAAAAGCTCTTTAATAAGGTAAAGACACCACATCCCTGATTTCTGTTAATCTTTTAACTTCCTCGATGACCAAGAGTGGAGAGAACGTTTGGCTCACTATGTTAACAAAGTAGTCAATTTTTTTTCTTTTTTAACTTTTCTTTTTCTTTTTTGTTAACATTGTCACAGTTCATAACAACTGGT
Source organism: Podocnemis expansa (assembly GCA_007922195.1). Classification (NCBI taxonomy): domain Eukaryota; kingdom Metazoa; phylum Chordata; order Testudines; family Podocnemididae; genus Podocnemis; species Podocnemis expansa. The sequence goes on along the minus strand of ML681991.1, from coordinate 10,556,127 downwards.
GGGGAGGGAGGGCATTTCCTAGTAGCCCAAAAATTACTGCAAAGCACTTTACAAATAATTCATTAAATCCCATAAGCAAGTATGATGCATCTTCTCATTTAAGAGATGGAGAACCTCAGACACAGGTTAAATGACTTGCTCAGAGTTACAAAGCGAGTCAGTGACAGAGCTGGGAATGGAATCCAGATTTCTTGACTCTAACTTCTTTTCTATAGCTAGATCACACTCCCTTTATAAAGGCAAGTAGCTTTTCTATTCTTCTCCGACAGTAAATACCAGAAAATCTACTCCATTGTATGCTTCCCATTGGTTTGGACGTTACTGCTCTATATAGTGTATTTGTAGCAGAAGTGTGTTGAGAAATGAAAAGGTGAACTGCACATGACCATTGATGTTTTCTATTTACAGCGCTTGTCATTTCCTAACTATAATACACCTAGTCTAGGCATCAACCAACAGCAAAGCAACACTTCATTCTCAGCATTCTTTAGGCTTATAATTACAAGGTGGATAGACTGTTGAGACTATTCAGGCAGAGGCATTTGGTCTTTCTAAAGCCTCTGTACATTAGTACTACTTAATCCTTCCGTTGCATGTAATCTTGGTGCTTTACAAAGTGCAAATGGACCAAATATGTGCATACAAGTCAGCATCTATTAAAACACATATAGCCAATGCTGCTGTTCTGTATTGCTTTTATTTATTTTTTTTAAAAATCAGCTAGCAATGGCCATAGTGACCTTAGCTCAGGACATTTTCATGCGGCTAATGACGACTGAAACAGATGGCCGTCAGTTTTTTAGTGTATCGTCTCCTCCCATCTAATCATTAATACCCCGGGAAACGGCCTTTTCTTCAGTTACTATTGCCTTAATAGTTTACTGGAGAGAAGAAAAAAAATCATCTCACAAGAAGAATGACAGTAGAACTTTATTAATTTGCACACGCGATAGTTCACCCACAAAGATTTGCAGGTGATTTGCAAACCTTTTTTTCCTCTCTACGATAAATGCAAAGTGACTGAAAAGGTTATTCCTTGCTTATTTTTACCAAAGGCATATTAGGAATGGCAAGCACCTTCTTCCATGGTTCTGCCATAGAACCTATAGGAGGTCTCCATGTTATTTACTATGGGTTTTAATTAGGGGATAGAGTGAGCTGAGTTTTTAATGAAAGGCTTATTTTACCCATAATTAATTTCTGATTAAATTCCATCCTTTTTTGAAGAAGTAGGGGAGGAAACAAGCTTTCAATCCATATAGATGCTAAAAGAGCACAAGATCAACTCTTCATTTTCTTTGCAGCTCATTTCAATATGAAAAAGCTAGACAGAGATCCGGTGTTGCTGAGATTTTACCATTGCGAAATTTCTACAGAGCCTTTACTAAGAAGTTTTTCATCATAAATAATTAAAACAGAACTATTATATCAGATAAATGAACAGAGTACATTACAGAAGGCATGTGCTTTGTTTTTTATTGCTGCTCATTTGCCTCCTGCTTTATGAAATTCCAAATCATTAGTCTGGATTTGTGAGACTGTACTACAGTTGGCTCAGAAGACTTTAAACTTGCTCGTTCACAAATGGAGCTATGAGTGCTCCCTCATACTGTGTAGATTTTTGTGATAAACCAGATTGCCCTGTATTCAAAATGCCCAATGCTATCTGGACCAATTTAAGAAAGAAAGAAAGAAAGAAAGAAAGAAAGAAAGAAAGAAAGAAAGAAAGAAAGAAAGAAAGAAAGAAAGAAAACATCCTAGCTGTGAAATGAAACAGATACTCTGCCTTGGAATTATAATGCCATGCTAGCATGTAGATGAAAAGGTTTAATCTCAATGCTACTGATGCTAACAGTATATTGTTCATATAAGCTTAAAAGTGTGCAGCACGTTCATGTTCTTTGAAGTCTTTCTTTGTTCCTTAGACTTATTTTATGCAGGTCAAAGATCACCATGACTGCAAGTACCTGTCACTGAATACTACTACAACTCAGTTTAGAAGCAAGCTAGGCTAGCACGTTAAACCAGCAACAGATACATCAATCTTACTCTTCTTCAAGACCATATAGTTCAATGCCTGGAGGTCAGACCTCAGAATTAATGATAGTTACTAGCTTCTCCGTCTTGATGCACCAGGTTAGGTCTCTCTTCTTTTGAGCAGTTGGTCCCTACGGACAGCAAAACATGTCCAGAAAGCAAATTATCACTGATAATCCAGAGAATACTGACAGAACCCTACTGGATGCCAGCAGGACTGTTAAGAAGCATGCAGAGATGTCTACAGCAGTAATAAGGATTTCCCAGGGAAAAGACAGAAGAGACACAGCAGTCATCAGAAAAATTAAGTAATAATCATAATTTGTGAAACCTGGAAATACTATGATTATTTATATAACACCAGAAATATCCAATGTTAAAGTTTACCTACTCCATCAGTTAAGCAACTGATGAGCACTGGTCATTAAGCAGTAAAAATATATTCCTTCATTCATAAACTACAAGAGAGTTTTCTTATATACAACTTGTTCTCAACAGAGTGGGAGTAAAACAGATCTTTTTAAAAACGGAGAAAACAAAATTCAGCATAAGTGCTTTATAATGACAATGGATTTACGTGCCAGTCCCTTACATGCAGCAAGCCCAATTAACAAACCTGAGAGGTTTGGGTACGTGTTGAAATTACAATCTCACATAAACAAATATGAATAAACTAGCTCAATTATGCATGCAAAGAAAAGCAGTCCAGATAGACAGGCACAAAGCATGCTCTAAAGTGGAGCTCAACTGAGCTAAGCATAAGAATTCCATGCAACTAGAAGGCAAGGGTACTGCTTAGTGTCAAACATGAGTGTAAAGAAGGTGGATTTGCAATAATCCATATGCACCCCTAGATTATGTATAGGGCGAGGCACTGACATAAAACATAAGAGAAGAGTCATGGCTTTTTCCTGTTAGCTGGAATTTGAGTCAAATGACAAAACATGGGGAAAGGCGGGGGGGCATGTCTACATGAAACTTTTTCTTCTTTAAATTTCTCACCATTGGTACTACCAGCAATGCTTCACCAATGACGAGAAATTTTAAGAAAAAAAGGTAAATAAGGGAGGGTTGGGGGTTTGTGGGCGTGATTAGAATCCAGAAAAACATTCAGGTGGTTTTTGTGTTGTACCTACTGCAATGTTTTGAAGTTAAGTGAGAGAGAAGGGGCTCATCCAAGGAATTGTGGTTCTAAGGTACCATTTTGTTTGATGTAATATAAGAAAGAAAAGTGCAGCTACTTTTAAAGAGAAAGCAAATATGCAAATTTCAGCTTCTCTCGTGTCATCATGTCTCTCCTTGGTTACAAAGGAAGTGCCTCATGCCAATCTTTGATAAGTGCTTGTAAAGAACCCTATCATATACAGCCCATGGAAGTCCTGAGGCTCAAATTCTGCCTTCAAGGACCTGATCCAATTTGTTTTGAAGTGAATGGGAGTCTTTCCCCTGATTTAAGCAAACACTGAATTAGGCACCGAGTGCAGAGCTCTAAAGAGGTCTTTTTCCAGCAGTAAAACAGTATATATTAAAATCTCCTAAGACCCACCAAAATGTGTAATATTCACTTAGTTACAGTATTTAAAAACCCCACCTGAGCCTTTTATTTTCAGGTATTGATTTTCACTGGATCATTATCGATTACAGAGACACTGAAAGGATCTATTTTTCATCCTCATTGCCTCTGTCTACTAGAAGTCCCATAAGACCCCACTATTCAGACAAGGGCTCTCAGGATTCTTCTGCAGTTCTCTTCCATTAAAGGTACCATGTAAGGCTTTATGGTTTAAATCTATTTTTTTTAAATGGCACTTAAAAAGCAAAGATAGTGAGAGGGAAGAAAGCTATTTAAGTATGTAGGATTTTTGTATGCAAAATTTTGAACAGGCTCATCAGATAGTCTAGAAACATAACACATAGCAGCTCAAAACTGTTACTGTTGCCACACAAAATGAGAAGTATTGAAATTATTAAAACCAGTCTGATGTCTTATAATGCCGCTGACCACCAAAAAGAACAAGAAGGCGTATATGTCGGAAATGAAATGAAATATCCTACAGGAGTTAAAATTCTTAACCTACCCCACGAGCATTTCTTAATATCAAACTAATTTTCTTAGAAAAGCAAATGAAGCACATTAACTGTGGTAATGATGAACATTTAATCTCTTTATTAAATGCTATTGCTTACTTTTATTTGCAGGTCACAAACTGAAGGACAAAGGATCAAATGAAACTTAAAACATTCCGACTTCATTGGGGTTAGTTACACTTTTTTGATCCTTGGATAATTAAGATGTCATGCAAACAATGCACATATTTAAATACAGAAATGGAAAATTCATCACTTATTTTGAAGAATGTGTCTATTTAACACAATAAGCTCATTGCAAACCCTTGAAAGTGTATTAATCAAATCAACATTCAGCCCTCAGGGGGACCCTCAATGATTCAAATATGTTGTTTACCAAATATAACAAATATTAATATGATGAACATGTTTATTCATATGTATGTGTACACACACATTGCAGATGCACACGCTCATAGCTATGCCAGTATGGATAGACTTAAATAGTCACATAGAGTGTGCAGATTTTAGGGCCAGATTTAATGTCATACACTGGCTGTTCTGTACTGCTCCAATGGCAAAAGCTGTCATGCTAAAAATTGGCCAGTAAGCCAATCGTACAGCTGCCTTGTGTTGGAGGGAGTATAAAGCAGTAGGAAAGTACCAGGGAATGGATGGTTGCTGGCATGGATTGGCATTATCTGGGAGTGTGCCGGGAGAGTTGGGGTCATGTCATCCTGTGTCCTTGCTGATGACTCTCCCTATTGTCTGCTCCATCCCTGCTCAGATCCAGCAGGGGGAGCAGCTGTCTGCAAATCAACTGCCACAATACTCTCCCAGGCCCCACAGCCTAGAAAAATAACTGGAGCCCCTGCCCGGAGTTTAGATGGAAGAATGAGGAAATAGATCACAAGCCTGCTAGGTATATGAGTGCCATGTGAGATGCCAGACATTGGCAATATCGCAGAAGACCCTGAAGGATGTGGAATCAGCTTAGTTCTACTCTCTGTGCAAGAAAATGGGCTGAAAAGACAAAGCAAATGAGACGCCATTGAGCAAAGCTCCACCACACTCTCTGCAAAGGCCAAGAAAGGCGAGGATTTGGAGGTGAAGTAAAAGAATGTTGATGAGAGGAGCTTGCAAGTGACGTGTGGGTCCTTCTGGGGACCCATCATTCTCCACACACCTTCAGAAAAACTGCCGTATCTACCTCCTCTCAAAGCCTGATGCTACCTAACACTTACCACATTAGCAAACATCATCTGCTAGCTTAGAAGTCTTCAAGAGAGATTGTTGGAGGTGAAGGGTATTCAGATCCTGCATAAGACACTATGATCAGGACAGCCTCTGCCCCAAAGATCTTACAATGTAAATGACAGACAAATAAAATAAAATGTACTGGCAGAGCCAAAAGATAGAGTAACCATACGTGTGGCTGGTTTTAATTTTTGTTAATGACTGATAAGAGATCTTTGAGATGATTGGCTATGTCTACACTCAAGGGCTCACTTAAGTCAACGTAGAGAGCCCCAATTTGGTTAAGTCAACTTTCTAAAGTTGACTTAAGCCAGGAGGCCCATTTAAAGTCGACTTAATAAAGTCAACTTTAAATAGGTCCCCTGGCTGAAACTGACTTTATAAAGTCGACTTAAATGGCTCTCCTGCCTTAAGTCAACTTCATTAAGTTGACTTTAATGGCCACATTTTGTTAAGTCAACTTAATGAAGTCAACTTAACCCTTAAATTCAACTTTAAGGGTGAGAGTTAAGTCGACTTAAGCAAGTGTGATATGACATACTGGATCCCACTTCATCTGCTGACAAAACAGATGGCTGTTCTTCCACCACCCATGCCCCCGATACTAACCTGTTTTACTGAACAAAAATGGGCCTCTTCCATCTATCTGTTTCATCTTCTAATACAACAAACACTTAGAAAGGATTCAGAGAGAAGCAACAAGAATAATTAGAGAGGTGGAAAACATGCCTTACAGTGAGAGACTAAAGAATCTCAATTATTTAGCTTATTAAGGAGAAGGTTAAGATATGACCTGATCACTATTTTCAAGTACCTATAAGAGGAAGGGATTTCTGGTATTTGATGGCTCTTTAACAGAAAAAGAGAATAGCAAAATGCAATGAATGGAAACTGAGGACAGACAAGTTTGGATTAGAAATAAAACTCAAATTATTTCATAGTGAGTATAATTAACCACTAGAACAACTTACTTAAATATAAAGAGTTTTCCTTCACTTTCCATCTTTAAATCAAGTCTTGACATCTTTCCAAAAATAGCTTAATTTAACAGAAGTATCATGGTTCTATAATGATCATAATTCTATTTATTTTGCAAAAGCTAAAGATTCTTTTAAAAAGGAAGTGTTGTTTAGCAAAAGAGGGTAGACTCTAACAAAACTGTTTACAAAACATCTATGCACTTTAGTAGCAGTCTAATGTTTGATCAGAAAAGATCTGATAGTACCAAAGTTGTTGAATAAATCTGCTACATGCTGATTTAGTCTGTGAAACTGTATAAAGACACCATTCTTAAATAAAATAAACTTATTAAAATAGATTTATTGGACTTCCAAGGCTGTACATTGAAGAGGCCTGGCAGGAGTGTGCATTGTCTTATTCATAAATGATACCTTCCATTGTACTGGGAGAGTGAAATTATTCAAAGGATCGCTCTTCTTCTGGGAGGAAATTCATGGAATAAAATTTGCACACAGGCAGCACTGAACCAATATGGACTAGTCACACTGGGTATGAGATCTACAGAAGAACTGAGGTGACGGATAAAGAATCCAGATATTATCTACATAAAAGATTGTGCAGCTATGCCTCAAGACTAGGGCTGTTACTTTAGTCTACAGTCAACCAAGGCTGGAACATTGTTCCTGAACAGTCACTGAAACCTTTATATATTCCCCACGTAGGAGTTTTAGACACTGCATAAGCACAAATGCAATGAGCTGAATCCTGACTGTACACTAACCTGTTCAAGCTTTGCACAGACCACCCACTGGGGGTACCCTGGTAGAGAAGAAGCTACCCTGTGTGTGGCTGTCCCATGGAGACTCACTGCCAGTCTTAATCAGCATGTAGGGCCAAAAAATAACTCTCTGCAATAGGCTGAAGCTCACCCAATATGGTGTGGAACTCTGGATGTCAATTCTGAACGGTAATGGTACAAACTCAAATTATTTCACACCTGGAAAAATATTATCTAACTGCTTTGTGTTTTAGGCTTCATTCCCATTCAAAAGTGCATTCCATTGTGTACCACCATGTCATATAAGACCATTTAGTGCAAAGCAAAGCTAGAGCCTTTTACCATAACTCTGAGGAACTTTTCTATTCATTTCAACAGCAAATCTTTTATGGCAACCACATTACTGTGTTATAGAGAGAGATTTTTGTGTGAATATATATCTCAAGATGTACGATCAGTGTTTTATGTCAAGAAACACTCAAGCCAACAGTGACCTGTATCACCCTAAAACATTTTTGGAAATGAAAATGTATATTTTTGCTTATTTCCTTCAGCCTTTGATAGCAGTGGATTCCCTCCCCACCCCCAACATTATTCTTTTCTCATGAACTGTCAGAAAGATTGGGGGAAAAGTCAAAACATGTGCAGAAAAAGATGTAAGCAGCAGTGTTTATAAAGTAATTCATATAGATGTAAAGAGATAAAAAATGACTTGGATACCTCATGGATGAAAGGTCTACTTACATGCTCCAGAATTCACTGAGTCACTACCTGCTATAAGTCCATGAGAAATTGTGCGTAGGCCCTATTTACTCAGACACAGACAGTTGTAGAAATGGAAAGAAACGCACTAATTAACATTTCATTTTCTGGTGGAATCTACAATACCATTGGTAAATGTGTAGGTGGCTCTGTGAATCTTATAAATCAGAAATAGAATAGATCAACCAACCGACCAACCCACTATTTGTCTACTGCAACTGGTATCAGAGCAGTGTTTGGAGGAGATGTGGGAGTAACCTATTTAGTATTCATGGAGCATACTGTCATGTAAATATTTTTAACTCTTTTTCTCTGCATATGTGGATGTATAAATACACAAAAGAATGTCTTAATTCATTCTGCTTTCTATACAAATGAATAATGGGCTAAATAGATTGAAGTGAATGTCATATTTCTCTTCCCAGTGAAGCCAGACATGATGAGTCAGAACTTAACTCGTACTGGTAGTGGTTAGATATAGATTATACACCCTTAGGCACCAGGTTTGCATAATTTTTGGTGGTACCTAGTTCCGCCTCCCCATGGTGGGTCGATGCCACATAGAAGAGGTTCAGGGCCAGGAGGGTGCCAGCAGCTGCTGCTCAGCACTTCTTGGGACGGGAAGCAGGTCCTGGCCAGTGTGCTGGGCCCACATGGGAGCAGGGCAAGGAGAACAGCAGAGGCTGGAGTGGGGAGCAGCCACCGTCTCACCACACAGCCTGGGGTGGGGTGGGGATGGCACCAGAGTGTGTCTGGCGGGAGACAGGGTGGCCAACTGTCCTGGGCGCTGCAGTCGACTGTGCTCTGCTCCTCTATGCCTAGCACCACTGGAGGCTCCGCGGCCAGCCCCTCAGCAGCAAAGGAATATTGGTAGAGCTGGGCGCTCTTTACTCGATTTCGGTAGAGCAGGGCTCCACAGGCCCTTATAACTCACCACCTATGTATACATTCTGTCAGCACATTATGTATTTCATTCTTACTACAGCCTTCTAAAGGCACAAAAAAGAAGGAAAAAAAGAGAATTAAAATTAAAGTGTTTCATTTATACTCAGCATAGAGTCATTGGTTTGCTTGGTTTTTGTCATCTTTCTGTCTGGACTTGCCAATCAAACCCCTTCACGATCTTTGCTTTACCACAGTTTGTGAGCTTTAAACATTCCAGTGCTACTTTCATCGTATTACCCACCTGACATTGCCAAAAAAAGGCTACAAAAATAAACATCCCCCAATAAAATTCCAAAGGCCCCAATTCGACAACCTTCCTTTATGCAAGTAAACCCACTAATGTTCACCGCTTGCATTGGTAATATAGCAAATCATAGCCAGCGAGAGAGAACACCTGTTATTAGGAGTTAAAAAGATCAAGTGAAAGAAAATATCTAAAAGACAAAAGAACAATTATCTTTCTCTCCCAATTCCTCCTTCCACTGGGACCACTGACAAGAAAACAAAAACGTCTTTTTAATTCCCCTCTTTTAAAAATAGTATCAGCAAGAGCTCCAATAAAAACAAGAGACGGATATGCAGGAGTGGTCTGGTATTTGATTCTGCTGATTCTAGGAGCTGATATTTTCAAGTGCTGCTGGTCTGGTTGGATTTTATAATTATACTAGCAGAAGCAAGTTGCCTCTGCACTCACCCTACTAGGCAGGGAATCATTTATGGGGCTGGTGGAAAAGTGGAACATCTCATTTTCTTTAATCTGGGTGATAGCTTCAGATTCATAGATGGCATTAGCAAGGCACTGCTTTCAGCCAGAGTGGAAGTCGCCTTGCATTTAACTCTGCATTAACTTGAGCTTGACAAAGTAAAAATACAGAAAGGTGGGGGAAAAATTCAACCAGTAATACTCTTCCAGCAGAAGGCAAAGCTTTATAAACTGTAAGGGCTTCAGTTACTCCCAAAGCAGTGTTTTGTTATGGACTGATATCTGTGTGGAGAGTCGAGGTTTATGGAACTGCCTTGCCCACGGCAAAGAAGGTGAAGCCTCAGGCTTGTGTAATTTAAAATTCATTTTTGCTCAATGAGACAATTTTAGACTTGGAGAGCATCTATTTTTATTTAATAGAGGCAACTCCCAATTCTGTATTCCTATAAATCAATGGGAATTAAAATTGAGTTATTCATATATGCCAGTGTGCAAAAGAGACTCTGTAAAAAGCATGAGCATTGCTAGGCTTACAAACAATCCTTTCTATGTTCTCACGTAGAGACCAAGCCTGGAAAGTTGATTACAGGGCTGTAAAGACAACTCACATGCTATGCTTGGCAACATGTTTTTGTAGGATCATTTTTGTCCCAGTGAAATACTTCACCAACCCCATTTCTTCTAAGGATATATTGTGGGTCAGAAAAGGAGGCAGGGACAGACAGACGGACAGACACATGATTAATTATTCCTGATTCTGCAAACACTCACTCTCACCTGAGAAAGAATTTATAGGATTCAAGCCCAAAAGTGACAAAATATAGAACATTCAAAATAAGTGATAGTAAGAGATACAGAATGTGTAATTTCCCCCCTTTCATTGTGAAATCATTAAGAACCGTTTTACCATACTCCACTAATACCTAAAATTGTCTTTAGTTATGGGTCTACTGGAGCAGAAATCAAAACTCTCTGCCTTTTCTTTTACTTTACTTCCACTGGCATCACTACCTGCAGCAGGAAACAAAATGGGCATAATCTAAAATAATCATGTGTACACTGACTACTCTTGCAGAGCTGCGAGATGAGCTTTATCCATTACTTTCAGTGTGCCACGTAAAAATGATGGACATATTTTATAACTTTTCCTTTCATTTTTTTTGTTGGCAGAGCAGTACTTTAAAAAGAAAAAAACAGCATCAAGAGATAGCATTCTTTAACAATTTACAACTGTTTTCATTGACTAGTGGTAATTTGTCTTTTCCTTAAATAGGTTGACATAATGAGGCTGACACATGCCTCTGTCATAACACGGCCAAATTCTGATCCCATTTACATATGAACAAGTCTTGTTAATGAAAGTGGGAGCTCCATGTCTACAACGGGGCAGGATTTGGCCCTGTGGAATTTGGTCCTTTGTATTATACAGAATTTGGCCCTCTTTATCCGGCCTTCCATTTGGTCAATAAGGCCAAAATCATGCAAGACTCCAAGTGTTCTCAAATCACATTGACTCCTCCAAATCACCAATATTATGTCTTCTGTATCATCAAGAGCTAAAGATGAAGATTCAGCATTAACTTTGATACTCCTGGTTTGCTAGTGAGACCATGGAATTTTTAAGTTTCACACAATATGCACAAGGGCTAGATGACATAATAGTGTCTGCATTAGCTTTTCTTCTGTGGAGCCCATTTTATCATCTCCAGCTAGCATGCACACCTACCAGTCTGCCAACAAAGTACACTCAATACAGAAGTTAAAACTTACACATCAGTTTATCTGCCCTTCCTGCCTATGGCTGCAGACTCTGCTCCAGAGAAGTCCATGACTGGAACAGTTTATGCTGGTAATATTATACCCTCACAGTCATGAACATTACATTCTCCACTTGAATAACAGTTGTAGCAACCAATAAAGGAACGCCACTCTAGAAAAGTGCTTTGTGAAATTAGATCGGTGTCAATAAGCAGCAGGTTTACTTATATGTAAATATGCGTAGTTTTTTAAAGGCAAATAAAAAAAATTAAAGGTAAGATTGCTTAATGGTCTCTAGATGCCATGTCTAGATAACTTCATGAATGAGTTGACCTAAAGTGATGCTGCTTTCAAAACTCCAGTTAGGAACGAAACTTGATTTCCAAAGGAAAGGAAAAGTTTGATAAACTATGGTAACCACCATTAATACAGCACACTTTCCCAGTCGGGTTCTTAACTATAAATTATCTATCTGGGGGATGAAAGTCAGTGGATGAATATACTGCTAGATCACTCCATAAAGCACTAATTCAGTATTCCTTAAAACCAATACCAAATCTTGCATGTGCTTTCAGATCCCACAGCGGGATGATGCGGTCTCAGTTACAATACAGGACAAGTAAGATTCGAAATGTGTAATTAATGCGAACCAACTTGCCAAAATAATTTCATTTTTGAAACTTGTAAAGAACAGACAGAAAAAAATATTGATGGAAATTTGTGTTTTATCAGGTGAAAGAACTGTTAAAAAAAACATGGAACCATCAAAGAGCTCAGAAGAGCAAAGCTGTTAAGGTCCTCTTGAAACTAAAAAACTGAGACAGAAATATTTCAGGAAGCAACTCTTCTCTCATGAGATTTCCAGTATTTCCTGCCTCCAGGTGGGCTATAAAAATAGCAACAGAGGTATTTTTCTTGAAATAATTTGACATTTCTGGTGTCCAGCAGAACTGAAGTGCAACACAGAGGCATGTGAACATGCAAATAAAACAGAAAGACACAAGATAAATAGTTTGAAACCTCAGAAAGTCTTCACTTTGGTTTCTGTACCAGTTCAGGGTGAAGACTTGGGTCAATTCTTATTGCATCCTAAGATGGGGCGCATTTCTGGCACATGATGGTATATATCACACTGGTGGATGAGCTGGTGAAAGAGCCTCTGATGGAGTAAGTGGTTTGATTAGGTCCTGTCATGGTGTCTTTTGTGCAGATATGTGAGCAGAGTTCGGAACAGGGTTTGTTGCATGGGTATGTGCCTGCTGTAACATGTCTCTTGTTAGGTCTGTAGTTGCTGGTGAGTAGCTGCTTGAGGTTGGGGGGCTGTCTGTAAGCACAGAAATGTCTGCCACCCAGGACCTCAGAGAGCGAGGGATCATCTTGTAGAATAGACTGAAGGTCCTTCACGATGTGCTGTAGATGTCTGACTTGGGAGTTGTGGGTGATGACTGATGGCACTCTGTTGTTTTCTGATGAAGTGGTATTTTCTCCCATGAAAGCTGATATGATAAATAAATTTGCTAGTCTTTAGTATTGCCACCACACTCCTTCCAAAAGGGCAGCCATGTTAGTCTAGTTCAGCAAAAGAAATGACAAGTTTGCTGGCACTTTTAAAGACTAACAAACCAAAACCAATTAAATTAGTATTTAAAAGTGCTACCGGACTTCTGGATTGTTTTACCAGAATCCTTGTTTGTTTTGCTGAACTAGACTAACATGAATATTCCTTTGGAACTTGTGTGTATAGTGACAATCATGATTAAATATCACCTTTATTTTATTTTTCCAAAGGCATATTTTATTGCTGTCAAGACAAGTTGTTTTATACCAAATTTCTTAGGCTATGTGTCTACATCAATTTTTTTTAGTTCGGATTTACTAGTCCAAACTAAAAACAGTCTGAGGTTAGGCCGAACTAACCTCAAGTTAGCTCAGACTAACCATGGATTTTTAGTTTGAACTAGCTGCATATCCTAGTTCGAATTAACTTTTTAGTTCAAACTTGGCTAGTTCGAACTAATGGCTTAGTTCAAACTTTTTTAGCTTGAACTAAGCCTTAGTCCATGTCTACATTGTACCCATCTGAACTAAAATTCAAACCAAGCTCTTAGTCCAGACTAACCAGGCAAACTTACTAGTTCAGACTAAGCTTTGCCTACTTCGAACTACAAAATTTCTTACTTCAAACTAAGCAAAGCCTAATGTAGATACAGGCTAAATTAGTCCAGACTCAGCTTGCTTAGTCCAGACTAATTGGCTAGTGTAGACATACCTTAATGTCCTAACACTGTGAAAGCTGACTAGAGTATTAAAGGGCCATCTGACCAGCAATTTTATTTCTTAGGAGCATATACGAAAAGATAGGCGGAGAGGTCAGATTAAAAGACGACGCCAAGAAATGAAACAGACTGGAAAAAATATCAGTGAAGGGTAGTATGGGGCCATGAAAGGTCTCAGGTTTCCAAAATAATAGTTGGTTATTAACAATTTTGCCACTTTGAAGAAAATTATTAATCATAGTAGCATATAAAGCCCAGGGTTGATTTAAGACACCATCTAACACTACCAGAAAAGTGGATCTTTCTAATTGTTCTAAAGATACCTAGTTACAAAAGAAACTATAGGCAAGAGGGTTGATTTAGCTTATGGCCCAAAGTGTTGCACAGCTGTTGTTTATATTGTCACACAGTCAACTGTTATAAATAAAAATATTAGAAGAAAAAATAGGAGGAGTTACATTATTCATTTCTGAACTTCTCTCTGGTCTATGATTTCCTAAGATACCATATACACAGGTATCAGCGTATTGCTGTGTTAGTTACTGGACCAGTCACACAATGGGAGAAAGCAGGGGTTGGCACAAGGAAGGTAAGAAGGGGAACAGTCCCCCTAATAATCATTCGCGTCAAAAAATTCCCTGGGCCCAAGGCTGTGGGAAAGGAAAGAGCGAGGTCCTGCCAGGGCTCGAGGAGGAGGAGGATGTGGAACAAATCATGCACCTCCAAAAAAAGCAGCACAGCCTTCAAAGCACAGACGAGCACTGCTGTGCTTTGGGCTCCGTATACCTCTGCATGAAAGGCAGTTATCTGCATTCCTCTTACACATATTTTGAACAGGCCCTACTGCGTTCAAAACACACCATGTACAAAAGCGGACCGACACAAGCCTTTTATTCGTAACACTGAACCTCCCAGATTTAAATCCTAAGAGAGGAACTAAACCAAAGGTTCGTTTTCAGACGTAGCTACTCTTCCAGGGGCCTTCTGCAGCCACATACAAATGGACTCAAATAAAATTCCTTCATGGGTATTTTCTGAATGGCAGGACCAGAAGCTGGGAAATGTGTAACAGACTGAGCTCTTGCCACACTGCAAGAAAAGGTGAATTGTCAACAAACATTTCCTACATCTGATATCTTTTGTATGGAGAGCTACGCTTTTAATAAAGAAGCAGCTGCCACCGCTGAACGATTAATCAATACTCGTAAGCTGACATCTTAAGAACTTGCTGAACTAAAGCTTTTCTTTTCCTCCTGCATTTACAAATAAAGTGTTCAGTATTTGACTAAAGCCTGTCTACTTGACTGGAAAATATCAGGCTCCTATTTAAATGACATTTGCAGAGAATGAGATTTTATCCTGGTTGCTGCTCCTTATCGCTAATAATAACATCAGATTAGTGGATTTAGGCCAGCCGAGTAGCAATGCCTTGCTCTGATCCCTTACAGCAGCTCTTTCCATCTGTCTAGCCAAGCTTTCCTCTGCTTGTATGGGCCAACGATTAGGTCTTAAATAGAGCTTCAATTGGTACCATGTGGGACATCTATACAGAGACTCATTGTGGTCCGAAATTCTACGCAAGAGATTTATCAAGTCTGATTGCAGCTTCCTTCAAAAGACAGAACACCTGGGCATTTAAGGATATAAACAGTCCTACACTTTGAGTCCTTGTCAACTATTACCCATTACCCGGCACAATTTAAAAATACGAAACATATACAATTTGTTTTAAGATTTCTAAAAGAATCTAATCAACAGAGGATCAGATCCTAACCTGATGTAAACCAGCATGACTCAACTGACATCAGTGGCGGATATGCCAGTTTATATCAGTTAGGGACTTGACCCACCGCTGTGGAAATTTATTTTTGTTAAAACTACTACCTGAAGTTCAGAATAACATAAGTTAGTAGCTGCACTGCACTTAACATAGGTCTACAGCAGTGATGGCCAAATACATCTGAAGTAGATAAAACAACATGCAAAACACTGTACTCAGATTACAGTAAAGTCTTTCCTGATGACTGTTATTATTTTAATTCCTAGCACCATTCTGCAGAACAAGGAAGACAAAGCCTAAATATCAAATGCTCTCAAGAAAAATACTACAACAAATTATAAAATATCTATGTTTCACTATTCCTGCATTTTTCATTTAAAGGTCCTTTGCATTCTCAGTTACTCCACTTACAGTAAACTAATAACTGACATTTCCTCTTCTTAATACTTAATGCAAGCCCGACAACTGCTGTGCACTAAAGATAAGACATGAAACCAGTAGTTCTTACAAGAAACCAGTGTTTCTAGATCATGCAAATCTCCTAACTCGTGTGCTTGTTTAGTCTTTAACAAGATCTTGCTCATTCCTAACCTTGACCAACAAAGTGTTTCCACATGGCAGTCAGATTCATGCCAAATACCGCTATGTCAAAACAAAGTTGCCTGACTTAATCAAGCAATGGTAAAGACATGAAATGAATATTTAGCAAGGTCAACGTCAGATTGTTCTTTAAGAAACAGCAACTGCTGACAGTTGAATGAACAGGAAATAGGGTCTGGTATCTAAGTTTTATACTTACATATTTTTACAATTTGTCATCCTGTTAACAAAACGACATTAAAACACAATATAAGAAATCTAAGAAATTTTTTATGGAAAGGATACACTCTATTGCTTATTTATGTATGTCATAAAGTCTGTAATGCAAGCTGTATGAGACAATTTATCTTCATTTCACAGGGTCACAACCAGTACAGACTATTTTTCCTTCAGAAAGCCAACGGCATGTTGAGCCAGGCATCAGTTGTAATAAAAAGCAAAAGGCAAAGTTTATTTTATTAATAAAAGAGTGGATGAAGTAAATAGAAAACCTCCCTTTTTTTTAATTAAAAGGATTGTGAGCATTACTTATCTTTAAGAATAGCAGACAGGAATTAATCACGTTTCAAATGGAGCTAGTATTTTGTCCCTCATACAAAATGACGGTGATTGATCTCAGCCTAGTTATTTCATAGAAAACTAGGTTAAATACTACAGATTGTTATGACCACACAGAAAACATTATCAAAACAGCCTATTTTACTGTACTTATTACTAAGCAAACAACCAGTGCTTGGTAAGGCCAGTTGCCAGCTATTAAAATGAAAAAAAATAAAATAAAATAAAATGTTAATTTGATCTCATTATTGTGTTAATAGGGCAGTTTCATTAATGCAAATTGTTTTTTAAGTCCTAACTGACAGCCAGACTCTCTGCAGCACCCAATTCCTGCTGTGCATAGTGGGGCAGCGGAGCCATAGTAAACTAGTTAACGTTCCCTAATTTTCTGCACTGAGTGTAGATTCGAGTAGCCAAGAGGCTGCTCTCACTTTTGCCCAGAGACCATCTGCCAGCTGAGGCTAGCTGGAGCACAATGCCCTCTGACTGCTCTTCCTTTCCAACTCTCTCGACTGGACTGATATTCCTGAGCCTGATACATCAGCTCTGCACTCACTAGGGACGCTCACACATGAAAGGTATCTTCAGCAGAAGGAATGCAACCAGTCTTCATCTCCTGTGCATTGCATGAATATTATGGACTTTGACTGGATGCAAGTATAATTAAATGTTTTGGACTAGTTTGATCAAACACACTTCAGGCTTCTTCCTTTTTTTAAAACAGCATTCTTCTTCCCAGGTTTCTGAGAAATGTATCTCAAAATAGAGATGCCAGATAAATGACTTAGAAGTACATACATAATTATTATCTGATTATTTATAGTGCTGTAACTGCATAGCTACTACCGAAAACAACTGAGTCAAGATATCCCTGCTCTTGGTTTAATTTTCTCCACGTGTGTTACGTATAGGCCCTAGGATATCTATATGATTACTACACAGAGATCTGATGCGCAAACAAACCATAAATATATGTTTATGTAGCTATAATATATTTAGACTCTGTGACCATCAAAATGCTATTAATGTCTCAGTACTGCAACTTAGGTGCATCTTCTTTTAACTTGAGAAACAGTGTTCGCACACACATTTCTAGGCTCTCCTGCCATCCGAAGACATGGCTGGGTAACACAGGAGAGGTCTACACCAGTGGCTCTCAGCCACTGCGTTGGGACACATTACTGTGTCGCCACAGAGTGGTGTGTTGCGAAGAGCCAGGGAGATGGCTGGATTTGGCCTGCAGAGTGTCCTGTAGAGTCACAATGTGTTGCCAACTGTGTAACGACTGACGAAAGATTGAGAACCACTTGTCTACACCATAGCCGGCTGCACGCTTCCCAGCCTGGACAGCCAAGGCACAAGGCTCTGCTTGAAGTGACATGCTAAAAATAGCCAAGTTGTTGCAGCCAGGATGGTAGCACTTGGGCTGTTGAGAAGAATATGGACCCTGGGGTTGGGTGGACTTGTACCTGGGTGACCTGGCTAGCCAGTGTTGAAACAGCCACACTACTTTTTTGCTTTTAATCTCTACTTGAGCTAGTCTTCTTCGCCCTACCGGGGCAGGGAGGCATGCTCTTAGCTACAGCACAGATGTAACCCTAGGATATGTAGATTATAGTGCCTGAATGTATGTCCATGTTTCATTTAAAAACCCACGGCTGGCCCATGCCAGCTGACTCAGGTTTGTGGGGTTGGGCAAGGGGCTGTTTAATTACAGTGCAGACACTCAGGCTCTTGCTGGTGCTCTAGTCTGAACCTGGACAACAATTAAACAGCCCCTTGGAAGGAGGTCCCTTCACATTGGTCATTGCTGTGACCAAAGTATGGTCATTTTCTCCTTAATTTATTACTCTCTAAAAAGATTTTCCCTTTTAGCAATAAGGCTATGTGGCTATTCTAAGATAATCAAATTCCTGTGGGATCAGGAGGTACTCAACTGTACCTTTTGCTTTGTAACTCCTCAGGGGTGTGATTATTTCATGATAATCACCCCACTACCACCCCATTGTGCCTTATTGCTTAATTAGCTACTGGATGAAATGTAGTTCTGTTTGCATCAACTTTATGTCTACTGTAATTGCCCTGAGTTGCAGTTCCAAGAGAAAGAAATGGATCAAATAACTGCATATATTTTGTTTGATTAATCATGAAAAAATCATTAAGGGATTAAAGTGAAACCATTTTACTCCTGCTGATCATGTTCAGCAATTTGAAATTATTTTATGATCCTGATCAAATGTAATTAATGAGATTGGCTGTTAATTAGTTACACTAGCAGGTGGGCCATGAAAAATGTATTCACTTAATACCACAGAATAACATGCTATTAGAATTTCTATGTTGATTTTGCAGAGCTCAGAAAATTAGTTTAAAAACTAGCCAAGACTGTATTCTTTGAACTTCTAACAAACACAAAAAAGTTGCTATCTTAAAAGGCGATTCACGAACACAGCTGTTTGGAGATTTAAGAACACAATCAAACATCTCACTTCTTGTAATTGTCTCCTTTATGACAAGTCCCTACACCAAGTCTCATAGCAAACTTACTGGTGTAGCAGGAACAAGATCTGCTTCAAAGTAACTAGAGCTTCCTCTTCACATCATAATTCAGTCACTCTCATCTGGCCCTTTTTAAAGTTCCTAGCCTCTTCCCCTAAGGAAAGGGTCTCTTGAAGAGAAATAACCCCTTGAGTGCTAACTTGAGACAGACACTAAAAGCGTTAACTGTTTTTCAGCATTGTATACCTAATTAGCGGTACTGAGAGTGTAACAGTGGCTTTGAATGTCATGGAGTCTATGCAGGCCCCCTAAGGAATACAGCCAGTCCATGAATATGCTCTTGTATTTTTCTTTAGCAGAAACATATGGAAGAAGAAACAATGAAAAAAGAATTATGGGACTATCTACCTTTAATGACTCTGTTTCATTCATCAGATGTGTAAAATTGATAAGGTTATCCAAATCAGAAGGACCAGAGAGTGAGGAAAAGAGACTCCATAGCCTAGGACACAAGTTCTCGACCTTTTGCGGGTCAGGACCCTACAGGACACACCAGCCCACCCCCACGGGCTGAATCCAGCCTCCCGCCTGGCTCTCCATGGCACACTTAAT
Source organism: Podocnemis expansa (assembly GCA_007922195.1). NCBI lineage: Eukaryota > Metazoa > Chordata > Testudines > Podocnemididae > Podocnemis > Podocnemis expansa. The sequence continues at coordinate 10,536,535 of ML681991.1, read as the reverse complement.
ACTACGTGGTGACACCATAACATGTCCGGACATAGTGGTTGAGAACCACTGGTCTGGAACTCCTTGCTTTTTTTGCTTTACTAGACTAACACAGCTGCCCCTTTGGGACTTGCCACCTGGGATGGAGTACCAAAGGGGCAGCCATGTCAGTCTAGTTCAGTAAAACAAACAAGGAGTCCTGTGGCACTTAAAGACTAACACATTTATTTTTTGCATGAGCTTTCATTGGAGAAAATACCACTTGAAGAGGGGGGAACTTACAGAATGGGAGGAAATGTATGCAGGGAAGTGTATGTCATGGGAACAAGTCACATTGTAACAGCAAATTAAAACAGTTGTAAAGATTCAGACACTGGGGAACAGCATACAGAGGAAGATGAGATCAGATCACCTGTTATAATGGGAGAAAAACCCAACATCCCTATTAAGTCCTGAGGCAATGCAATCGAATTTGCAAATAGAGTCCGATCCCCTGGTAATAACAACTCTTTATTTATCCACAGTGGAACAGCCACAACAAGAGAGATTCGGGGAATCCAACTTCAGAATACCCCACAGCACACTGGCTTAGGCACTCTAAGACGTAGGAGTCTCATGTTCAAATCCTCTAGCCTCATCAAGCAGAGGAGGGAATTGGACCTCAATCTCTCAGATCCCATGTGAGTGAGTTACTCATTGGGCTAGAAGTTACAGAGGTGCTGCCATCTCCACTTCTTCCCCCAAAGGCGTGAGGCAAACACCCACTGCCTGGCAAAAGTGGTGTAAGGCACCTCAACTGTCTAGCTCCAAGAGAGGGGCTCCTGGCTGTCAACCACATGCAGAAATAGTCACCTCCTTCCAGCCCAGATTTAGGTCCCTGTCTCTGTGAAGGCAGCAGGTTTAGGACACAACCATCTTGTCTGTGTCTCCAATTGGCTAGTTTAGGCCACTCCGCACCTAGCCTGGCTTCTGTGGATGGCATTCTTAGGCTATGTCTACACTACCAATTAGTGAAAATTAAGTAAGCTTAGTCCAGACTAATTTAGCCTGTGTCTACACTAACCTTTGGCTAGTTCAAACTAATACTTCTTAGTTCATAGTAGGCATAGTTTAGTCCAAACTAATAAATTCAACTGGTTGGGCCAGACTAAGCACTTAGTTCGAACTTTAGTTTGAACTAGGCGTGATGCAGACACACCATTAGCTCGAACTAGCTGTGCCCCTAGTTCAAACTGAAAAGTTAGTTTGAACTAGGACATGTAACTAGTTCAGACTAAAAAGCTGCAGTTAGTCCAAACTAGCCCAAACTAGTTCAGACCAACCTCGGACTTTTTTAGTTTGGACTAGCAAGTCCAAACTAAAAAAATAGATGCATATGTAGCCTTAGACACCATTCAGGTAGGGAGCGCCCAGGCACTGAACTCAAGGTTTATGGATTACAAGGCTGTTGTGTACTTCTCTATCTTCAAGCATCTGACAAAGTGGGATTTTCTCCCACAAAAGCTCATGAGAAAAATAAATTTGTTAGTCTTTAAAAAGGCCACTAGACTCCTTGTTTGTTTTGAGGGTTGCTCCAGTGATTTTTTTTAAGTGCCTAAAGATTAGGTGTTACAACTCCTATGCCTCTTTCTGGATCCAGGCCTGTCTGCATACATGTATGTTTCTATGTACAACCATCTGTGTAAAGCGCAGGGCTTTTTGTATTTATAGATAATTTCTCTATGCACAGAACCACCCCCACACACAGACTTCATAATTGTTAGACACCCTTTTTGTCCAAATTTTAAAAAACCATTACATGAAATAGTGAAAAAAATCAAATGCTCCCACTTAGATCTAAAATATCAGTGTGACAGAGGCAGTAGAAATATCAAAGACAGGCAGATTTATGTCGGTATTTGGACATGAAGAGTTTCTTCAAGCTCAAAAACACAGTAGACAGGAATAGGTTAATATGAAAGTTGCTGGCTGCATCATCACAAAGTACACTTGAGTGTGTGGCAAGATCATTCATGTTTGTTGTCCATATATAATCTCCCGCTGTGCTTTAGCTAGTGATCTCTTCCTGACATGGTAGGTCAGGCTAATGTTCTGAACCACATTGTTTGCAGAAGGTTTCTGATTATTAGTGCAAGCGAGGAGGCAAGGGCTGCTTCCCTTAGAAAGAGGATGACATATTTGTGTTAAAAGAGGCAGAAAAGGAAAACTAAGTAGCCAATAACCTACTTCAAGAGAACTCAATTTTAATGAGGTCTTTGGCGGTTGTAGCTAACCAGGAGCTGGACTGTGGTAAGGGTCATGAGTTGAAAAACGAGCAATAGCTTTTAAACAATAAGTTTCCTTATAAATGAAGAACAGGGGGTTTGGGGTTTTTTGTTTTAAATAATCACTATTCTTTCTGCACAATCTGATGTTAATTTCAATCTACCAAAGCCAGATAGCTTAGAGCCAGCCTCAGTCAACTTACCTGCCGATTCTTGCACTAAATATTCCTTCTGCATAACTGTCGGCTTGAGCCAGGGTATATTGGTCTCTTCAGATGAAGGAAAATTGGTGTCGGCAGCTTCCTGAGAACATTTTAATAATCAGCCTGATCATGGGTGCATGGCAGCTGCTCGATTGATGGTGTTAGACAGCGAATAAAGAAAGATGCCAGCAGTGCCCTCAGATCTGACATAACGAGGGAAACATCAGTCATTTGGCTAAAAGGCTCATAAAGGCTCCATCAGCTGTGACACAGGAGTCTGTCTTACGCAACGATAATGAGGAAATGTGGCAGTGTTCACATTCTTTTCAGACAGTAACAAGTTGTGAGTGAGCTGCATTTTAGATGAAAAATCCAGTTGAAAACAGAGTTTTCATGCTCTTCACTTAAACAACATGCTGCGGTATCAGCAGGCTTGTTGGAAGTCAAAGGATGGTTTAAAATGGTTTCGAGGCAGTAACTCCCAAACACTGGTAGTCTGTACGCCAGTTCTGGTGCATAAGGAATATCTGACTAGAACTCTTTCCGTTCCACCTGCACCGTGCATCTCTCGCAAGCCGCTCATATACTCCTACGCTCTCCCTTGACTCTGTCCACCTGCCATTCAGATTTAGAAGCATCAGAAACTGCATTATAAGATGCATTTCTCGTCATTGAATGGGAGGTGATAGACACTGCCTTACACAGCCAAGATCTTGGCCTGCTATGCTGATACACTTGCCTCAATTTTTTTGATTAAAAATATCTACATAAAATGAATATTCAAAAGAAGTCTCTGACAAGTAGGAAAACCCTAATACATGTCTTAGTCCCACAGTTGACAGGACTGCAGCCGCTCAAGCAGAACAGCATACCTAGTTGATGCTGAAACAGTGGATTTAAAGAATGAAGGGAATGGATGAAGAATAGGGATGAGAAGACTTGTAGATGAACTTTAAACTTTCAGTCAAATTTCTGATTCTAAACAAATTCTTCCAGTTTGGCTTCCCAGCATGCTGATATATTGCACTAATTATAAAAATGACCTTCTCCCCCTACTTGTACATTTATTTTTTGCTACTAATTCTCCAGTCAATGGATTTACATGCTCATGTTCTTTCTGCCCATGCCTTGATACTCATTCCAATAGCAACAGAGTATTATGAAAAACACAGTCTAAAAGTAATTAGAAATTTTGCTGAAACATTATGTTTCTTATGGGATGATTATCATGATTCAACGAGCATCAAAGTTCATCGTTAACACTGATAAGTGAGTTTGTGCCAATGAACACACAGCTGGTGACAGCAGGGATTTGGGGGGCAAAATGCGTGCTGCTAACATAAAATCAAAGACAGATAAATCAGAGGAAACAAAAGCATTTGTGTTACTGGAAATGTTAAAGTAGTTTCTTAGTGGCAAAGAAAATATTTTCACAACACACACCCAGTTGAGTTTCTTAGCACTGGTGCCTGATGTACAGCTGTGGAAGCAGGGAATATGGTTCAAAGATTGAGAACAAGAAACTAGGAATCAGGGCACCTATCTATTATTCCTCACTAGTAATGGTGTTGTGACATCGTACTACCCAGCGATTAAGGTACATCCATGCGATAGCTCCAAGCCAATCCCTAATTTCTCTATGGCTCTGTTGCCATACCTATAAAATAACAATAAATATTAATACACAAGACTGCACAAAGGAACGGTCTGTTTAGGAAACTTATCTGAAGAGATCACCCAATTGCATTCATACGTTATGAATATCATTCTGTTGCACCTTGATTACAGTTCCATCTCCAGAAGCAATTGATTTTTTCAGACCTTCGGGTGGTCACCTACGAGTTTCCGTGGAATTGTCATGGAACACAGCTGTTATGAGGCTTTAATTAATAAATGCATTTGTGAAGTGTGGTTTGACTCTTAGATGAAGGGACTGACGCAGCACATTATAGGGAAGAAAACACATTTGCATAGAACCTATTCTCTGCCCTCCTTATAGGCTTGTGTGATATGAATTAACTTTGCTAAACCTTAGTGGTAATGACTTGCAGACTGCAATATCTTCCCTGGGAAGAGGTTTCAGAATTGCACCAGCCCTCTGCAACACACTGTCAACATTGAGAGTTACACTATGACTGGACTAAGCTTGCAATATTTTAACAACAGGGGTTTAGTTCTGCTGAAAGTTAATATCACCCTGCTATTATTTCACTGGTTTATATGGCTCTATGTGCACTTAGATTTGCTTGCTAATGTGGATTTGCCAAATTACACTAATATAAATCAAGGATTATTGTGCTGGGACACTTTACCCCCAGTTTATTTCATACAGCTGTATTTCTTGCACCATGTGGTATTTTTCTCAGTTTACTTTCTGCAGTGTGTCTGGTATAACAGGATTTCTGCTTAGTATTGTGCATGAGGTTGAGGATGTGTAGCGTGTAGTTTGTGAGAAGCTGGTGAAATCTGCCTGAGAAATAAATGCGTGCCCTGAAGCCATTTTTGCAAAAGACTAAATGGTAAAACAATTACAATGTTTATGTTAAACTACACCTTAACAGCTGCATGTATTACAGATTGACATGCAGCAGAGTCTGTACATAATGTACTTAAACCCATATTTCAAAGCTTGTAATGTACCAACATGCAAATTAATAAATTCTTCTTTCCAAATGTCACCAGCCTCATGATTTCCTGCCAGGTTGAGTATCATTTTCCTGAAGCAGTAAAAGTAACACAGCCATTCTCCCCTGAATCCTCTCTCCCCTGTTTCCTGCAGGGTCCCTGAGAGTTTATGAGTCACATTCAGAAAGCTGTATGCAGTAGCCCTTTGGGGATGTATATTAATGAAGAAATTTTCTCATGCCAGAGTTGCCCCTTTATTGGAATACGAAGGGTACAGTCTGTTCTGAGCGGCTTTTTAATTCCTCATAATTAACCCTGCCAGAATTAACATCAGTGGCATCAATGACAGCAAATTAAAGAAGCCACATTGGCAAGAGCTGATGCCTTTCCTTCCCTCTCCTTTTTTCCTCCTATATATGGGGGTTTAAAGAAGAAAGTTCTGAGTCCGTCAAGATGATTGTCTTGTCATTGCACTAAGAGCCCGGCTGGGTTAGGTATGATTAGAGCATTTTCAGACTTCCCCGCTGCTAATACCAACCTATTTCAGCTCTCAACTGGCCACGTGCCATGTAGATTTGTGGCAAAGATCCATGGTTTCGGTTTCTTTTGCTGTTCAAGGTACAATGGTTCACCTGGGCTCCACTGTGAGATGATGGGACCAAGATCTAAAGTGCACTGCAGTATTCAGACAGGCTTTTTCACTGACAATGTACTAAAAGACAGATTCTCTGTGCTGTGAACCACTCAATCTAGCTTCCTAATAGCCCTTTTTAACAATCTGGGACAGATGATGAAAACAGACTATGAACAACAAGATACCCAAACAAGCACATTTTCCTCCGGTTAAGCCAGTAAGAAATGTCTTGTGTTTTGATACTTCTGCAATCACTAAAAATACAGAATTTCACAAAAGGAGAAGTATATGTTCTATGCAATTGTTTACAAGATTTGTATGGCACATCTAAGAGGAGACTGGGATTCGAGACCTAGTTTGATATGGTGAATTCTATTAAGAATTACTGTTCAGATCAATCAGATTGGTGCAAGCAAAATAAAGGCTTCCCATGTCAAACAACCAGGGTGCCCTACACAAATCTTGCCCTTTTGCTTGAACATTTGGTGCAAAGTGGCAAACTGCAAAACTGGAAGATCTTAACAAAAATCCAGAGATTTGGTAAAAATATAAGCTATAAACTGACACAGAAAGACACAATAGATGTCCTTGAAAATATTGCTACATTCATTCTTCCATCCACCAATTCCTCTGCTTATTGATTGTTCTCTTTCCCCTATTCCTAATACGTGTAACCCCCTTTCTTTACTAACTTTTCCATGAAACAACAGGCTGTGATCATGCTGCCTTTGCTTGCTACCAAATTATTAGCTACCCTCAAATGCATCCATCCAATGAGCCATGCCAGGATTACTAAGTTCTGTACAGCCTAAAGACATAATGTCCAGTAATTTCCTCAGCAGCATCATATGCTGTCCTATCACTCTGTGCCACGTGTCACACTGTACTATGGTACTTTATCCCTTTTCTGCACAGTGTTGGACTCCCCCATGTCTCAGCCTGAAAGAGCTGAGTGGATTTCATAATGCTACCATTACTGCTAATGGTAAGGCACATATTCCTGAAATAGCGGTAGAGAGAGGTGCCTTCCACCTTCTTGGCACACGGCAAACCAAAAAAAGCTGATAATGTTCTGAGAGAGATTTGACAGTTAACTAAGCAGATCAGGGACCTCTGTCAATAATTAGGATAAGTAAGAGAGAACGAAGTGGTTCCAAACACAAAGGTAGTAGCTAACAGAGGTGCATGAGCAGTTTCCTTGACCAAATACAGGTTGCTGTGTAAAACATTGCATTTGATATAGCCTTGAAAATATGCCTGACTGAACAGAAGAGGCTAGGGATCAGCCAGGGTCTGCCTAGCAGCTCCCTAGCAATTCCAACCCCTGAACCCCCAAAATATCCATGAGCTTCCATGGGTAGAATCCATTAGCTTGAGTCTGAATAGAGATACAAGCTGGTTTTCTCATTACAAAAGGTGATTTTCCACTCTTTCAACCTCCCCAACTTCTTATCTGTCGTTCCACGCGGTTTGAATCCCAGCAACTTGTTTGGCTGCTAAAAAAATCTGAACTGATCTTGTGATATATCCTTTGCTGCATTTATTTATTCCCATTTGTACTGTAGTTTCCTTTTCAAGCATCTGACACAGTGGGATTCTACCCATAAAAGCTCATGCAATAAATAAATCTGGTAGTTTTTAAAAGTGCCACAGGACTCCTTGTTTGTTTTGCTGAACTAGACTAACACAGCTACCCCTCTGTCACCTTTGACTCCTCCAAACCTTTCACTGCTTCTGATGGGGCATGAGAAATAAGTTTCTGTATTGTAGTTTAAATGAATTATTACTCAAAACTTCTGTATTAATGTACCTAGCCAGGAATCTATTTGTTTAAAAACCTTTCCTGATTTTTTATTGTTACAGGCATACTTGCTGACAGATATTTTGAAATCTATCACCAAAATAATTTAAACTGAAGTGATTATATTGTGACAAATTTAAAAAAATGCAGAATTTTAAAATACTGTGTGCAGTATTTTTAATTTTTTGACACAGAATCCCTCCGGAGTAAAATTAAAGCATTACATACACAATGATTACTGCACAGGCTATCACGTGAAGGTGAACTGTAACAAGCAAAAAAGCAATCTTTAAGTACTTTATTAATAGCCATTTGCAGTAATTAAGCCATTGCTTATATGTCTTAGCATCAACAAGTTTGCACAAAGATTATAATTTTTATGCACAGTCCATTACATATGCCTGGGCATAAAATGAAATGGTGACCTATTCTTAAAGGTTTATTGGAAGATATTACACACCTATTCAGAGTTGTTTTCATTTCTGGCAATTCAATGCTCCTATTCTGCAGACAGAATAAGAAAAATCTAAGGTATTCTATTTAAACATACTATAAAGTGTTGTGTCTGCATTTCTGACTCTAGATGAAAGTCTGAACCCTCATTTACTCCAAGGCTACTTTGCACCATTTTGGCAGTGTAAAGAGACCGTAAAGTGAGTGTAAATTGCATTTATACCCTCTCTGAGACCCTTTTACACTGCCAGAGTGATGCAAAGTGTCCTTAGTGATAATTAGGCTGAAAGAATAAGCAATAACTATTATTTCACCAGTGTGTATGTGGGAGGATAAACATTCCCCCATATCACACTGCCCCAGAATGCTAAACTAATAAAGCTAAATGCAGGTTACCCAAACAGGTTGCAAGATCCATTTCAAAGAATTTTTTCCCCCTAGAGCAACACATACAGGTCAAACACAATAGTACTAGTTAAAATTGATTCCACTTCATTAGACATGAGTCATTGTCAAAGTGTGGTTCAATCCAGATGTGGAATTCATGTAAATGGCGTTGGGTTTCAGATTGAACGTATAATCCTGCACCTTCCTGCAACACAGCAGCTGTGTACAATATGCTAAGCTCCTTTCTGGTCTGTTGGAAAGAGGAGGGAGACAGGGTAGAATCTGAGACTGAAAGTGATGAATTCAGCTTGGGAAAAGGTGGCTAAACTTTCATAAAGGAGGACTGAGAGCCAACAGAAAGAATCTAATGTGGCTCAGGATAGCTGCTCTTAGTTGTTGTTTTTTTTTTTCCTCCCCTCCTGTGTGGTTGTTTTTGTTGGAGTGAGGTCTAGCTTCTTCTGGTAGTAAATGGTCTGGCACACATCATTAATGATATTGGACCAGATGCTTGGTCCTGTGTCAGCTTCTCTGCATTGCTCCAACAGTGCCAAGAGGCATGTAGCCCATATAACCATCCTTTTGACAGTTTGTCCAAGCAAGCAAACTAGACAGGCAGAGCCATCCATGATCACATGGAGTCGTAGGTGCTCAGAGACTGAAATGTCCTCTGATAACTCAGGAAAGTTTTCACTGGGCATCTGAACAGCTGGATGGCTCTTTTACTTGGCCTCGTCAAAGCTGTAATGGTTTCCAATCACATATTTTATATGGAACCCCCTGCTCGCTGAGAATGGCTTTCTGTTACCCTCGAGTGGTAGCTAGGCCATCTGGATATTGATGAGTCTGCTACAACCTTAGCAAACAGACACGTCTTTTAGTTCATATGGTAGACGCTCCTGCATTAAGCTCCAGATGTTACCGGTTTGAGCCTCTCTGCCAACAGCCCTGTGTTACATATATACATGGGGAATATCAAACAGAGGATTTCAAACCTATCTGTTAGAGACAAAGTCTTTGACCTGTTACAGCAGCTTTACCACCAGAGAATCTGGACAGTCTAGAGAGATCCCAGGTTGGGGGGGGGGGGCGCTGCAGGGGAAGACCCAGAGTCATGGTGATCCCTGTTGGTAGCAGTTGCAGTTTAGACCAGATTTCTTGTTGCTCTAATCTCAGCCAGACGATTGGTCCAGTGGGCAACACAAAATTACCCTTGATCTTGTGAGGAGTGCTGCTCAGTCAGATCATAGAATTTAGCCTCTAGAAAGTAATAAATGTGAAACAATTCAGAGCCAGAGGCATTGCACTCAGTTAGGTAATTGGGCGAGTAAATGGAAAGTGTGGTTTAAGGTCCACAGACAGACAACTTGATTGTGGGGTTGGAGAGTAACAAATCAGAGGACAGCGCACATTAAATGGAAGAGTCATACAGTGCACTGAGTGACCAAGAAGCATGCTCAGGGCTTCAAGCAGAATAATCTTTGAAGCTATCCACTGTGTGTGTAGCTGCAATAAAAGACAAAGCAGCAAGGACACAAAGATACATCAATAGAAAGATGGAACAGAAATCATAAACAAGATTCTCTCTGTAATAAGCACTTCACAAGAAGAATCCTGTCTTCCATTTTAATCACTTCCTAAATTAGATATTTTTACCTTAGACTGGGTGCAACACAAGGCACCCAAGGTTGTTCAAGGTTTCTGAGGCGATTAGTTATCAAGACAGGCCAAAGTGGTTGAATCTACTCTTGCTAGAGAAGAGAAAACTTTGAGGTGAACGAATAGAGGAAAGTTTCATTTTCAGAGCATTTGAGACATCACACAGAGGAATTTTAAAAAGCCTAGCAGATATAATCTCAAATTTGGATATAACAGGTCAATATCTGCAGTCAGTTACAGCCATGAAACTCCCATCGACTTCAGTGAGATCCACAAGGGTACAAGGAATCGGACAATTTGGCCTACAGAATATAAGGATAACCATTTCACTCAAAAAATAATGAACATACCAAAATATGCTGCCAACTAATGCTATCACTACAAAATCTCAATGAATTTTGAAACGGATTGATATTTTTATTTGGGGAGAACAGACTGAAGTACAGGATGAGAAAATGGTTAAAAAAAAAGGCATAAGCTCATTGGCCAAGTGATGTTCATAAACTGCTAACCGTATTTCTAATTAATTTCACTAATCAACAGGCAAGAAGCAAGAACAGAGACTTTAGAGTGTGCTGAGAACTCAGTAGAGTCTGTGTAGACTTGGACAAAGAATAATATAAAATGATTTATGAAACCAGAGGTTTATGGTCTATAAATAAGTTCCATGTATTTTTTATTCTTTACACGTACCATATTACTGAGGACTGGATGATAGCTTTTCACAACTGCCTGGTTGACTTCTTCCAAATACACACCCAAGGTAATGACGATATTGATCCCAGAGAGACAATTTTTGCCACAGATAAAAAAAGCCACACACTGGACTAGCAACACAGTGACAAAGCTTTGGTTCTTTAAGTGAATAGCAACTGGTTTAAAACCGTACATCCAAATATCTTCAGAGCTCTGGGACAGTGCTCGAAAAGAATAAGACATCTAGAAATGATGTAGGGCAGCCAGCACATTATTTCTCTAATTTATAGCCACCTGAATTTGATCTAAATCGTATAAGAGAGAGAAAAGAGAATGTGTGTGTGTGAGAGAGACATCTCAGTAACAATAACAGACTGACTAAGCAAATATTTCTCATCTTTAGGGCTAAACCAACCCCCCCTTTTTTTTTTTGGCTAAATGCATGATTCAAAATGTGACTAATTTCTGAAATCTGTGTATGTGACTCTGCTTGGGTTTCCATGACTACTGCTCTGAAAACCATATTAATTATTCAAGGGTCCATGCTATTCTCCATTCATTCCATAAGGAATGCCGGGAAGCACAGCCTGCCTTTATGGAAACATACAGATATTCGAAGGCCTGCACAGCCCTGAATTCCACAAATATTTCCTTACAGCGCTATGATATTTACATGAGGAAGGCCCATCAATATTATTTAAACACTTTGGTACATGAGTAAAACAAAATCTTTCCCCTTCACTTTTTATATTTCAACTATCTTCAAAAGACAATTTAATTATAGCCTCTGTTTATCATCCTGATATAATCCTATTTTAAACAAAGTCAGCTAGCTCACATGCAGCAGGGATTAGACTACAGTGTTTTTCTAAAGGATGTAGTTTCAAATTGTGAAACTTTCATTCAATCCAATTTCTCACATAAGCTGTGACTAAGCATCCATTTGCCATATCTGTTGATCTCTGGATAGTTTAATAATCAAAATCACAGTAGGTAGCATTCTTCATAGGTAATATTAGCAAAATACATTGTATCAAAGTAAGAAACGCTCATGTTTAAGCAACACATAGCACTGCGGACTTTCTGACACAGCTAAACCATCAGGGCCAATCACTTAATAGACCAACAAAGGTGTGTTGGAGCACCAAAGAAGAAAAGGCAGTGAGCCAGATTCCCCTTTCAATTATACCAATACAACTCTACAGCAAGACAAATAGAGCTAGCCGAGATTTACACCTGCATGACTGAATGCATAATCTGGTCCAGCATCAATCTCTGCAACACTGAGTCACTTGAGATGTCAAAGTTGGCATACATGTAATACTCAAACAATCCCCATGGAAAAAGCCTATAGAATGTAATAGAGAATATTAACCTTTCTGCAGAATTTTTTAAGACAAACTACAGTACAGAATTTTATAACCCCTTTATAGACCTAATTTCTATTAAATCTGATTGGATTCTTTAAAAGACCATAGAAAGGGTGTCATTCTCTATTAACTTCTACAGACTCATGAGAGTATTTTCATGTAGAACGTTAATTTTCCTTCTTCAACTTCACTGCTTAAGTTTAAATCTGATTTTGGAGGTGAATCAAAATCCCTGCAAAGGCTAGAGATGGATGTCAGGTGGCATGGGGAAGGGAGTTTCTGACTGTGTTACAATTCAGACCCGTATCTGTATTTATATGCAACGATACATACACATGCACATACATCTAATAATACCCCCAAACAAAATACTACATAACTTAAAAGGGTATAATCAAACTGAAACCTATTCAACTGAGAAAGAGTTAAAAGTAGTTTCAGAAGTTATGCCTACCCGTAAGTCCATCTATCAGTTTTTATTTCCTCTTTTCACTCTTCTGCTGGGGTGTGAAAGACCCACATAAACAGAAAACCCAGGGCCCCATCCAAAGCCTACTCCCTTTGGCTCAAGCCCTGATCAACTATATACAAAGTGCAATTACCTGTACAAAGTAAGCAAACTGAAAAGGCAAGAAATTCTTTCTGTAACCTCTTTTACAGCTACAAGTAACAGTTAAGGTTACTTCCAAAGGGGTAGCCATGTTACTCTAATTCAGTAAAACAAACAAGGAGTCCTGAGGCACTTTTAAAGACACACACATTTATTTATTTATTTACTTGGAATTCATTTGCAAATTTGCCAGTGTTGTTTCAGGGCTAAATTAGGACTATGGATTTTTTTTCTCACTATAACAGGTGACTTGACCTCATCTTCCTCTATATGCTGTTCCCCAGTGTTTGAATCTAAACTACTGCATTGATTTGCTGTAACAGTCAGACCTAATCCTATGACTTACACTTCTCTGCATTTATTTTCCTCCCATTCTGTAAGTTCCCCATCTTCAAAATGCCTGACAAAGTGGGATTTTCTGCCACAAAATCCCATGCAATAAATAAATGTGTTACTCCTTGTTAGTTAGCATTACAGTAACTTAAAATTCTTCAGACAGAAATATGATTTGTAAGGTTAAGGTGTCCCTTTACAGGTACTGCCGTGCTCTATTTTGGTTATTCAAAGCGGTTGTGAATTGTGTAATTGATACATGATGGTAGAAAAAGGGCATGGACTAGGAACAGGAGAGATGGTTTTTTTCTAGCTGTGCCACTGAGATGCATGGGCAGGCCCCTCTGTTTCTCAACTGGTCCTCTCACCTTTTGTCTGTCTTCTCTATTTAGACATAACCACACTGTGGCAAGGACTCTCTCTTTGCACAAGATTAGAGCTTCGCACAATGGAGCCACACCTCCCCTGAGCCTCTAGACACTGATATAACAACCACCTATAATCATTTCAAATATCTAATTTCCAAGATGCTCTTCTGCATTTTTTAATACATTTCAGTGAGGGCACGACCATCATCAGTATTATTTGAACGGAAGTTGCAGCATCCACAATCTTTACAAAGTGCTCCACGCAAATACTAAGCAAACAAATAATTTCCTCAAGAGCAAGGCGAGATCTGAACCTAGTTAATTCTGCCCTGTTATAGAAACTGCATAATGTTGGAATAAAACTCCAGAACAATGTGATTAAAAATTATACTGAACAATAATATCAACGTGCCATAGCCAGTCAAAATGCATTTATCCAATCTAAATTATATGCTACGCAAATAAAATAAACATGCAATTTGCTAATTAAAGTGTACTCATGTTATCCTGTAACCACCATAAATTATGCAACATTTAATTTTTTGACTGTTTAGTAGTTTGTCAGTCTGCTTTACTAAATTGAACGCTGAAGAAAGAAGGGGAAAATTAGTAATAAGGTATTGATCTTTCTCTCAGGATTTGTTTTGCTGATAGATTTTTAAAAACAATTACACCTTCACATAAACAGTGTTTTAATTTTAATGTAGAGCCCCTTTATTTTGATTTCAAAGTCATACATCCCTCCCATCACTATGCAAGTTTTCAGCAAATTAATTTTAGTAACCTTCCAATTAAGGTGGCCAAATCATTTTGTATATCCTATTTGAACAATCCTTCAATAAGCATCCTCTGACTCTATGGCAGTGGTTTTCAAACTTTTTTCTTGGAATCCAGTTGAAAAAACTAATTTACGCCAGCGACCCAATAATTACGTCTTTGAGCAATGTATTCCAGTCTTTTGGTGGCATTAGCAGAGTACGTCGCAACCCAGCAACTGAGGGTCTCTGACCTGGTACTGGGTCCCAGCCCTAAGTTCGAAAACCATTGCTCTATGGTGTGTCGATGATGTCTGTGGGAGATATCTTTCCCCCTCCATCTTAAGTTTAAGGAGATGGCTTCCTCATCAGAATTTGTGTCCTTTCATTTTCTCCAGAACAAATAGTGACGCTTAAATATGTTGACTAGATTGTAATACAACCTGTGAACCTTAAATTACCTTAAACTAAAACAAGAAAGGATCCTTGAGTTCTACCACAGTAAAAATCTGAGAAACTAATGTTTTCTTTTAAAACAGCAGAATACTATCAAACACTTTATAGGAACAGCTGTGGTGTACACTTCTTATTACAGTCTTTTATGTCAGAAAGAGGGAAACTCAGCGGCCAAGTCTGTCCAGCTTGGTTTCTTTCCGGTCTCTGTGAAGCTTTCTAAAAGCTGTTTAAATACAAAACAGTACCAGCAATGATAACTCAGACCCTTCCTCTGAAAACTTCAGTCTTCAAAGATGACTGATGTCCACGTAGAAACTAAAGATCCAATAATTTTGGGTGGTTTGTCTGGGTTTGTTTTTGTTTTTTTTTTTTTGGTAAATAACTTACAGTATCTTGCTCAATCTACTTCTACTAGTCACACAGACTGTGATCTACACAGTACTGCATGAGCTATTGTTCTGTACACAGCACCACATATTCCTACACAATCTCATGCCAATGGCACAACCAAAATCACTATAAAACTCAAGTTAGTCACATTTGCTTTTGCCTCACAATGCTTCTCAGGAAACCAGAGTCTGACAGATTCCTATACATTCTGCATTCAAAAGAAAGATTTCACCCTTAAGACCAAATCCAACAGGCAACTAGCGGGAGAATAGGAGGTGTGAAGAAGTCCACTGTTGGAAGCCTTTTAAATGAACATTTCTAAGGTTCCTTTACCCAATTCATATGCAGAGTCTTCTGTTGCATCAGGGAAGCCTAAAATTAAAACAACTCGATGCAACTGTTGTTTTGCCTTTTCCTGGATGGTTTCAAAGGAGTGCAAAGCACAGATGCAACATAATATAGTTGTGACACACAAAAGTAGTCATGTCATTACCTTAGGCTATGTCTACACTTATTCTTTAAATCGAATTGATGACAATTAATTTGATTCAAAGTATTGCATGGCTACACTAGCTCTCCTTAGTTCGAAATAAGGAACAGTCATTTTGAAATTATAAAACCTCCCTTAAATTCAAAAGGACGGTTAAATCGAACTTATTAGTTCAATTTAACCCAGTGTAGCCATGTTAATTTGAACTAACCATCAGTTTCAAATTAACACTTTTTCTCCTTCTTCCCAGGGTGCCTTCCTCTTTCTATATATTGGGTGGGGGCATGGCCCTTCTTGAGGGCTATCTTGCCACACCTCCTATGGTGCCCCCCTCCTAAATCAAGCTAGCAAATCATGTCCATGGACAGGCTAGTTCGATTTGGGTTTCTAGTGGAGCCATGTTAATTTGATTTAATAATTATTAGTTTGATTGAATTAGTTCAATTTGAGTTAATTCAATTT
Organism: Podocnemis expansa; assembly: GCA_007922195.1. Taxonomy (NCBI): domain Eukaryota; kingdom Metazoa; phylum Chordata; order Testudines; family Podocnemididae; genus Podocnemis; species Podocnemis expansa. The sequence continues at coordinate 10,520,603 of ML681991.1, read as the reverse complement.
AACAATCTAAGTGTAGACATAGCCTTAGTCTTTGCAGTTGCCATTTCATTAAAATCTTTTGGCGCAAGCGTCCATTGTTTAAGGAACCCCAAATGGTAAAACCAACAGTCTGGTTTAACTGAGTACGTAATAATCACCTATTTAACTACTGTGTCTTTTTAAACATTCCTCGCACTTACCTCCTAATATTCGCAAATTGATAAGAAATTCAGATTTTTGTGCAGGGTTGCTTTGGGTATCAAGCTCTGAAAATTCAGTCATATCTTATGATAGATTTGATGGCAGGGACTTTGCATTTCTTGAGGTTTTTTAAGACAAAGGAACTCAGCAAACCTTCCTCTTCTAAAGCTTTTAGTGACACTTAGGAATGATAATATTGCTTTATACATGGCTCCCTTACAGCTACCAAGATCAGTAAGTACACTTGTACTTTTCTCTTGGTTACGGATGCCTTTTTAATTGGTATTACTTTGCTGGGAGGATCAGTGAGTTAGCAGTTTCATTCACAGTACTGTTCAATTTGCAATTTTGCTGCAAGATCTTTTTCCTTAGAAATCCTCCTGAATTCCTCTTTAATGAATACTCCCTTTCACTAAAACAAGGAAATAGTTTTGCTATATAATCCACAACCTAAAACCTTGCCTGAAGAAATCCACTGATTCATGGATTCCCCCTGCCCCCCTATTTTCCTAAAAAAAAGTATTTCTTCTTTTTGATTTTGGACTGACTCTCTTCTCCACTTACGTGTGCTGACTGGCACTTCCCAATATTATTTCCACGTGAAACAGAAATAGCCAGTCTCCCTAGAAAACAAGTTCCAAAGGGGCAGCTGCGTTAAATGCTACAAAAAAAAAAAAGAACCTTCTTATACATATACACAGATGTGTTAGCTAGAAAATATCCATTATGCTTCTGCCCATGGATAGAGAGGGGGCAAACAAAACCACTCAGCTCTCTGCTTGTGCTCTGTGATGCCACATCATCTGCAGTACTCAGGCAGACACTGCATCTGAAACCCTGCAGGTTTAAAGATTCATCATATTTTCTGTTCTCTGAGTTACATCTCCACCTGCTTTGATTTTTGGAGTGAAGATGTATTCTGGACCTAGATCTTGTCCTAAAATGGTTGGTTTCAACAGATTATTGTGTCAGTGCCCATCAATAAGAGGCAGACACTTAAATGGGCTGTACCATGTCAATAAATATTGCTACTCCAGTATACTCACGTGTATTTAAGGAGTTAAAATACAAACTTGTCCCTTTAGTGTGATGACATTTGGAGGCTTGGCATGGGGAAGGTTCTAGACTCAGTAACTTTTGGTCCAGCTGTTCAGAGTTAGAACATTTACCCCTCACCTCCTTCAATCCCTCTCACCGACCAGGCCCCCTCACTCTACCCCCCATGACATCAGTAATGCTTTGCCGTAGTATTATGTGAAATTCCAAAAGTGCAAGATAAGCTATTCTCTCAGTTCAACCATAATAGCCCGCCAAGCTCAGGGGAGCTCATAATGACTGTGGCTAGAGCTTGCTATTTCTGGGCTATGAATGCAGAATGCTGTGATGCAGGAAAAAAAAAGAGAGGTTGCCATCATCTCCAAATTTTCTTCTGCAAATGCTTACAAATCATGGCCTTGGAAGCAAGGTTCCCTGTAACTTTTTGTAGGCTGTGTGCGCAAAACAATTCTTTTGGAACCAATGTCCAAATTTGTGCGCTAATATTAAAAAATATTAGCACTGTTTAATTTTTTTGTGCGTGCTTTATTTTGTTGTGTGCACAGGTTTCATGACCTGTGTGTGCACGCACATGTGCACAGCTTAGAGGAAACACTGCTTGGAAGTTCTCCAATAGGAGCAAAGCTCAGGCCCCGACAAATTTAGCAGTGAAGTATCAGGTTCTAGCTAGATTAGGAAGAATTGTAGAGACAGGTTTTTTTTTTTATTAACTATTTAAAACTATTTTAAGGAATATATGTTTTAGAGGTCAGGCCCCATTCGCAGTTCTTACTCAAGCAAATCTCCCACAGGGCTGGATTCTGATCTTTGTGACACTGATACAACTCCAGCGTAATGTCATCAGCAAACAGATACTGTATTATTCCAGATTTACAGTAGTGTAGTGGAGATCACAGCCACCTCCTGTTGACCTCAGTGCCAGTTAGCTGAAGTAATGATTGCAGGATAAGGCCTTTTAATAGTAAAGAGGAGAGAAGCTAAATAAAAAAAGCCCTGTATAATAGAAAATAAGAGGCAATTATCTCATTACTTATAGGAAGAAGTACAGCGTCACCATGTCGAATATTCAAGGGATTACCCTGCTTTGGATAGCGTTTGCTTAGCAGCTGCTTGCAAAGTGTAGTCTTGTGTATTTGGCAGAGCTTCATTAATGATAATCTACAATGTTTACAGCCTATAGGCTACTGAGTATGTGAAGAGCCTTTTTTACTTGTAATTTATAAACCTTTCCCCTTATGTTTTTCTTGATATTTCTGAGATCTGATTATGTTTCAAAATGACTCATTCGCCTCTGACAACTGCAGAGCAAGACTGCAGTAAATGTTCCCTTGTTACAAAGAGTATGTATTTACAAACAAGAAGGAATACCATCTAAATTCATACCAGAGTTCGGCTCATCACCAGCTAATACATTCACTTGCCAATATATGGCGCTGTCTTGTTTACACGCAAAGTAAATGTCAAACAAAGATGTCTCTGCCAGTTACTAGATATTCCTCAGTAAATTCTTGGACCTGTCAGGCTGCAACAAATTGTAACTGCTTCATTCTTGGCTTTGCATTTGACCTGAACTTCATTAAAAAGAATCCTGACGTTATTTAAAGCTAGAGTACCATTTACGGTCTCGAAACATTTGCCTTAGAATTTGGATTTCAGACATTTGCCCAACCCAAACTTAACCTTAATGCAAAACTTACGTGATATTAAAAACAGAACCTAATTAAGAATCTAATCCTGTCGTAGAAGCAATTCCACATTATGTAGTGTCGCAGGGAAACAAATAGCAATTTGGAGGTTCAAAAGCCGTAGCACTACAAATGGCTATAATTGCTTTCACATGCATTATTTCAGTGGCCATGATTCTGTCATGAGAAAACCAAAGGAGATTATTGTTTCATGGTAATTAGCATATTTAGAGACTTAGAAAACATATGATTCACACAAGTTCCTGCTCCAGCTGCTTTTCCTGTCTTAATGAAGCTCAGTAGTTTGCAAGCTCTCCTTCCAGGTTTACATTCCCCAGGGGCAGTGGTTTTGCAGCCTGAAGTCTCTTCACCTGACACGCCAGGAACTAGAAACTCGCAGCTGTGTGTCATCCTCATTCCAACTGGCATCACAGGGGCATGAACACGGTATTTCAAGCTACTAGCGGCTTTTTTACACTAGCCCTCCAGTGTGTTGAGCAGTTGAGCTAGCCTTAGTCAAATGTACACTTGAAAGAAATCCTCTCCCCTCCTGATAACTATTGGTTTCTATAGAAACAAGAAGGAATCTCTGTTCTTCTCTAAATTTTTCCCCTAATGCTTTTTTGCCATGCCATATGAAATCTTCCTTGTTGCTTGCACAGTTCTCCATTTATAGCCTCATTTAACAAATTAAAGAACAATAGGCTGGATAAAAAAATGGATACCAGTTTAATTTTGAGCAACACAAGCCTATGCATTAAGTATCTGTGGTCAATTCGTCTCTCCAGGGTCACTTTATGTTTCAAGCATTTCAAAGTGAATACTTTAAACAATGGCTCATCACAAGAGTTAAAAGGGGTCAAGAGGATATTTACTTAACCACTAGTTGACTTTTTAACTTCAAAATATTTCAGCAGTTACAGTATTTAAATTAAATCTGTCTCATCAGTGTCACCATAAATTACTCTCTCTAACTCCAGGGCTCCTGACCACACTGTGAGTCATCACCCCGATGCTTGCACTTCTTAATCTCCAGCTAACTAATGTTTGCTTGCTTTGTTGTTGTGCCCTTCTCCAGGGACTGCATTTGCACAGGAATTGCTAACGCCCCTAAATACTGTATCTGCCTTATTGAAATCACTGGGCAAACACGCATGCACACAGCCATATAAAAACCTAAGAACTCTTGAGCCATGAAAAGATTTCTACAGAAGAGATTTGACTGACAAAATTAGTGAAGAAAATTTTTAGACCAAACAGACTAAAAAAGACTACATTAGCCAGAAACAGCAGCAAAGGCAGCAACGCGTAGATCTATTATTTTGGGTCTATTACTCTCTTCTGTCCATGTAACAGGAAGAACTCTAATTTCCATTTCAGTGACAAAATATCCACCTTTTTTTAAATGATAATGTCAGTAATTTTCAATAAACAATTTTTCTTTTTTATAATAAAAAAAAGTCAAAACAACGAGTCCTACGGCACCTTAAAGATTAACACATTTCTTCAGGTATAAGCTTTTGTGGGCTCCAACCCACAAATCCATTAGTCTTTAAAGTGCCACAGAACTCTCATTGCTTTTGCTGAACACAGAGTAACACAGCTATGCCTCTGGAAGAAAAAAAAAAAAATCATTTACTCTCACTGTTGCTTGGAAAGTCTCTCTCTAAGCCCCTCCCTCCCAACTATTCACTGCAAACAATGAGTTGATCTAAAGTCCAAGCCCAGGTTGGTGATATTATAAAATTGCAGCCTGTAGGCCAAATTCATTTCTGTGTTAGTCTAAGTCAGAGGAGTGACACCAAAATGTCTCTAAATTAGGTGATCAGTACAACTACACACAGTATTGCTGTCATCTTGTTGTCAGCATCTTCTTATCAGCAAATAAACCCACGACAGCCACAGATTTATTCTGTGAAACGTTAATTGTTTACTAAAATGCATTTTTTTGGCAGCATGAGACTGACAGCATTACTGAAAATACTATAATAAATTGAGCAAGATGATGGGTCAAATCAATCATTAATTTAACTCTATTCAAGTCATCAGATAACTCTCACATCACACTACATATATAATCTTTTATATTATAAATTATCTTTGTGTCTCTGGTATTAGGAGTATGTAACTTTACTGATTAACAGGACTAGATTTAGATGAATGCCCTTATGAGACTTAGCTAAGATTTTTTAAACGCATCAGCTGTTTCTTGTCCCAAACAAAGAAAATCATTGCTCTTATATTTTTAATGTGTTTTATTGGGCACTCAGGATTTTCTTCTGAATAATTAGACGTGTTTGGTAATTTCAGTATAGCATCTCCAACCTTAAAACTGTCAACAATAGGCCACAATCCCAAAATCAGTGTTTTATCAACTAATACTCACTCCTTCGCTATCTATTCATAAATACTCTGTTCTTATTTTATATCCAATTTACTGAGGCTGAAATTCACAAATATTTTCCTGGACAACTCTGAGAAATAATTAAGTGGAATAAAGAAAGGCAGACTATCCAACTGATTATGGAACATAATCCTGGCACGTGGAAGGGACGGGAAAGGGAGATGAGAATGTAAAAACTCCCTCCAAAATACCTGGTCCCCTTCAAACTGACAGCTATCATTTAAAACATCACTGATCAATCTTCCCATGACCGTATCTTCAATATTTCCCAGGATCAGCTATGTCAGGCACAAACCACAAATAGTCTGTCTTAAAAAGTCATCAGAAAGTTTCTTAAAAAGCTACTATTAGTCAAGACCCTGTTCCATTTAAATCAAGGACAAAAAATATTCTGTAGCTTCAAGAAATATAGTCATCATCAAATTTCATACCTCCCTGGACAGATCAGAACTTAGTATTAAAAAAGGACTGCCCCAGACTGATAGCTCACAAACACCACTATGAGAAAAGACAAATAACTGGAAGGTTTATGTCAATGCTCAACAGTCAATCAATGTTATGCTGATAGTAACTCGAGTTAAAAGCCAAATACCTGGTTATCTGCCCCCCGAAAAAACGCATGATACCGTGTGTGCATTTTTCCTCTCTCCTTCTCCAGGGCAGAAGAGCTCCATGCTACTGTACATCAAGAAACCCATTTTACAGGATATCCTAGATAAAGGGAGTTCTGAAAAGTTCATGTTGAATGTGAGAGAAAATGTGCGCAACTGCTTGCTACTTTTTAATATGGTCATATTTTGTAGGGTACTTGTGAAATATTAAGTATATTCGTCATCTTCTGGAAAGTTTTGCAGTTTTCTTCCCTGTCTTTTATCACATCTGTTTATTTTACCCTTGGTTTTTTTTACGACCTTTTTCTTGGTCATTAAAAATAATTACTTAGAACTCATATAGACCTTTATGTTTAAAGAACTATACATCATCAGCTCACCAAATGCCTGTGAGTGACAGGATGGAAGGCACCCCTTTCCAAAAGGTGCCCCCCACCCTCAAAGACTATGCATCACTTAAGTCCTCAAAATAAGCTTACATGAGATTTTGTTGGTATATATAGGCTCTGCACAGGGGTGGCGTCAAAGCCAGTACACAACATAAATTTTATGTGTTTAACATAAAAGCATGGGGTGCCAAAAACAAATACTAGAATTAAGTGAACTGTATACTTCTCTTTACCATGTGCAGTTTTCTATGCATGTTGGATATATATTTTATAAAACAAATACATAATGTAACTGTTTCTGACAGCAACTGGAAGTAAATATTTTCAATCTAACATTTTAATAAATGTTCTGTTGAAATGGTCAACACATCTAGAAGACTTACATTAATAACTAAATGATCATTTCAGAACAGCTTTGTGGAGGCTGTGGAATTAGCCTTAAGCAATAGCTCCAGTACACTGAGAGGCTGGAGGCTTTTACCAAGGCCGGAACAAAAACTTACTGGGTAAAAAACTATAGAAGTTTATTTTTTCTTTTAGAACTTGTAAGAAATAAATATTCTTTATTGATGTGAAGGTGGTTTCATCTTCACCCACGCACAGTGCCGGGCTCTCAATATCTTGCATGAGACCATCTCCTGCTTTACCACGTGGAATGAAACAGAATTGCTGCATATTTGCTATGACCACTATTAGGAGATTATGTAGCAAAAACAAGAAGATCCAGTTGTTGGCTATTGATTTATCTATAAAGCAGTAACTGTAAAAATGATGAAAGAGGTTCTATGCTAGATAGCCTTGTGAAACAGTTTATTACTTAAGCATTAATGACCCGTTTAGAGGTCTTTATTGGTCAGGTAATGACCAGCTAGAGAAGTTAAGGGCCCAAGGCAAAGCACTATAATAAACTGTGCATATAGCATGTGTTTGGTTCCTCATGATTCTATTAGGAAAGAAAAGTGTAAAGGGTAATGAAAGATATGTCTAAGAGGCACTTGCATCAGTCCTCTAATTTTATATTTGGGATAATGTATGGCTTTCTTCCAGCTGCACAAATCATTCCTTGTTCATACCTACAGCTATCACTGGGGAAGACACAAACCACTGCCACTGAAAATGCCTATTCATGACATTAAATAATCCTGCAGCTATGGCAAAAATCCCATTAATGGAAGGATCAGGCCCTAATATTTGGACATCCAGGACTGTTTGCATCTAGGGTGAGGAAACTGCACGCTTGAAAAATCAGGACACTTTTTTTAGAGGGGTGTGTAGGAGAAGGGGAGAGAAATAGCTACAAATATCAGATAAAACTCTGAATAACGGGACAGAAATATTGGGACATCTGGTTATCAAGGATTGGCTGGAAGGGATGGCATTATTTGTTCTCGTATTTCCTAGTCAATGACTTCCTCAGAAATGGTGAGTTGAATATGAACGTAAACTTGTTCTTTATTGTTTTCACTGAATTATGAGAAAATCAAATTAAAATGGGAGCTTGATACTGATAGCTCAGGCCTGACATAGAAACAGCTGTACATTATTCAGTAAATGAGAATACTGGGTTTGGAACAATAACCGAGTCCCTGGCTCTTCGTTTCAAAAGCAGGTAAAACATTTGGGCCCTCATAACTGCATCTCACTCATACGGTCCCATAGCATCATCGATTTTGGCCCTGATTTATCGCATCATTTGTTCTTGATAAGAGCCACTTGCCAACACTATTTGGAAAAAAGTAAAATACAATCTAACACTGCAAACAATGAAAAAAAAGAGAATAAAATAGAATAAGAGTCAAGGGGAAAAAAACTAGATGATCTGCAGAGATTCTTCTATATCTAATAAAATGTCCATGGTGCAAACCAACTTTATTTGCTCCAAATTTATGATGTTGCCAGCACTAAAATGAAAATTAAGAGTGCTCTGATAGATTAAATAATCTTTCATTCAATTTTACTGAGCCTTCTGTACTAAGTATATTTTGAATCTTTTATTTTCAAGGACAGACTTGTTTATCTAAGTAACTGTAATGACTCCCTGTGATAAGCCCAATCTCGTGCGTAACTAGATTTCTAAGAAAAGTTCAGGACAAGTATTTTAGGTCTCACCAGTATTTCAGAGCAATTATAGCTAATCATATGCATACATATTTGGTTACATTTTAAACTATATTCATGACCACAGTAAAACTCCTCAGGAAAAACAGTTGTTCCACATTCATAGCATCTAATTTTTAAGGTCAAATACCCTGGCTGTTTCAAAGCATTTGAAGTAATTATGATATGGTCTAAACATTTACCAATGGCATTAAATGCTTCATCCTGAAGCTCAGGAAAAAAATCCCATGATTGAAGGATCAGGCCCTAATGTTTGCACATCCAGTGCTGTTTACATCTATAGTGTGTTTGCATAAGACAAAAGGAATTGAGACCATCTATTTGCCGGATGACTCAGAAGGCTCTTTTAAGCCCTAACATTCTGAAATCCAGTGTAATTATTTTTATTATTAAAGGTTAGTGGCAGGAGGAGTGTTCAAAGCGCTACAATCTAAAGCATTTTAAATGAATACATTGATTTTTAATGCAATTCTATATTTAATTGCTCAAAATATAGAAATACAATTCAGTTCTTAACCGAACCCAGTATACAGCGCAGAATCTAAATTTAACCCAGAGTATAGTTTTTACAGATAAATTATAAATTTCTGCCACGCAGGGTTAATAACAAAAGTGCTGACACAACTGTAGCAATACAGCGGTGCCCATAAGCAGCGCTATAATTAATCTAAGTGTACTGTCATTACACTAAATGCTGCTCCTGTAGGATCATTGCAGATCAGGAGATTCACTCTCTTCATCCTCTTTTTTCCCCCAAGCTGAAATAACATGCAGTTTATTTCCAGTCATGTACATAGGCATGATTTGCTAAAGGAGCATTAGGTCTGGAAGCAATATCTTAATCAAATCAGAATTTCTTCTGTAAAACAAATCTTTGGCTTTTGGAGAATTAGTAGCATCTAATGCCTTAGGATAGAGATGTGAAACTGTGAGCTGAAATACACACCGCTGGAGATCATACTCAGCCTTCCTGCTTCAAGCCATTTACAAGTACATCTATCCAACCTCCTACCTACACACCTACACTTTATATGGTCATAAACCACCAATGCAATGTCTAAATTATGCCCTGAAAACTCCAGGTTTGAAATGGATTGTATGAAGATTCACCTCATGTGGTTTATTAATTTCTGCAAGAATAGAAGGCTCTGATTCCTTTCAGAAAAAACTCGTTTAAACAAAGCCCAAAAGCAAACATCCATAAATTAAACCATTGTTGGTATTTATGCAATGAAGTGCATGTAAACTAAGTGAATTCTCCGCAAAAGAAAAAGAAATGTATTCAGAAAAGGTATTTCAAAGTAGTACAGGGAAGAAAAGATGTGTGCTGTATTTGGAAACAATTATTCACGTATAATTTATTTATACTATTCACTTAGTATCTTTCCATTCCCACTAAAAATATTATTGGCAAAACAAGACAACATGGCAAAGTGACGTTTATCTTTGAATCCATTGATCGCCTGTAATTCATATACTAACTAGATCTACCCTGTAATGTATTTTACTGTACCTTTAGCAAACAAGACACTATTTACCTTACAGTACTATAATCTTTGTCCTGTATATTTGATCAAAATACAGTACACAGAACAAAACTAACTTATACACCAAAACGAGTCATCTCTCCACCCTTTATCCTTGGGTACAAAAAAAAATCAATGATTAAAAACTAAATGTAAAAGAAACGAATAAAATTATATTAATACTTGGCTGTTACCTATTCCTTTAAACCACTATCCTCATTTTAAAACTGGGAAAACTTAACTACAGAAAAGTCCTTGCCCAAAAGCACAGCAAAAGACGGTATGAATAGAACCCAGGACTGCCGATCCCACGCTAAGGGTTCAGACCACTGAATCATTACTGCTCCTTCATGCTCTGTCTGTTACCCCAGACTCCCAGAGCGTAACACCTTGGATGTCTCAAACAGCACTGGACACATCACTGTCATTTTGTGAATACGTCACTGGGGTGCCATTCTCAACACCATTTTTCCTTTAAAAGTTTCTCAGTTGAATTTATGGATATGAGATGTTTATCTGAAACATGGACAAAATATTAGTCTCTGGCATATATTCTGTTTCTCTTTAAAGAAACTGAACAAAAGTTCCTCCCCAAATCAGCAAACATGATCTGTTTATTCTATAAAACAAGAGGCCTCCCCACGACTGAGCCTTTAGTCACAACCAGTAGTAGATGCTCTTTGATGTTAAGCTGTTGGGGAGGGTTGTGATTATTTTAAAATAAGTTTCATAAAGAAACACAGTGAAAAGTATAAAATAAGGCAAAAGACTGGCAGCTGGTATGTATTTACCAACACGGCCCAGGATTTCCAGTAGAGTGATGGAAGTGTGCAATTTTACTGTTTGTCAAAGCTTAAAGACCAGACAATACTATGTCAAAATTAATGTTGGGTGGAAGTAGCAGTAACAAAATAGAAGATATACATGAACAAACAGAAGAGTGAGGAGGGGAGAGAGGAAGGAAAAAGAGGATGGGTCAGGTAAAATGAAGGTTTGACCTTCTTTGACCCATTCCCACATATTTATCCATTTCTATCTAAAAGCTGTGCTCAAATTTCTTCAGACTCATATAATTAATCTATACAGCAATAAGCTATTCTTTCTTTTGCTGCTAACTCGGGCAGGTCTGAATTTGATGCTCTATTCTGGGCACAATCCTACAATAGTATTTTAGTACCTCACACCAAAAATGAGCAGCAGATCTTATATATTTACAAAACAGGACCATAACATCAGTCATTACAAAAACAAACAGCAAATAATTCTGCAACATTCACAGTCTAGATTAAAAGATCTTAAAAACATATGTCTGAGAGGCACTAAAATTATCAAGCCTTCCATTCTAGCAAATGTTAATGAAGGAACAAGCTAAATTGAACACCTGGCCTGAATGATAGCTACTATAGTAATGGAGGTACCACGGGCAAGCCTTGCTGTCCCATAAATGAGATTGTAGTTAAAAGTTATCTTCCTTTTTTTCTCTATCTTCCCCTCCTACATAAGGTCCTGGATGAAAACATTGCTTATCACCTTTCTTCCCCCTCCTCCCTTCTCGTTAAGGACTGTGAAGTAATTTCTGTTGTAGAAAATAATGAGTTTGAAGGTAAAGCAGCTGCACAATATATGCAAAACCTGTAAACAATAAACAGGGAAGGGGATAGTTAAAGCTATTCCTACTATAAAACAAATGATATTATAACACACACATCCCACAAAATATACATGATGACAGCTTTATATTTTAGGAATGAAAGAAAAGTATAGGCATGTGATTCGTATCAGCTAGGCTAAGAAAAATGAACACAGGCATCATAGCTATTCATCATATATTCCATTAAAATGGTGTTAACCGAAGAGGTTCTATAGCTTTTCAGAGTAACCAGAAATAAAGTGCGTAAGATTGAGTGCTTTCTGTTCTCTTCCTCCCTTCTCCAACCTTCCCATCTCACACTTGTCAAAATTCAACCAGTTTTTTCAAATGGCCACACATGGAATATGCCTTTATAAAATGTCATGATAAACTGTACTGTTTTGAATAGTTACTTGAAATACAAGAGGACTTTTTCATAAGCTAACTCTGATGATTTTCACAAAGCATCCTTGTGGGGTCCACTGAATTTCCTGGTGGGATAATTCACAGAAATTCCTCAACAGCAAGGAAGCTGCCGAGAGAACATTCAATGCCAGTATCCAAAAACTTTTAGAAAACTAAATGTTGACCAAGGGTGTGGTGTCCTTAGTTCAAGGAAAAAATGTCATTTTTCCTGTCATAAACTCCAAGAAGGAGCACAGGCGGCCAGATTCTGTCATCACCCATACCTGGATAACCCTAAAACATCTAGATTACACAAATGTAACTGAGGGCAGAATTTAGTTCAGAAGGGTTTTGCTAACCAGAGATAAGTTCTCAACTAGTGACCACATGCTATTTAAATAGTTTTAACAAAACAAACAAGGAGTTCTTTGACACTTTTAAAGCCTAACAAATGTATTTATGGCATGAACTTTCATGGGAGAAATCCCACTTTGTCTCAATCTCTCCCACAACAGGTCATGCAATAAATAAATTTGTTAGTCTTTAAGGACTCCTTGTTTATTATGCTGAACTAGACTAACACGGCTCCCCCCTGGAACTTGTCAGTTGGCCAATTTTTATAAAGTTAATCAGTTTAAAGAGTTTTTCAACTCAAAAGGAAAGGACACAGAAGAGGTTGGAGAGAGCTGACAGCTGAAAACTCCAGCATCCCAATGTAGCATAGAAGCACTTCGGCCCAGATCCTCTGATGTATCAGCTGCTTACCTCCCACTATAGGCATCAGATGCCTACACACCTTTGATGATCTGGGCCATGGATCCTATGAACTTTACAGGAAACTCATGAGTTCCCATTCCTGTGCTTCAGGAGTAATGTATATAGGAGGCCCTAAATAAATTTATAGGTGGACTTCACGTCAGTTTGGATATCTGCATGCTATACTCAGGCAACACAGGAAAATATTGGGGATGGGCTTACAGAGTTTAAGATTAATGGATCTTGTTAAACCTCTCTTTTCGCCTGTAAGGTCTTCAGGACAGGGACTGTTATTCGTCATGTGCTTGTATAGCAGCCAGCACACCGGGACCCAACATAGTTATTAGGCACTATCAAATATAACTGCTAAATGACAATTCTTAGTACCAAGATGTTTAAGTAAGAAAGACCTGTGAATTTCTGCATTGTAGATGATCACACAGACATTTTTCTGATGGAAAAAAACCCTAATTATAGGATCCATGGGTAAAGCACAAATAGTTGTACTAATAATCAAGTAGCATATTTACATACTTTAAGAGTTTGCTTTAACTCAGTGCCTACCTTTCATTTTAGGCAACTCAGATTACCAATTCTTTTTGACCTAATGTGCTTACATATTTAAATTCTTAGGTGACAAATGATGTTAAACTTATTATGCAACTAGTTTGAATTCTTTTCACAGTAAAAAAAAAAAAGAAATACCAAAATTACTGATTTTGTTTGCAATAGAAAAATCATATTAATATTAATATTATGATTTGTTACTTTGAACTTTTAATATTTTATTGACCTTGACAGGCTCCACCTGACGAAATCTGAATTCTGTCAATTCTCAATATAACAAAATGCAACCTAGCAATAAGGTTCATTCCATAGGGGCTAAAGCAAAGCAAATCAATATTTGCTAGCAAAAGGACAGTCTTTGAGTCATAGAACTGTGATACAAAAATCTTCAGCCAATTCTTAGAGGAAACTGGCTACTTACAAGCATAGAACACAATTAAATCAGTAGCATACTTTGTTATACTGGCTGATAAAAAAGTAAATGTTAGGAGCAGACAAAATTACAAACAACAAAAATTAATAAAGCAGAAGAGTCATGAGGTAAAACTTCCTAATCTCATCAACAAAATCCCACAAAAAACATTGTCCTGTTGCTTTTTTACCCTAGGGGACAAGTTTGGCAAATTTTATAATTTCATCTTTCATAGAAAATGGCCTTTAAATCCTTTGTGAAGACCACTGTTCATTTCTTTTCTGGGTTCTGTTTTATATCTGAAATCTATTAAACAATAATTAAAATTGATTAAGGAATGTTTCATCCTGCACATTTGCACAATTTTTGTCTAGTTGATATTTTGCTCGAGGGGATACTTAACTATCATTGAACAATTCTTTTCTTAATGAATGGTGCGATTTATAATAGAGGTGGGGCTATGTTATTTGGGCAAGTCCTTCGTTGAAGTCCCAAGCATTGCTGCATCATTAAAAAGGAGGATAATTTATATTGTATCATATGGTGAAGTCATTAAGAATACTAAGAGGATGGTGAGCAGATTAAGGAAGTGTAGTATATCTGTCATGTTTCATTTTAGTATTTACACAGTGATTAATTAGTCACACTTGAAGCAATGGTTATAAATAAAATAGGTAAGCTGAAATTGTAATGCTGGGGGATTCAACTGTGATCTTGGACTGACCCACTCACAGTATGTAAAAGTTGAACAATCTGTGCATTTGATGGACCAGCAGCAACATCCAAGCTAAATCCTTGTTCTGATGAGACACTGTAATCATCCATAAAGGCATGTTCTGTCAGTTAGGCACGTCCAATACGTCTGTGCTTAAATGTGATTAAATAGTCCTGATTTGATCACAAGAGAGGTTCTAAGCCTTGGCATCAGTTATTCACATATTCCTAGCTAAAACTAGCTTATCAGGAGCACATTTCACAAGTTTAATATATTCATTGTTTTGCTGCAATAAACAAGCAGGTGAACCATCTCAGCACAGAGGAAACACAGCAGTGACCTTTCGAGCTACATGCAATTTTTTTTTTCAAGACCTCCTTCTAACCTTTCTAAGATGCAAAGGTACAACCTAACATTCAGAAATACAGGGTTGAGGGGAGCTCACAATTCACAAGGCGAGCAGGATTTGACCCTTCATATGGATTTATTATAGATTGCTGAGGATCTCAGGTCTATACATTAAAGATTTTACACACCTTCTTGTTCTTATTCACTTTCAAGATTAGACTCTTGTAAAGTATTGTATCTGAGGATACACCTTAAGACTATATGGAAGCTGAAGCTAGTGCAGAACGCACTAACCCATTTCTTAAATGTCACGACTCTGATGATCCACGATCTGCAGTGGCATTTTTAGATGTTGCGTTCGATCTACGTAGTTGTTAATAGTTTGGATCCTATCTAGCCGACAGACTTCTGCTCTCCCCCAGGAAACTGTGCATGTTATGACAGTTAACCAAGGTGCTCAGATACACTGCTGCCTGACAGGAAAGGATGGGGCTGGTTGCAGGATATTTTCCATGAATGATCAGGGACTTGACTGCTACCTTGAACAAACAGAGGATGGGTTGACTGATAACTTAAAAGCTCAACACTGCAAAGCTCAACTTTTTCTTGGGCCTCTGGGTGAAGTCATGGATTGAAGGTACTGTTTGTTTACACGAGCATTTATCATCATCTTAGGTATTATCAAGGAAGTTCACTTTGCCCTATGAGTCATATTTGGTAGATTTATTACACTTCTGTATGTTGTAGTTATACAAGTGCCTGAATAGGTGCAGAATAATTAAAATACATACAAATAGTTAGCAGGTGACTTTTTGTCACCCAGCTCTAACATAATCCTTCCATATTCATCAGGGATGTCAAAGTCATTTATCCTTGGGGGCTATTTCTGTCAGCAACTCAGTCTGGCAGGCCACTCACCCCTGCTCCCCTAACACCCCCGCCTCCCACTGTTGCCCCCAAGCTCTCCACCTCTCATTCGACTCACCCCCTGCTCCCCCAAGCTCCCCTCACTGAACCACTCTACTCAGCGCCTGATGCCCAGCTTTATTTACGAATGAACTCATAACCATACGACATAAAATTCCATTCCAAAGCCTCTTTGTGACTGCAATAGTCACAAACTATGAACAGGAAACTTGGAGAAGTACAAAACATAGGGTATTTGCTGGCCATGACGTTGGAGCTTAGTTACACCAAAAGAATGCCTCTAACAGAGCACATCTGACAAAGTGGGCTGGAGCCCACGAAAGCTTATGCCTGAACAGGGGCATCGCTGGCACCGGGCTTACGGGGCTCAAGCCCCGAGTCTCAGTGCCAGAGCCCCGCGTCTGCCACGGCAGCGCGCTTACAGCTCACGAGCCCCGAGGCTTGGCGCCTGAGCCCCGGTCTTTTCTTGGGCCAGGGGCACTCGTGTACCCAACGAAATCTGTTAGCCTTTAAGGTGCCACAGGATTCTCACTGTTTTTCTAAGAAAGGTTGTACTTATCTCTGGCCAATGAGAAATTCAGTAGAAAAATGGCTACAATTCTTAAAAGGACAATGGGAAAAATGCTTATGGTGAACCAAGGAGCCTCACATTAGGCATGTTTGAAATACCGACTATGTATCTGACATTAAGACAGATGTGATACGATGTCCAAGTTCCAAATAGTGTACATTGATTTGTCTACCAAAAATAAATAATTATAATCCAAGCAATATGCAGTTTATAGTGTGCTGCTTCTGTGACATGAAGTTCTTCCTCTACTTCATGAGTTACACTTAAAAAAGAAGGCCTACATATTTAAACTAGCCACAGAACAAGCCTGGATTTAAAACTCACTAGAAATGTGGAATCAATTGTGCCAAGTTTACTGTACTGCTCCAGCTGTGACAAAATTAATGAGCTGACCTGTGCAAGCAAAAAAGTATCAACAAGCCCCTTTCTACACAGTGGTCCCAAAAATGAGATCAAATTTCAGCTTAGCTAGATTATTTCACACTACTATATCACAGGCAGCCCTTTGTGGGGAAGGCTTAGCAGGAGACACAGGCTCCCCACATTGAAATCCAAGCTTTACAGAACTGCTGAATATTGAATATTTTAGGACAGTGGTTTTCAACTTTTTTTCATTTGTGGACCCCTAACAAATTTTGAATGGTGGTGCAGACCCCTTTGGAAATGTTAGATGCAGTGTAAGTTGGAAGATCCCTGTCCTTAGAGCACACTGAAGACTCAGGAAAGAATCATCCACCTCATTTATTTTATCATGCAGGTATCTATCTATTTACACAAGATAACTGGAGTATTCCCAGTCAGCTCTCTTCTTTAACATTGTAAGTGTACTGCTCTGCCTTCTCCTCTTCCCATGGATGTTGTTTACACCACAGGGGACCCCAACAGGAGAGCAGCCCCAATACTTCCCTACACACAGCCATGGTGGAAGAGAAGAAAGGCTCTTTGCCCTCCCTCACTTTGCACCAGTTATTTTAAGTGTGTAGCTTCCATGAAGCTCAAAATGTGGGAAGAAGTTTTCACAAGATTTACAAGCCCTATTCAAATCAAAGGTCATTCTGTGCCACCATTAAATATCGTTAATGCTATTTGGTAATACTGATGTCATTATTTATGTAAAGCAACATAATTAGTAATGCTATTACCACTATCCTTCCTTTGTGTCACTAATTGCATCATTATAAACATAAATTTACTCCGAAGGAAGAATGAAGAGGGTTTGGTTTTTGGTTTTTTTTTTGACAAATCCACTGCAAGACACCATGCCAAGGTGCAAAAGGTGACTCTGTATGCTAATACTGATTATACACACAACCCAGAAGTTCCCTGACTTAAACTACAAACACAACATGAAAGGTGATATATCAAACTGACACTATCATGGGGGTGGGGGGGAAGAAAGCCTCCGATTTACACAGTGTGTCTCCCCGCCCAGAGTAAGTATAAACATCAAGCCACGCAGACAGCTGAAAAAACACTGCAACACAGCACAAGGAGAGAAAAATTTGAAACCAAACAGGAATAGTTTCCTAATATAAAATCATGAGGACTTACAGAGAAATAGGGTAAATACATAAGGTCATTCAAAGCCTACCACCACTGCTACCTCCCCAAGTCTATGTTACCTCTTCCCTCTCAACTCTTTGCTCCTTCAACCAACTTCTTTCCTCCACCCAGTGATCCCTTCTGTTTATGGAGCTGGTCTTGTCTCCACATTGTCTTAAGAACTCTGAAGAACCTCCACTTCTTCCTTTAAAGAGTATTCTTCCAAAAAGGAACCTATAACTCAGCCTTTTCCCCATTAATGTGTCAGAACCCAAGAACAAATAAGACTTGAATAAAAAACTGGGTCTTCAGAGTAGGTCAGAAAATTACGGCTTTCCCACTCTGTGGAAAGTTTCAAGTTTTGGCTCAAAAAAGTTAAAACTGACATATTTCAGTGCCAAAAAAATATTTGGCTTCTGAAACGCTGCTACAGTGCCTCTTGAGATTTCTAGCTTAGGTACTTCATGCTCTTATTCTTGTCTGTGGGCAGGGCTCTATGACTGAACTTCATCTCCCGTAATACACCATGAAGAGATACCTCCCTTTGAAAACTGAGGACAATTCACACATATGAACATAAAAATGGCCAGAATGGGTCAAGACCAATGGTCCCACTAGCCAAGTAGCCTGTCTTCTGTCAGTGGCCAGTGCCAGATGCGTCAGAAGAAATAAACAGAAAAAGCAACCAAGTGATCCATCTACTGTCATCCACTCCCAGCTTGTGACAAACAGAGCCAAGGGGCACTCAGAACATGATGTTTCATCCCTGTCTATCCCAGGTAACGGCTACTGATGAACCTACCTTCCATGAACTTATCTAGTTGTCTTTTGAACCCTGTATAGTTCTGGCCTTCACAGCACTGCTGACAACAAATCCCATTGTGTGTCCATGTGTTGTGGGAAGTATTTCTTTGTCTATAACCTGATGCTATTAATTTTATTAGATGACCCCCAGTTCTTGTGTTATATGAAGGTATCAGGATCATTTTCTTATTCGTTTTCTCCTCATCAGTCAAGATTTTATAGACCTCTATCATATCTCCTAGTTGTCCCTTTTCCAAGCTGCAAAGTCCCAATCTTTTTAATCTCTCTTCACATGGAAGCTGTTCCATATCCATAATTTTTATTCCCCTTCTCCTCACCTTTTCCAAATCCAATGTATCTTTTTTGAAATCGGGCAACCAGATCTACATGTGGTATTCAAAATGTGGGCATACAATGGATTTATATAGAGGCAGGTCTTGTTTTTTATCCCTTTCCCAACAGTTCCTAACATTCTCTCATAAAACACCACATCTCAGAATTGTTGTTTTAGGTTGTCTGTAAATGCCAAAAGACCTCAGTTTTCAGGATTATGTTCACATTCATAAAGGATAGAAACAACTTTTAAAATAAGAGTTTAGATTCCTGAGTTCACTCCTGAAGCAAATGAGCTGGAAATCCTTGGCAAATATTGTGGCTATGGAAACACAGAATAGACGGGCCTCTGCATATATTTTGTAACAAATTCATAATTTAAAGGGGCACTGCCAAGCAACTTATACCCAGAATATAACCTACTTAAACCTCCTATTAGTGCCCCCTGGATTGCAAACGTATATACATTTTCGCATTGACCAATCAGTTATGAAGTAGTTTAAAAAAGGCACCTAATTGACAACAGCATGAACACTGTCATGTCTGTTTTCTTTTTTCCAGAGGCTTGTGCTTGATTCACAAAAAAATAATGGTGCCTGTGTCATTTACAAAATACTAACCATAACTTCTGATATCTATTAGTGTGCTGTTAATTTTAGTAGTGTGAGTCCCTCATTAATTTGTGTGTGTGTATATCTGTCAAGACGATTGTGAAATCTGACACAAAATACCATGGCTATAACTAAGTGGATATCTGGTACATATGCAATAAGCCAGTTATTCTTACATCTCTTCCTAAAGAACAATGATCCTATAAAATGTGTAACCACCACAAAATTCTAACTCAGGACTTTCAGCCCTGCGCAGACAGAGCCCATTAAGCTAAAGACGCAAGCAAGCAAAAAACTATCATCTTGAAGTCAGCATTTCATGCTTCTTCAAAGGTCAATAGCAAACACGAACAAACCAGTTCAACTCATGTAGCCATTTCAGGAGCTTCATTATGAACCCATATGAAACAAAAAAAAAGAGTCCTGTGGCACTTTTAAAGGCTAACAAATTTATCGTATGAACTTTCATAGGAGAAAATCCAACTTCATCAGATGCTTGAAGATGGGGAACTTACAAGAATGGGAGTGAAATAAATATAGGGGAGTGTAAGTCATAAGATCAGGTCAGATCGTTACAGCAAATCAAAGCAGTTTGGATTCAAAGAGTGGAGTACAGTAGTTAACACGAAGCTGGGGGCGGAGTACAGAAAGGAAAGCAAAATTACCCGTTGTAATGGGAGAACACACAGCCCCTGTTCAGCCCTCAGTTCACTGCAAATCTGCATGTGAATTCCACTCCTGCAGCTTCTCTTCAAAGTTTTGGTTAGTTATTCATTTGCCTGAGTACAGCTATTGACAGATCAATAATGGAGGGATCAAGATTACTAAGCAATGGCACACACACAGTCCTTGCTGCTTCTCTAATTAGGTTTTTCTATGACAGGACATATTTTAAAAATAAATAATCCGGCAGTATGTTCTAAACTGCGTTCAGTTTGTAATATCAGACATGGTTGCCCATCCAAAGCTTCTCTGCTGTAGTCCATTGCACATTCTACTTTTGTTGGTAGATGCAGTTTGACCCTGTCTGCCCAGCTGCCTCTTTACGTTCACTTCCACTTATGAGGGGGCAAGCATAGTCCTGTTTCACAATTACAGAAAACAAGATTCTGTTTCCAAGCAGATACAGCCTCTCATTAATACAATATAGTATTTTTGGAATAACAAATTGCCATTGAACCCAACATGCTTGCCCATACTAGTTCCTTCTTACATCCTACCCTTCTTCAACCTTTTCCTTCTTCAGAGTCCTGATTGGTAGAGCCCTGCGCGGGATACAAATACGTGGATCCGTATCCGACCTGCATCCTCAAGAAATGGTCCGCAGATATCTGTGTTGTATCTGCAGATGCGAATATAACACGGATATCCTCATATTTGCAGGGCTCTAGCTCTGTGCAGATAAAAATATGTGGATCCATACGCGATCTGCATCCACAAAAAAATGGTCCGCGGATATCTGTGTTGTATCCGTGGATGCAGATATCCGCAGATTTGCAGGGCTCTGCTGATCGACTGCAGTTCCAACTTTCCTCACCCTTGTGGTACACAAAGATGGTTCTTTGCAAGCCTCGTTTTAGCTTCCTTCAACAAATGCATGGCTATAGTTTGTTGGTGGGGGGCATCATGGGTAGCCATGGGGATTGAAATAGAATCATTATTCAAACTTGTTATATTACAGACTTGTCAATTTCCAAAAGGATAGCCGTGTTAGTCTAGTCCAGTAAAAAAAACAACAAGCAGTTGTGTGGCACTTTAAGACTAACAGATTTATTTTTTGCATGAGCTTTCGTGGGAGAAGATCCCACTTCCTCAGATGCTTCGAAGATGGGTGAACTTACAGAAAGGAATGAAACTAAATGCAAGGGGGTGTAAAACATAGGATCAGGTCATAAAGTAACAGCAAATCAGAGCAGTTTACAGGCTCAAAGAATGGGAAGCCTGAAGTCAAATTACCCTTTGTAATGGGAAAAGAACCCATAGTCTCAACTGAGTCCTGCTTTCACAGAATTTAGCTTGCATATTAATTCGAGTTCAGCTGAATTTGACTTCAGGCTTCCCATGGTTTGAGCCTGTAAACTGCTCT
>ML681991.1:10465353-10498527 GCA_007922195.1 Podocnemis expansa | reverse complement strand
GGGGGGGGGGGGGAGCTGCACCCCTGAGAGCAAACAATCACATTTAAACACAGTTTTGGCTAGCACCAATTCCAGAGTGGGCAGAAGCCAGCATCTCTAGAGCTAAGTTATTTGATTTGCATCGATCACCATTTCTACTAACTAACTTTGTAAGCTTTCAAAACGAACAAGGAGTCTGTTTTGCTGAACTAGCCTAACACGGCTACCCCTTTGGAACCTGCCTCCATAAGCTTTATTACTCCTTTTGCAACAAGATGTAGCACTGAAGAAATCATTGATTCTTATTACATGATTTTATAAAGGTGTCTGTTCTGCGTAATATCAAGGAGTTTTCTGAAAAAATTCCTGTTTGTTAACAGGAACGGAGCATAGACATCCTCTATACGCCACTTTGAAAAGGTGATCACTTCTAAACATTTAAGGGAATTTTTAAATTACAGAGACAAACTTTTTATGCATTTATGTCTTGGCTATCCCAGAGACTTTGAACAAAAGCCTCCTGACCCTTGCTCTTACATGCAATTCATACAACTGAGATGAAAGATGATTAGTGTAAGTAAATCAGGATCTAGCCGACTGTCAATAAAAATAGCACTCTGTAGTATGTAAACACGAATAATAACAAAAACGGAGTATTTTAAGCTGTAATTGCATGCAATATTTAAATGATTCCCTTTAGAACAAAAGCATTAAAAGAAACAGTCATTTTACAAGAGAGAAAATAAAAGCCCTGATTAGAACTGATCATACAATAAAAGCAGACATTTACAAAAGAAGTTCTGCAGTAATTTCTATATCCATTTAGCAGAGAATAAATCAAATGCTGAATATTTTAAAAATATTAATGTTAGTAGAATGGGTTCGTGTTCACGCTTCCTCCAAAGAATGTAAATGTGAAGAACCAAATTTATAATACAAGCATTGTATTGTAATTTAATTTAAGCATGAAACTAATTTCTGTTTTCTACATTTTTTGTTTTATGGTATGAAACAGAACATTATTTGCTGTAGTGTGGTTTATTTCACCTTAACCTGATGTGGTCCAAGAGTGAACACAGATACATTCAAAGTGGTAGTAATAGGGCTTGCCATGCTGATTAAAATTTCAGTTGTGTTTCCCCATCTCCTTTGGAAAGTTAATGAATTAATGAATCTTTAAAGGACAGTTAGGGAGGCCTTAAAAAGAGGACGCCTTTTTGAGTAAGGACAGAAAGTGGCAGATTACAACTTAATGACTTTAGAATAATGGTAATTTCCCTATTTTCCTCACTTGCCTTTGCTCAGCTAATGGCTTCATTAGTGCCTACAGTCTCCAACGAAGAGAGGACCATGTCGCATCCATCTTAGTCACACCACAATAAAACCAGTTAAATACAATTCAGTTACCTGCCTTCTGCCAATCTATACTACGAGGCATAATCAATATTGAATCCCATGTATCAGATCACTTTTTTTGCTTTTAATCAAGAAACATAACAGTGGGTATATTTCTCAAATGCTATATAACTAGTACAAATTTTATGTTGATTAAATAATGACAATCAATCAAGAAAGGAGAGAAAATGAATGGAATGATTTTTCCTTTACTATGGCCTGATTTACAAACAAACTCTACCTGTGCAATTGATTTAACTGACAGATTACCTGAAAAATCAGCATGGTCATATCAAATACTTCCTATTACTTCATAAACCAATATGTTGTTTCATAAACAGGTCTAATTACATTGCTAAGCAGTTCTGTGTTCATTCCTAATTTGTATTATAGCAGTAGCTAAAGATTCCAGTGGAGACTGGATCTCATTATACACACCACCTTGTACAAACCTAATAGAGCAGTCGTTGTCCCCAAGGACTTTATCGTCCAAGTCAAAGCTATCATCTCGTGACCCTACCCTAATCTGAATCCTGAGTTTGTGTTTCTCCAACTGGTGACTAAAGGCTAAATTTTACATTTTTATCATTCTGTTTTTAAACCAGACATTTCTTCAGATGTGCCAGAATCTAGCAGAATGATCAGTCCCTCGTTCTCCTTTTCTTGAAACTTTGTTTGTTTCTCTTCACACTCTTCTCTGCTTTTCTGAGCAGCAGACTAAATACAAAGGCGTCCTGAAGTTCAGCAAAAAGGAACTTTCACAACTGAGCAGCTCTATCATATCATGACTATAATTTGGCCAATCATATTTCTGCATGAGCATTTAAACATGGACAAGGGAAGTCCCCTTTTCTTCAACAAGTGAGTAAACTTCACTGATGAAGGTCTTTACCAAAAAGACTTGCCTGGGGAATTTTATCTTTTTTTCTTTTTCTTTTTAAATTCTAAGTTGAATAAGTCCTAATAGGGGTTGATTATTTTATACAACCTTCAGTAAGGAGTCAGTATCTATCACTGGGGTCAGCAACCTTTGCCGACCCCTTTGCTGGTCCTTCCTCCCCAAACTTCAGATGATGCCGGCTCCCCCATTGCTGAAAAAATGTGGCGGCTGCCTGAAAATTCAGCAGCGGTCATGACTGAAGTGAGAGCACTTCCCAGGCATGCCACAGAAAGAAGTTGTCTAGAGTGGCTCATCTTGGTGGTGTGACTGGGGACAGGGGTCCCCAGGCATGCCACGAAAAGAAGCGGCTCCTTTCAGGGGTTCCCAGACGTGCTTCAGAAAGAAACTTCCAGGAGTGGCTTGTTTGGGGAGCATCACGCTACAGAAAGGAGCCACTCTGGGTAGTTTTTTTTTTCCTGTTTTACATGGAGACATAGGCCTGGAGGGACCCCCCTGTGTCCCAGATGCAAGCAAAGGAAGCCGCCCACAGTGGCTTTCAGTGGCAGAAGTGGCAATTTCTGTGGTACTGCAGAGGGTGCCGCGTGCTGCTTCGAACGGGCTCAGGTGCCACTGTCGGCAGACATGCCGGGGGTTGCCTACCCCTGATCTCTCGGTATACACTGCACAGGAACTGGTTGATTTTTCAGTATCAGCAAAGAGAATTGCCTAAAGGTAATCTATTCATTTGGATGTTCCTGATGAGGCTACCATTCTAGAGACTCCTTAAACAACTGCCTGTTCCTTTCTTACAGTCACCATTTTTTAACATTTTAATGGCCTTTTCTTTGCCATCTTAAGTCAAAAAGGAGAAAAGCTTTTCCAGCACCCTGAGGGTAACTACTCATGCTGAAGATAAGGAAGCCGAATAGCACAAAACTGTGCTAACCAAATTCCACAAACATACAGAAAGGACATGGAACAAGATCCTCTACCGAATTTCTACCTCAGATACCACTAAAGACTATAAGTGAACTCGGACATTTTGGGAAAAAATGGATTCTCCTTGCATTGGGGCCGGTCATTGTATTTCTTAAAAGAAGAACCATTGCATGCCTGATATTGAAATAGTTTTTCTCCTGCTGTCCAATCATGCAGTCTTTGCACAACCAAACTCCCACAGAAATTAATGGAAGTTCAAATTTAGTTCAACGTGAACGCATTCACCTGTTCACATCCCTTGCTTAGACTAAGCTTGTCATGGCAGGAACTAACATTTTACTATATGTGTCCACAGTGCATAACACAAAAGGAACATGATCCCGTTTTGGGTCACAAACTTACGTATAAGCACAGCACCGACCACTAGATCTTCCAGTCCATCCTTCTTGTATAACACAGGCCATAAAATTTCTCCAATCCCTCTAGTTACTGCTGCTACATCATCCTCATGATAAAGGCTGCAGGATTTTGTCTATGAGTCTATGTTACCATGTGCCAGGTTCAATTTAAGTTCAATTATTATAACTAAAGCTGGCTTAAAAATCAGAATGCAACTTCCATTAACATTGTCACTAATACATCATCTCTTTTTTCCCCTTCCAACATTAAGATGAAAAATCAGCACTATAAATGGTTCAAAAATAGGGGGCAATTCTCCCTATCAAATGCCTTTTCTGTACAAAATTTAAAATTTTAACATATTTCAAAATGTTCCGACCTGCTCCAGTTCTTACTAGTAGCTCCTTTCCACTCCCTGTCCTACTGTTGCTATCGGCTTCCTCTCCCCATCATTACCAACCAGAAGAGCATCTCATTACAAGGCAAATGATACAAGTGGGAGATTACTGCTTTCAGGTAAGTTAGACGAGAAAGACAGTTGCCACTTTTTCTGTTAAAACTACTTACAAACTAGTTTTACACAGAGCACAGGTCCCCTCAGAATAGCCTTGCTTAGCATGCAAGGGTATTATCTGCCTAAACTCTGCTTTTCTGATTAAAGTTTTGTATTTAATTAAAATTGTCTTTAATTAAAATGCAAATATTCTAGAACTTTAACAATAAATTGTTTACACTAGACTGAGAAACAGCCCTCAAAGGCTTTGGAAAAAAATAGTTTCAGTTGCAAGCTGTATATTCAGACTTCACTGTTCAGTGAAAATAGATAAAGATCCTCCCGTTTCCTCCCACCCTCATTGGTTCAATGTGTTCCAAACAAATGTGAAGATATCCCAATTTGTATCTAGAATTCATGTACAGAGGAAACAATTCCCAAAGTTATCAGCCGTTCAACAGAAAATTAGGACAATTCAGACTCTCTTTTGTATTTAAAGCAATTCTTTCAGCCAATTTTGTTGACAGATTTTATTACCACCATCAAAAGACAATAAGTTAAAGCAATAGTTCAAACATCCTTTTTAATAGGTAAAGACAAGAGTGACTGAGTGTATGCAAGGGATGTGCCTGCATTATCCTTTGGCCAGAAACATCCTGCTACAAGTTGGAAAATAAACTGCTCTGTTTACACAAGAGCAGGGTTCAGATACAGCAGATACAGTTGTCTCACTTCGTTGTTTAAACATGCACAACGAGATGCTGCACCACAGGATTTGATTTATAGCAAGACTGAGTGTATACGTTCTAGTTCCAACAACTGTGTTCCCTATTAAATGTTTTGACTCAAAAGAGAACTACATTCATGACCAATCCATAACCATTCACTACTGGGGATGAAACTGAGCCATGGTAGTTAATGTGACTTGAGCTCCCTAAGAAACAACAATTATTTGAAAACCTCAACTTTCTTTCCAGTGGACTTACCAGGGAAACTGAAAACTTGGCTCTAGCAACATCAGCACAGTAACAAACATTACAATTAATTGTGGTTTGCAAAGCAACTCCCTTCAAGCTTTATTTTAAAACAACAGCATTTAAAAAAAATAAAAGTCCTGGGGAAGTTTTAATTTATTATCAAAATATTGGACTATATTTATCATCATTTTACTTTTCAAATAGTGAAGTAAATTGATGCAAGTTAAACCAGGAAAATGTAAGGAGTATTTAAAGAGCTTGCAAAATCCATTTTAGGAAGCCAGTAAAACAAATCAGATGTTGGAATTTTTCTCTGAAAGTTCTTTTCAAAATAATGGCATAAATATGATCCCACTGGAAGGTCCATAAAGTATTCTCTTTCTCTTAGGGAAATTCTTAGAAAGACCACTTGCTATAAATTTGTATTTCCTAAATTCATTGCAGATTTGAGAAACTAAACTTAAATAAATTACCACAGTTTGACACCATCTCCTTCATCATGGTAATTCCTGATTTCAGTACAAAAGCCATTACTTAGCTTGCACACCATAATTTACACACTCTCTTACACAATAACTTTAGATCCAAGGAAAGATTCATTTTCCTTTTATAATTACCCTGTGTCAAAATGTTTAACCTCTGCATTTGAAAAACTGGAGCAGGAATTTTTCTAGAAGCAGATGTCAAGAGCTCAATTTTGCTCAGTACATTAGAGCAAGACCATGGATCTCAGCGTGTGAAAGCAGAAGGCAGTGATCAATGGTAGAATGTGCAATAAAATTAAAAATGCAGACGGCACTCAGGCCCAGATTCTGCATGACTGGATCCTGATTTTGTGGTTTCATAAAACTTGTGGCAGGCAACCAAAAACATATTGCTTACTTATTTTAATACAGTGTGTGATTGCTTAAATGTCTGTTAAAATATATACTGCTGGCATTCTAAAGCAAGACTGCTTGAGAATTGCCAGTTCTTCCCATATGATTGCCACTGTCTGTAACTCCCTCCCGCCCAAATGGAATGCCATAGGAAATTGTCTGACTTTACTTCTTACCTTACTTTCTTCATTGTGGTACATATTGCTACATAAATCTTTGCAGAGTGCACAACAGTGTCGCCTACAACCAATTACCATCATAAATTGCTCTGTAAACACCCCACAATAAAACAATTTATTTTAGTGAATAAAATCCATGTCAGTCCAACACTGAGTTTAAATATAGCATGAGATCCACCGAAGCCACAGCCGCATTTAATTGCTACTCACTTAGCATAATATATACAAATTAATGTAGACTCAATAATAAGCATTTTCATATGGTTTATTGGAATCTAAAAAAGACATAAAACTAAATGGGGGTTTTAGCAATCTGAACATCCTTAAATTATTATTTTGGGGAGCCACTGACAACCTGGGTTAGCCTGTCACAAAAAATGGGGACTATAAAAACACGTTGACACTAAAACAAGCAAGGAGTCCTGTGGCGCTAAAAACAATTATTTATCACATGAGTCTTCATCAGAGAAAATCCCACTTCATCAGACACTTCTTCAAAGCTCAAGCGATAAATAAATTTGTTAGTCTTTAAGGACCACAGGACTCCTTGCTTGTTTTGCTGAACTAGACTAACACAGCTGCCCCTTTGGCAACATTGACACTAGTTTGTACATTAGGCCTTTCCCATAACTCATAACCTAGATTTTTATGAGATGCGTCTCCAGCGTTCCTGGTCAAAATGGAGCATTATCCTACGTGTCCCATTAATTAAAATCAACACATACTCTGTTAAGCATCATTCATTTAGAAAGTGAAACTTTCATTGCACAGGGCAGAAGCATGGGGACTGTGGACTTGCCTGAGTAGCATCAGGACAAACATCCCCTGACAGGTCCCTAGCGCCATGCTTCAACACTGCCAATCACCTACAGAAAACTAACCATATGATGCTAATGAAGACAGATTTCTGTGAGCATGCAGCCACTCTTTTCTCTCTACCTGCCTTCTAGCCTTTTATTCTTTTGCTTCCTCCGCACCCCCTCAAAAAATCAACAGAATTCAGGGGGGAGGCAACTGGCCCACTAAGGCCAAGCCTACACTGATGACAGCAAATCCATCAGTTCAATCTTTCTGGTTCAATCAAGCAGACAGTGAAGACCTGCTCAATCAACCCAGAAGCTGACATGGAAAGTCCACCCCCTTAAGAAGAGCAGCACCAAGTCGAAGTGGAGACACTGCGGTCAGCAGGCGTTAGGAAGTCAAAGGAGGATATGCAAGTTACTTTACCCCGCTTGCGTATCTCCCTTCCACTGCCCCTGAATTCTGCAGCCAATGTAGACCTGGGCTTGGTGGCACTTAGAGTGAAGAAATCATTTAAAGGTGCAATGAAAAGGCTACAGGCCATTAATGTATTATACAGGGCTTGCTGCTGATCTCATTGATATCCATGGGAATGATACTGATTTTAAAACAGAACAGGGCTTATCCCGTATCTTCATGAAGGCTTGTACGTAGGTCCATCCAAGCAAGCAATTCTTCTGATGCTTTAAGATAGTCCGGCACTAAATCAAGCCATCTCACTAATCTGAACCTTGGATTCTACTGCTGGGATCCAAAACTGAGCAGCCCAAAATTTTTTCATACCCAAACATTATCATTACGTAGTGGTTTGGTTTACTTAGCTCCTGTGATTGCTTTCATAAAGAAAAGTAAGAAAAGTCAGCTGCAGCATCAAAAGTGAATGAGGTTACTTTATGTCACCATTGCATTCTGTTTGGACTTCCTTCCACTTCAGCTTCCTCAGCAAAAGGTAGAAACTATTTTAAATTATAGTATATAACCACAACATGTCCCTGACACCTAGGCAAGTTCCTTTCAGTTTAAGAGGTCAGCAAGTAAGCACTTACTTCAGAAACCATCTCCTTCTAAAAAGTCTCCTATTCATTATTACCCTGTTTCCAGTTTAGCCTTCTTGACAGAGCATATTAAAGGGCACTGTCAGTAAGGTTGCAATCCTGCCTCAGTACTAATATTTCTTTCTGAGAAGTTTCAATCTTGTTTTAAGGCTAATCAGAGGCTGTTCTGGGGAGGGCCTTTAATGATCTTCTGTTTTGCAGGCTGAGTCTAGAACTGTAGCTATTTTAGGGATTTGTTTAGATCTGTCGGCAGCTTTCATACTGTTGATCATGTTGTTTTTCTAACCCGCCCTGAACATCTGTTGGCTCTTTCAGAGAATGCATAATCCTGTTTCCTCTCTTATGTATTTTTTCACTGCTATCCACTAGCTTTTCATGTTTTTCTAAAAAATATTTCAATATTACAAAAAGACACAGAAATTCAACTAACCTAATTCAAAACGGTACAAGTCCACAAATACAGTGGCTTCTTTATATTGTAACTTGATGCCAAAAAGATGATCTGCTCACACCAGATTTAAAGGCAATGTGAGAAGTGAAAGGTGATGATGGACCCTGGTTTTTTTTAGCTACACGACTTACAGTTTCTACAAGATGCTAGACTGCTAATCCAGCAAACTGAAATCTATTGTTTAGCCGCAGAACAAGTAGCCTACGAGGAGTAGCAGCGCAAGCTTTGTAGAGGGAGCTCCGACTCAAATCTTTGCTGAGGCTGCCAATGAGAGTGATAATTAACGCCAATTGTGTGGTCGCTTGTGTGACATTGACACCAGGAATGGCTCAGAGGCTAAAATCACTTTGCAGAGGCTAACCAACAGCTATCAAATGGAAACAACTTTTCGTTCCTGCCACACTGGGTTGACAAACCTAAAAGACAAAGGCACACATCCTCTTGGCCAGTGAGTCTCCTTACCTAGGGATTATACAACAAATAAGATTGCGAGGTTGACAAGAATGCCTTTTAGCAGCATTAGGATTATAAAAATGCTCAGACTCATTGAGGAGTTTTGCTTCCTTTTAATTAATAGAGATGAACTTTGTACATGCCTCAAGCAGGGCCGACCCTAGGGGGGTTCAGGGCCCAGGGCAATCAGCTAATGGGGGCTCCCCGCTGTCCCCAATGCTGGGAGGCAGGGCAGGACAGCTCAGAGGCTGGCCCCCCTTCCCGCCCCTTCCAGAGCCAGGAGTGGGCTCATCCGGGGGCTGGGTGGGGGACAGCACGGCCACGGGGAGCAGCAGTGCGGGCCCCGTGCCACCCTGCTCATGGCAGGACAGTGCAGGGCCCACAGAACCGCGAGGCCAGGGGCAATTGCCCCTCTTGCCCCCTGCAAGGAGAGCCCTGGCCTCAAGTTTCTCCACAAGAACAGCAGACAGGTTTTCCTGAATATCGCATCAATTCATTATCTACAGAGTTTTATTCATTTCAGTCTTTTCTTTCAAACATATTTTCCACTGAAAGGAAAAAGAAACATGCACCAACCGCTGGGCCATTGAAATCCAAACTATTGAGATGTCTTACTAAGCATTTGTTAAAAGACTGTCTTAGCGAATGTTATGTGGTGCACGACTAATATTAACTTTACACTGTAGAGCAGTGGATCCCCTGCCTTCTTGGCTCGAGGGTCGCTGACATCATCTCTAAAAGCCTGAAGGGCCACCAGTCTCCACTAACAGCAATCCACCTTCCACCAAAGCCATACAGAAGGAGTTCAGCAAGGAGGTTACATCTGAAAATCATGGAGCATGCAGCCCTGCCAATTACATATGGGGACTCAATCTCAGCGGGTAAAATTCACCCATGATGAACAGCAGCAGCATTTATATGCGCAGCAGCCTCAACAACCTCTTGCAATGGCAGAGTTCCAAGAGTGGATTAGCAGAAAGGAGAGGCAAGGCCAGGCAGCAAGCTCTGTGTCTGGCCTTGGGTTGATGAAATGGTGGATCCATATACAGTCCCATCACTCAGGCTTTTGGGGCTTGATGGAGTCAGTGAAAAGGTTCCTACTAACTCTATAGAGATAGGGAACAGGCCTCATGGAGGTGGAGTGGACTCCAGTAAGCAATATTGAACACCAGCTCAGAGTTTTAATATATGCAGATCTTTATAACAAAAGAGATGAAATAGCTATTGTTGAATTCCTAGAGCAGCAACAGTGAAATGATGGCTATTAAAACCAGTACCCAGTGATGGCTGGATTTACAGCCATCAACTATGCAATCATTCATCTTTTTATTAATGTAACCCATAAAAATACACCACAGTGAAGAAGAGAGAAAGAGCCCACATTTGTCTACTTTATGGAAGGGAAAAAGTTGTGACTTGTGTTCTAAGTTTGTTTAAAAACTAAACGAGAAAGGAGTACAATGTGTATTAATAGCTCCCGATTATTTTCTGAATGGTAACTATATTTTCTCAGCAGCTTTCAAGTACAGATTGCACCCTCAAGAAGATTAATCTTTTCTATGGTGTGTTTCTAATCCAAAAATATTTCTTATGAATTCAGCTGAGAACAGTCATTGGGTTTATAAACAACCTAAAATGCAGAATTGTTTCATTGTTCAAAAATCATAGCTAGTATTTAACCTCCGGTAATATGTGTGCATCCTTCAATTTTTATGACTCATATGAAGTAAATCTCATGGAATTGAAGGAGATTTTTTTTCTAGCTAGTCATGCTTCTGAACTAATTGATCCTCTTGCCTCTCAAGTACTAATGTATTTTCAGTCATATATTTGTCAAGAGGGTTCAATTACATTTTGTTGTCTCACAGTGGTTTTTGTCTCAGTTGTAGTCCAACACAAAAAATCAACTCAGATTTTACATTTTCACTCTACAGCTGCTACTACAAACAATTTTAAACTAACAAGACAAGAATATAAGCATCTCAATTCCGTTTTTTTTTTTTAAATCAAAAGGAAAGACATTGTTTTCTTGATGAAAATATCGACAGTACAGATTGGTTAGTTGAGTGACTTAGGCCAAAACATGTGGCCACCCTTCTGTGCCCTGACATGTAAAATGTGAATAACAATACTTCCCTGCCTCATGAATGTTGTTAGGCTTGATTAATTTATGCTGTCAAGATGCTTTGAGATCCTGGTGTACCAAGTAGTGTTATCAAGGCTTAGGGCTGTGTGTGGAAGAAACCAGATATATGCACATATTACTTTAGTTAAAAGATGAATAATTCCTTTGTTAATGGATGCAACTTCTGCCAAATTCTGTGTGCCTGTCAATTCTCTTACCAAACTGACAGTGTACTTTCGTGTCTTTTATCCCTGTCCCAGTGTTTACAAAGAGAACGCCTTACTGGTTTGCTCTAGGATGGAAAATTCAAAATTCTTTCTCCTGCCATTGATCGTCAGGGTCCCCCCAGAGGACTTAGGCGGCCTGGGGCAGATTTGATGTGAGGGGCCCCCCTCACTGTTCCATATGTACAATTTATACCACCTCCGCCCACCTCCAGGTCTCCTGCTATCTCAGCTCAGTCCAGCCACCTTCCCAATTACCAAGCCCCCTTGGTTTACCCAACCCCAATATTCCCCAGGACATACAGAGTCGGAGGCTGAGACAGAGGCCAGGACAAGGGGCCCTCTCCTTGGTGGAAGCCTGGGGCAAGTTGCCCCAGTGGCCCCATTGACTATTTTGTCCTCTTATACATCTCAGGCCTTTACTAGGTTGCCCCAGAAACTGCCTTCCAAGAACCACCAATGTTCTTTGTTAATCTGGATGGTTAGAAGAACTGTCACTACCCACCCATATTCCCACTGGCATACAACAAAGTCACATCAGTCAATCCCGTGCTGGAAGAAGCCCTCATTCCTGCCCTCGTCTTCCTGTGAGGTTGAGAGATTTCATCACGGCGATGTTGATTTGCTCTAGACGTTGAAAAGTGACTGAAGTTAATTGTTTTTGCTCCTAAGTTCTATAGTATACAGTACCCCTTAATTATTTTAATGCATAAAACTGCAGCCATCAGCTTAAACTTATGGTTCTCAATCTGCTCCTTAGCATGACCCCATACTACAACAGAAAGCAATTTTGGGGACTCTGTAGAAAAAGGAGGGTGATCATAGCCACCAGGACCTATAGACAACCCCTACGTTCAGTGTCTATGACTCCAACGAGAACCACAAGAGTCTTCATTCATAGCCCTTCTATCTATCTAGGCAGTTAAAGTACACTAATCACTGCAATATCAGAGCCTGAAACACATACAAAACATTACATTATCTCTCTATATCTATAATTAGTTTCTCTTTTGTAAAAAGTGGAACAGGGAGTCAAAGCCCTGAAAGATTACAGATACCCATCTTCCTAAGCCTGACTAATCCTGAACACACAACAATTATAAGATGGTAAACAGCAGTAATTGTACACTAAATGTCTTTTTAAAGAGCCAAATGTGCATTTAAAGTTTAGCTCCCACTCACAGCAGTTCTAGAACAAACAGTAAATTAGTCAACAGAAAACTGAAAGGGGAAAAAAAAAAACCACTGCCAAGAAAAAAGGCTTGCAGTCAGTTCCCTAGGCAGGAAGTAATTGTCATTTGCCCCTCTTTTCCCCCATCCCCATTTTAAAAACATAACCGATGATGGTTTCAATAAAAACATGCACGTGCTACAGCACAAGATGCTCTTGTTACACAAAGCAAAGTCTAATAATTACCACGCATTGACAGAAAAAAGAGAACCCAGAAAATATGCACCCTGTCAGTGTGAATGAGTTCATCTGCATTCTCCTTTCACAACAGCTACTACACTTGTTTACGTATTTCAAATGAGGGAGTTATTTGCACCTCTAGCTCTAACAGTTTCATGTCCATTATAATGAGTCAAAACCGTTGGCTTCCCCTTTTCACTGGAACAGGTGGCCAGCACAGTACAGAAGAGGCACGGCTATTTTTGTGCCACAATTACAAAGACGGTTTCAGTCTCCAGAAAGGCTCGGAGCGCCACTCTGGCCCTGTCCACGCTGCCGTTAGAACCAAGATCACCAGAATCGTGGCTAAACAGGGTTATCGCTAGCAAGACTCCTGTGCCCAATCTAAACCAGGTGCTTGCCTGAATGCCTCCCTAACCAGCCTATAAAACTACTTTAAAGACCAATTTACAACTAATATGATGGACATGCACGTTGGGTTGAACATAAAATTCAACACTAACCACCAAATCCTCTCTCTAGTACACTGCCTGAGCACATGAGTGTGCCGGGGATGGGGGAAAAGAGCAACTGTAAAGAAGGTCAGGCAGAGGAAATGCTACTTAAGGCTGAAGTAATCTCCGCAGTAATCGTCCCCTCATCCAGTCCACACAAGAGGAAACAAATGGTGACTCCACACAGCAAGAGCTCTACAACCCTTTCCCAGCCCATTAGTTTTCAGCTTCTGCCCTTTTGTCAACAGTGAAAAGGAGGATCCTGCGAAGCTGGACTTCACGATCTACATGGTGTTGGGACGGAGGCCCGAGGGGCAAACTGCATGCCCTGATCTTCCTGCACCAATTCTACTGTGTGAAGGGACCTTGTCGCTTACTGAACAAAAAAAATGTTGTTCTAAGAGTTCTTGGTTTACTAATAATACATAAATTACTAGTAGTAGTTGTGGTAGTAATAATAATAATAATAATTAAACAAGCCAGAGCTTGAGCAAAGGCTATGTATCCTTCCAATTACCTCAGTCTTTTATAAGCTAAAAATGTAACTGATTTTGGAGACTGCACAGCTCAAGGGATATGCAGCCCATCACTCCTGGGTTATCTGATTTAATTCAGCGTAGCTCAGGTCAACAGAGACCAAAAATTGTTACTCTCTGGGGACTGTTTATTGGCAGATGCAAAATGAGTTAATGCTCGCAGTCCCATTTGAAGGGGTCAAGATTTCCTCTACCCCAGAATTTCACAACTTCATGATGGCTGACTGGACACCTAGTTGGCAATGTCAGCAGAGCTCAATAAATGAAGGGGCATATGTGGTCTCAAAAAATAAGACCTTCTGAACTTCAGTTCGTCCTGCCATAAAACAAGAAAATGGCACCTGCCTACCACATGGGATGTTTGTTGGCAACAAGAGCAAGGCTGGTTCAAATCGGAATTTCCCACCTGGAACTCTAATATTTCAAAATTTGTTGCCATGCCAAATCGGGATGAAAAGTCAAAATATTGATTATTTCCCCCCACAGAATAAATAGTTTGGGAAAAATTCTATCTGGAAAAACAAAAATACTTTTTTTTGCAGTTCAGGTCCACACTTCAAGCGTCCCCTGATGAGCCACAGTGCCTCAGGGGAGTTGTCGTTCAGGCTTCTTTTGCTCCTATCCTCCTCTGTGGGGGCTCCCTGGCTGGACAACATCTTCTCAGGTACGACGTGTTTGTGGCTCTTGTGCTGCACCATGGTCATTTGACCAGAAGAGAGACTACCTGGGGGACACATAGCAACATCAAGCTGACCTGAAATGAAACCTTTTTTATTTAATTTGGCAAATCAGATGTTTCAGTTCAGGTCAAATTGCCCTGAAACAAAATATTTTGCTGTGATTTTCCTACTGTAAATTTTTTGTTTTGCAGAAACTATTTTCCATCTGAAAAATATTTGGATAGAAAATTCCTGAACAGCTCTACATTAAAGACCATGAGATGCTCAGATACTATGGTAACATAGGCCATACAGATCAATCCGTAAAGTTAAAAGGGCACAGGTAGTGCCTTCTTTTGTGTTTCCACCACTACCAGAATAAAGAGGGTAGCATGGGCAACAAATAATATAATCATGAACACTGACTCATCTCTCTTGGGGTCAAGTCTGAGCACATTAAAAGAACCTTGTTCTGCCAATGCCAATTCCATAGCTGAAAATAGAGGACTTCATTGTCCAGAGCTGTCAGCCTTTCATGAACA
Source organism: Podocnemis expansa (assembly GCA_007922195.1). Classification (NCBI taxonomy): domain Eukaryota; kingdom Metazoa; phylum Chordata; order Testudines; family Podocnemididae; genus Podocnemis; species Podocnemis expansa. The sequence goes on along the minus strand of ML681991.1, from coordinate 10,483,657 downwards.
TTAAATTCACTAAAAAAAATTAAAAACAAGATAATAATGTAGCTGACAAAAATGGAAAAAAAAGATGACTGCTCTTGCAGCTTGCTGCAACTCATGTTAACGATGGTCCTCAAGAAAGTCAATGGGACATCAAGACTTCAAAGAGAAACAGCTGAAATTCAAACAATATGCAGATTAGATTGTGTGAAAGCAGGGCTGAATCGTGACTATGGATTCTTTTCACATTATAACAAGTAATTTGACTTCACCCTCCATCTGCGTGTTGTTTCCTGGAGTCTGAATCCTTACAAATGCTCTGATTTGCTGTTGCAGTATGACCTGATCCCACATCTTACACTCCCCTGCATTTATTTTCATCCAATTCTGTAAGTTCCCCTCTTCAAAGTGTCTGATGAAGTGGTATATTCTCCCATGAAAGCTCATGCGATAAATAAATCTTAGTCTTTAAGTGCCACAAGACTTCTTGCTTTTTTTTTCATGTTGCTGTGTGACAGTTCTCCTGCCGGTTAAGCAGAAGAGGCCATGCACACCGACAGCAAGAAATATTGCAGCCTTACCAGCAATTATTTGTGCCCTTACTTTTTGAAGAGCTGCTATTCTCTTTTCACATGCTTATTCTTTATTCTCAGACTGCTGGACAGATAAAAAAGCACTGCATTTCTCCATCCTCTAAAATCCCGAGAAAACATCCTCATCTCAAGCACTAGTAATACCTTACTATATTATATTGCATTGCTTTGAAAAAAAATTAATATTTGAGTATTAATTAATGAATGTTTGTAACACAAAAAGATGCAAAATGGATACAGTAAAAACAATTATTAAGTAACTTACCACACAGGATAAACAGTAGAGTTGAGAACAAAACCAAGAAGTCCGCTCTAACCAGAATGCCTAGCCAATAGCTACCACCCTAAGCTTACCATGCATTATTTTCTTCAGTACGAAATGATTATATATTATTTATACTGTGGTAGCGTCTAGAGGCCAAACAGTTTGTGCAAGCATATAGCCAATGATAGTCCCTGACCCATCAGTGTTTCCCGACCAGTGTGCCACAGCACACGGGTGCGGCCCTCAGGCCTGAGCAGGTGCGCCATGGAATTTCTTGAAAAACTACTGGAAGGTTCTGGATTGGCTCATGAATATTCATGAGTTCATTTGACGACTATATGGTGGCATGCCTCAAAATAATAAAAGGTATCAAGGTGCCACGGCCAAGAAAAGGTTGGAAACCACTGCCTTACATGGCACGGCAATAACACATTGGAAATACCAGGTCTACATACCATATTTCACTGTACAAACTGGTAATTGCTTCTTGGCATATGGGGGAAGGGGGAGACTTGACAATTTTAAGAGAAATGTTAGATGCTTCTTCATATTTAAAAAGTTAAATCTGAACAAGGTTTTTTTAAAAAAAAAAAAAAAAACTCCCTAAATCTGCTGAAAGAGTTAAAAATAGTTATATTAAAAAAAGGTTTCAAAAGCAAGTTTTTACACTGAAGACAGCAGCCAGCAAAACCCACACCTGTCAAGCTTGTTAAACTATTCTCTATTTAACCAGAATTTACATTTAATCCAGGCAATTAATATAAGCCTTATCAGGTTCATGATAATTAGCACACTTATTAACAGCAGTGGCAGCAGCAGAAATGGTGTCAAAGAAGAGCTTTGTTGTAGTGCTAACATTCCCACCAGAGACTTCTATCTGATCTTACCTGGTCATCCACTGACTCTTGTACTACCAAAGAGACCCACTTCCCCCTTAAGCCAGACAAATTGCTATGACAAGAAGCAGACTTAGGGGCTGCCATTCACAGATCACTTCAAGAATTTAGGGGTCATGTACTGATAAACTACTTGCTTTACTGATTTCTGTCGGCTTTATCCATAGCCAAACTGTTTTGCTTCAAGACAAGAACAGGTTTGTGCTGCGTTTTTGTTTTCTTTGACGCACACTGTTTGTGCCAGAAGAATTGAGGGGTTGTTGAACCAAGAAATAACTTCAATCAAAAACAAAAAAGCCAAATCATCTGCTTCCCCTTGCCCTCTTTGGCTTTATAAAGGCACCCATCTACACACGCAGACTTCTTAAGCAAGAATCACCATGCTGATCAATAAGGCCAATCTTCAGAAATAAAGCCATTTTTAAATTACTCTAGATTTAAAATGCATTTATTTGCATGCAAAGTTCAACATTTTATGAGCAAGATGATCTGTCGCTAGAGACTCCCAAAAATGTTAGGCACTTTGGCCAGAGTTTTCAACTTTGGGCACTTGAGGTTAGATTCACAAATTGTCATTTAGATTCCCAGACATAAGGGGCCTCAGCTTCAGGGGAAAAAAAGGTTCACACACAAAAGTCAGAATTACAAGCAGAGAAACATTTTAATAACTTGCCACTCAGAAGCTTGCTGGTGACTTTATTTATTTTTCTCAGATTCTGAATTACATTCGCTCACAGAACAAACCTGGAAATTTTCAGGCCAGACCAATGTAGCTAGCTAAAACTAAGTGGGGGATGAAGGCTAAAATGAAGGCAAATAATAAAACCTGCTGTCACTTTATCTATGGAGCACATAGAGTCTCTTTACATACTGTCCCTCAATCACGCAAAAATTCAGAGCAAAGGGTTCAAATGCTGGCAGTCCGTAATTTGTCCAACATCGCTTATGAATTGAAGTAGTCCATCATACCTACGAGGGCACTAGTACAGTGCTTTTTTAGTCGGGACCCAGCTGAAATAACTCATTTATGCCCGCCACCCAACAATTACATCTTTTGAACAATGCATTCTAGCCTTTTCGCAGCGGAAGCAGGGGGCGCCACAACCCAGGACCTGAGGGTCTGCGACCCAGTATTGGGTCCCGACCCATGGTTTGAAAACCACTCCCCTAGTAAACAACCATGACAGAGAACACTATAAATTGACAGTCGACTGGGATTCTGAGCATTACTTTGGATTCCCTCACTTTTGTATGTTTAAGACAGACTCCTATCACTACTTTAATGTATCAGTTTTTGTAGCAGAATCTATAGAAGTGAGGAAACTTTGATACAAGCTGAGCTGAACTAGAGAAGGTGCTGTCGGGCCACTTTTCTAAGACTACGCTTGAAAGACTGTGGTAGGAAAATTCAAAGCTTTGATGTCTTTAAGAATTCAAAACAATGAAATACTTAAGGGTCTATTCTCTCTCTCTCATCTCTGAAATGTACATTTTCCATTTCAGTTGAGAACCTTAACATTTCACTCGTGACACACAAAGATGAGAGTGCTTGTACCCAGCCCATTTACAGGCCTGCTCTGCAATGGAGCTGAATGCTGTGCAATGAGCTAAGAAAGTCAGAACAGGCATGTTGAAACAATTCATTTTGAGGGATTGTCCTTCCTGTCGATAAACACGGGAACATGTCTGACTGTGTGCACACTCAAAAGCTTACTTATTTTTATTAATCATTATGGAGTCATAATTACTACTTATTATTTAAGTGCAAACAATGAGTGTGGGAACCAGAACAGATGCAAAATATCCTGTATTAATGAGAAAATCAAAGCCTCTCTCATATTAGTAATTTCATACCATAGGATATCTTTATTTTTGTCAATAAGGCACAACAGTAATTAATACAACAATGTTTTCCTATTGTTCAAAAAGTGGAAAGCCACTCAAATCCTGGAGAATTTGCTGCTCCAGTTCTCCCCCCTACCAGCACAAAATACAATAAATACCATTGAAAAATTCCTATTAAAGGGAAACAGCTGCCAAATAAAATACAACGAATTGCCCATAAAAGGCTGTTTTCTGTTTATTCAGAGCTACAGTCACTGCTTTCCACGGGGGTGGGAGGGTGGAGGGGGGACCCAAAACCAAACCAAAACAACAACACACCACACAGCGTGGATCTGTTCTATCCTATTTAAATACGTATGTTGTGTCTGCTGCATCGACCGACAGACAGCTGACAAATTATTCTCTGTGCTTTGAGCCCTAACCAATAGAACTTTGCATTCATCCACATTTTACTGCCGCAAAATAGTTTTGATGATTACTCATATTACTAGATAGCAACTAACATTATACATAATCAGCTCCTTGCTCATACCCAACAAAATCCATCTCATGTTACAACATATAAGAACAATAAATGCTTTTTTACTTTCTAAATAACTTATATTTAAATTGTCTTGCAATCTGTAAAGCTTAAAAAAGAATATAGGCTCATGCAATATGCCAGATTGACAGGCCTGAAAACTGAAAATATGAATAAATACAGAGAATAGGCGTGCAATGCAATGTTGGCATTTACACCTTGTATTACAAATTCCAAACTCTAATCTGCAACTATATATTTTTAATGCAAGATCAAAAACATACATCAACTAAAATACATTATTTAAAGTAAAAGGACAGTAAAGCCTAGCCCCAGTTAACTGAAAATTAAGGTACTGTTCATTCAGCAGCCGCAAATGGAAATCAATTCCCTGACCATACAAACCAATTCACACTAACCACACAATTGGCCTGAAATTTGGGAGCCAAGGGAGCTCCTATATGTCAGCAAACACTGCTATCATTTAACCACTGCTGTTCCACATCATGGATATTTACTGAAAACTAAAAACACCCTTATGAAAAGTGACATGCATCGTCTCGGTTTCAGCAGAAACACAACTAAAGCAAAAAGGACACAGCCATAACTACACTGATCTGTCAATCAGCCAAAACATCATGGCCTGGGGGAGTCAGGGAGATGGCCAACTCGGGCAAAGGCGAATGCTCTGATCTGAACCAATCAGCCTTTAGGCAAAGTAATACACAGGAACAGTTTGGTTTTGTAGTTTCCAGTCTTCATAATGTCCAGCTAGAATCAGAGATGGGCCTAAATTACATAATTTAAATCAAACTTCAATCCCACTCCTGCATTAAGAGGTTGGGTTTTGTTTTTTGTTTTTTTTTGGGGGGGGGGGAGGTGGGAATCTTGCATAGAGCCTCTCTGATTTCTGTGGTCTCCACAATAGACCACCTGTGTAATTCTCTGTGAAGGACCCAGGGGCCAGATCTGAATACCACTGAAGTAACTGAGCATGTATTTGCAAACTCTTGGCTCAGATTTTCACAGAGAGCAAGCAAACTTCAAATTTCAGATCAAAATACCATTCAGATTCCAGGCATGTTTGAAGACGGGACACAATCAGAACCCTGGGTCCTACCTAAATGCAACATCCATCAACGAAAGAAAATCTAAATGATGATCTTGATGCTTCATCTCAGAAGTTCTCAGAATGTGGCTAACATGCTTCTCTAACTAAAAGAGCAGCTAATAAAGGGCTGGAAGCCGCCACCCTTACTTACGCTGTCCAGTGCTTTATTGTATAAGAAAACCCATTACGGGTGGCAGAATCTGGCCCTAAATGGTTTATGGGATTAAAGAAAAAGAGAAGGAAATGAAAACTCAAAGAAGGAAGCAGCTATAGAACTCTGAGTTACGCATACAACGGAGCTTGGAAACTTCAGCTTTTTAGAGGATATGCGGAAACAACTCTCCAACAGTCAAAATGGAAGTGCCCACCCAACCTAGCTATACATGTTCTCCAAACACTACTGCCCCTTTTGGCTCTGGTTCAGCAAGATACATAAGCACATGCATAGCTTTAATCACAGGATTAGTTCCACTGAAGAATATGAGATTCCTCATGCTTAATGTTACAGGTATGTTTACATACCTTGCTAAAGCAGGGCTGCTTTTTGGGAAGGTGATAGGGAGGAGAGTGTCAAATGCCCCATGCTATATATTTTGATGCCATCATGCATTCATTCCCTTACACACACAGTCCAGCTTTTCAAATTCACATGAGCAAATCACCTAATGTACATGGGCAAATCGGTATTTGTGCACGTCTGTAACTAGTTTATTATAAATTAAATATACATTTATATATAAGACATACCCACTTATGAGATTAAACAAATCACAAGATGTATATGGACAAAGTCACATGGGCAACTTTGTATTGTGAGTTAAGAGTCAGAGGGATACTTCTGGATAAATAAATCCATATAATTTCATTTTCTAATTATTTGACCAGAAAGAATCACTCTTCAGAAAAAGAAAACCTATATTTTCCTACAGTTTTATTGAGACCATGTGGAGCAACGGGTCGATGGAAACAAGACAGGTGAAAAATCTTTAACCAATGCCTTTAGAAAGACCATTTCTGACAGTTTCGTTTCTGATAAGAACAGTGTTGAGAATGGCTTGGCTAACCAACGTCATGCCTTCATGCACTTCCAAGGAGCATAGGAGCAACACCAGAAGCAAACTCGCCTTGCAAAGGGCACAGAATGCCATTTGAGTTAGCAAACTTAATCTTTGGTTTTCGTTTTGTTTTGGGGGGTTTTGTACAGATTACACGTGCATGTTTGCACACACACGTCTGCTGTTCCTGGATAGATACTTGGTCAGGTTTGAGCCTAAAATGAATTTGTACAGCCTCAAGTTGATACAATCTCCCTTGAATCTAGAAAATGTGATGTACTGGTAATCTTAACCACAGTTTTGCAGATACAGTGCCCCTATAACACACAAATACATACGGAATATACACTCACACACTCTTGGGGATGAAAACAGACTGGAAGAAAATGAGGGTCTTTTCTGATGAGATAGAAAGTGGCAGATGTAAAGATTTCATTCAACCAACAATCTCTTTTATGATATGAATAAACTACTAAAAGAGATTTAATCCTTTATAAAATCAGATTATGAGAAGCAGACAAAATCACAACTTTATTCAATATGCCATTTTATCCACTGTGACTAATGCATTATTTGTATGAAGTTAAAGTGCAGCTTTGGAAAACTATGAAATAAATCAAATGCTCTACTTTATGTAATCTTAACAGACAGATCCCATTAGGATTCTGCTATGCATAGCTGTTGGTTAAAATCATTGACCAGTATCCTTATAAATTAATCAACTGAGGTAATGCTGGCTTGGCTGTCATCATTTGCTCCTAATCTACATTTAGAATTCACTTTAACTTTTCAAGCCCTTTGGAGTAGGTCTATCAATCCTCTATCCTTTGCTTCAGATACATGACTAATAGTAAATTGTTTACAAAGGCCCTGGTGCAAGAGAACTGTATCATTCATGTCCTTTTCTTTCCACAGATATAAGAGTATATATTGACATTACATTATAATTACTTAGAAAGAGGTTAATCTTACCCAAACACACCAGCCTGCCTCAGTTTTGATGAGACCTTTAATCATTTGCAGCCAGATTGGGCAGGCTTACACAAAGAGAATTGCTGAAAGAAAGAAAGAAAGAAAGAAAGAAAGAAAGAAAGAAAGAAAGAAAGAAAGAAAGAAAGAAAGATGAATGAGCAAGTGGCCAGGGCGTGGCTGCACCTTTCCCTCCCCTTTTAAAACTGACTTCTGACACTAGTCTTTTCTACAGCCTCCAACTCCAAGACCAGGAAAACCCTTTTGCCCCACAAAACGGGTTGGGGGGGGGGAAGAAGTTACACCAAGGGAAGACTGCAGGTTAGCTCCCATGCTGCTATGAGAAGCTGGGATGCAGGAATAAGGGGTGGGGGTGCCACGGATCTATTACTGCTGAAGATTTCTCATTGGAAGAGGTGAATAAGTTGAGAGATCTGACAAATTTAAGAAATTTGTTAGTCTTTAAAAGTGACAGAGGACTCCTTGCTTGTTTTGCTGAACTAAACACAGGTACCCCTTCGGAACTTGAGAGACTCTTAGGCTACAACTACACTTGCAAATTAGTTCAAATTAAGGAGGCTTAATTTAAACTAACTTAGACCCTGTCTACACTAGGCTATCATGAGTTTGAATTAAGGAATTCCTTAATTCCTAGTTCAAACTAGTAAGACCTGCCCTTTAGGTTGAACTAAGCCCTTAGTTTGATCCCTAGAGTGAACTTGGCACATTTAAGTCCATTTTGTTAGTTCAAACGAAAGGCAGTTAGTTCGAATTAACAAAGTGGTTTAAGTCGAATTAACTGTAATTTGACTTAGTCCATGTTGTTAATTTGAACTAATAAATTCAAATGTAATTCAAAGTACATTCAAACTTATTAGTTCAAATTAACACATTAGAGCTAAGTTTGGGAAGTGTACACATAGCCTTTGGGTCCGATCAGAGTCCACTGAAGTAAATGGAAAACTTCCACTGTCTTCAACAGGCTTTGAATCAGCTCCTTAGTATAACTCTGCTGGCCTAAATGCGGTTCCACCATTGGCACATGAAGACAATTATGGGTAAATACATTTTCAATGGTCTCCCCAATTGCCTTAAAATTATATTCTTCATTTCTGCCAAAATGAATTTCCTGTTCTAAAAGCCCATCTGAGCTTTAATTTTTGAATTATACTATATAAAAATAATCAATTTAAGCTGCATTTGCAGATTTCCAGAAAAATGTATCCTGCTCTTTCGGGACACACACAAAGACCACAGAATCATTTGCTGCATCTTTTCCTTGGTATCCTGTGGGGAAACCTCACTAATAATTTTTGTATGATGAATATACAGTTATTATATTAATTATATCATAAAAACTATTCTCGCTAGAGCTTGCTAAATGCAGTGCAGTAATTAGTATCCTCAAGTGGTATAAATAGAAAATATATTCCATCTAATAACATGTGTTAGAAAACCCAAGCCCTAGGTTAACCAACAAAGCAGAAGTCTGTCAGAAACAAAGCCAAATGGCTTGAGGAAAGCGTGGATATAATATTCAGTAAGTGTCATATGCATGCTGTTTACTTAAGCCACAGTAGCATTAAAAGAGCTTTCATACAAGATGAATGGCAAGAAAAAATGGTCTTGCCTTAAAATGTGCCACCATTCACTGTCCAGTTACCTCAGGCCACATAAAAAATGCATGTCATGTATGCTATATAGGCTGTGTACTCAAATACGTGTCTCTTATAGCATCCTTCTTCCTTTGGGTATGTTCTCTTAGGTCCAAATTCTGCCTTCTCTTTTATAAGCTGTATTTTTAATTCCAGTTTATCTGTCTAGGTACCTATAGGTGCTGTAACAGCAAAGGAATATATTCTCATCACACACCTGTACAGCAGAGATTACTATTGGAAGTGTACCTGCATGAAGAGAACGGTGGACTAAAATTCAGAAGACCTAAGCTCTGTTCCTGGTTCTGTCATTCTCCTCCTGTTTGACCTTGAGCAAACACATTCACTGCTCTGTGCCTCAGTTTCCCCAATCTGTATAAATCCTTTGGAAAGCACTTGGAGATCTACTGCTGAAAAGTGAAATAGAAGAACTATGTATTATAATTCCCATTTTACAGACAGACAGCTAAGACAAAGAGGGATTAAACCACTTGTCTAAGGTCACACATGGAATTTGAGGCCACAAGTAACTGAATTTACATTTGTCAAATCCTAGTCCAATGTTTTAGCCCAGGGGTGGACAAAACTGGCTCACAGCTAGGTGCCGATATTTTACTTTTGGTCACCAGAGGGTGTTCCTCCACTACATTTCTGGAGTGGAGCTAGGTGTCAGGCTGCTAAAACTGGTCGCTTTGGCGACCCGAAACCAATTATTTGTCAAGGCCTGACTTAGCATCAAAACTATGCCTGCTCTCTCTCTCTCGTCCACCTACTCCTCTTCAAAAGTCAAGCGAAACAAATAGACCTTGCACTGAAATATAAAACCATGAAAATCAAAGGCTGCTATTAGAGTAAATACAAGCTTCAATTTCTGTTTGGAAGTCACATGCAGATTAACAGGAGTGTTTAACTTAACATTTGCACTGTACCCTTGAGAAGTCTACCTTCCCGCAAACCATCAATTCTAAGGCCCAATCCACTCCTCATTACTACCAACTGCAAGACTCCTAGTCTCTTTAATGGGAGTTAGATAAGGATTGTTACAAATGAGATTTAAACACTTACAGACAGAGAAACTCATTCCTGACCAATGCAGCAGACTGGTAACATCAGGAAAAATACTATTAGTGTGTCAAACTAAAGACAGTTGGGGGAAAAAAAATCTCAGTACAGTATTAAGAACAACATGCCAAGGTTTTCAGAAATGACTACAGATTGTGTTGACATCCAAAGGGACTGATTCGCCAAATGTGCTGAGCTCCTGTCCCCTCAAGCCCCTTGAGACTGTCTCTCAAATTGAGCCTTCCAAAAACAGCAAGACATCCTCACTAGTCAGTTATGAAAAATCTTGACTACCATGCTCACAAAAATCCATGTGACTAATGAAAGTAACACAGAAATACATCATAGCCCTATTGTGACAATGTCTTAGCTTCCCTTGCGGCATGACTTTCACAAATAAATGGAAAATTGCAATCTCATCACAATTTAAAGCTGTGTGGCTTTTACCTTTAAAGGAATCCCATTGTATTTGTTTTTTTCTACTGCTATTTTTGTTTGCAATAAAGCAATAACCAAGGTCAGTGAAACTGTTCAGGGTAAGAAGGAATGTCTCTAAGACAGTGGTTTAAAAACAAACAGGGAGTCCTGCGGCACTTTTAAAGACTAGCAAATTGGTTTATCACACAAGCTTTTATGGGAGAAAATCCCACTTCATCAGATGCTTTTGAAGTTGTTAGTCTTTAAAAACACCACAGGACTCCTTGTTCGTTTTGCTGAACTAGACTAAAAGGGCTACACCTTTGGAACAGTTTAAAAAGATCATTGTGGGGCCTAACCAAGCCAAGCTAACCAAAGGCTTATTTAACAGATATTTATGGCTGAAGTTTACTTTAAGAAAGCCCTCACATTGCGGGAGCTGACATCAAACTATGATTTTTAGAGTAAAAGAATGTGTTAGATAAGAAAAATGCTATGCTATATAGAAGTTTTCCATTTACAAAAGCTACACACCACCATGCATTTTGCCTGTATGTTTCAACATATTTATTTAGCTGCTCCTACCTTCTACCTGCAGGGTGCTGGTCCAGTCATTAGGTACTGGTCTATAGTTTGGATGCCTGCTAAGGAAAATACAAAGCTGGGGCTTGATCCTTAAAACACTCACTATTGAGTAAAGTGATTATTGCCATGCGTCATACGAATTATATTCAATATGGTAAGTGTAGGCAAGTCTGGGCCTCTAATGCTGACAGCAACAAAAACTAGAGTTTACTTATTTTGCAGTACTACGTACACCCACATACAAATTGCTGTAATAATGTTTGCCAGTGGAACAACTGAGTGGTTTTTAAACTTGTTTCTCCATCTGATTTCCTTCTCTGCTCTCTGTTAACACTCCTCTCCTATGCAAACATATAATGGGTGGTGTATTCACAGTGCAACTGCCGGCTACCGTAGGGGCACCTGAATCACAGTTCACTCTCAAACATTGACCTTTGCTGCTAATTAAACCTAATGTATTTACTGCATACATATGACACCCTGACATAACCCTCCTTGAGGACATTCCCATTCCAGCTGCAGTACGGTTCTCAATTTGCTATGTCATATGCAATGAAGACCCCCAATGTGATTTTTAAAATATAATTTACAGGTATGAATTAGGTTCCAGGGGGTAGCCATGTTAGTCTATTTCGGCAAAATAACAAGGAATGCTGCGGCGCTTTTAAAGACTAACAAGTTTATTTCTTGCATGAGCTTTTGTGGGCATAATTCCACTTCATCAGAAATCAGGGGGAAAGCATGTTATGTGTAAATATACAGAGAAGAGTGGGACGTACAGATATAAATGAGTAGCTCAGATCACAGACAGACAGAAATTCAACTAGTGGGAGAGTCAGCTGTTCAGTGAAGCACAGTTTGTCAATCTTTGGACATTTATATCAAATCAAATTAAAATGATATAAAGTTTTACAGAAGAAGAAATGAGTGGCTAGACTTTAATAGTCATAATAAGTCATAAGGTGGATCTGCTATGTCTGAGTTGAAATACAACCTCTTCCTGATCAAATACAATGGGTAATAGTTGGAAAGTTAATGGGGGAGTTTTGGTTCTCTCCCTTATCTCTTCTAACACCACATTATTTTTCAGCATTATGAATTGAATCCTAAAAGCCTGTTCTATTATGTTTAGTTCTTTAATATTCCAACTAGCCCCACCGAAATCCAAAGGCAGCTCACAGTAGAAACCACTACGCTTTCAACTGTTTGAAAGGACCACGCTCTAGCATATTTTCCAGAGGAGACACGCAGACGGAGATCATTCAATACCCACAAACTTGGTTTAACAATGCAGACTTAACATTAAACACTTGTATGAGAAGTTTTGTGAAATGGAGTTTAAATGCTGCTGACATGATCCCACTTTACTTTTTCTCTGCTCCATTTTATGTCATACTTTTATCCTCAGTTTTTTCCATTCATCAGAAGATCATTAGGTCAAAGATCTGCAAGGAGGAGATACCAAAATAATTCAAGCAACTGTTTTGATGGCTAAACACCAATGCAGAACATTCTTTGAATAATGAAAGATTTAAAACACCTTTCCCTTTGGGTCTCAACTGTGAAACTATAGTATTTTACAAGAAGCCTGGTTATGCTAATAGGACTAGCGAATAGAACTATTCATTCCCTTCCACACACGAACATGGATGAAGTTTTTAACTTTTGAAAAACTAAAGATGCTTCAAAGTTTTAGGTTTCATCACTAGTATGGAAAATTGTTCTCAAAGAGATTTTACTGGCTTGTTTGTTTTATGAACTGCAGTTGAGAAAAGCACATTTTTAAGTGTGTAAATTTATATTTCAGCACTGATTTCCACTTTCACAAGCTGAAGGGTTTTGCCATGTGCTTAAACAACTGGCTGAATCAGGGCCTAAGAGAATTTTCCTGTATTTCACAAGATGTGGCTTTTCACCATCACAGAGCCTAATCCAGTGCCCACAAAAGCAGGAGCATTTCCTTAAGTTTAGTGGGTGTGGAGCAAGCCCATATTGAAGCAAATATAGGTGGGCTTGAATACTTATTGGTTGAAGTGTTTTTAATAGGGATGTAACATCCCAACTCTAGAAATCCCCTACACCTAAAGCTTCTAGCTACTTTAACAGAAGTGCAACATCAAGAGCTTTCATAGGATTTTCTCTGTCTGGATATTTATTGCTTGCTCCTCAGCATGGGGTCAGACCTAGTCTCCAGAACACTTGCAACATCTCTTCTAAATCAAACGTACTTCAGAAGCCCTTCATCTTCAAGTTTTAACATTTGCATTGGTTCCAACAGTCAGTCATGTGTGCAGCCATGAAAAACAAGGGGAAAGAACTGAAACAAAAAGACAGAGACAAGAGGGCTCCACGTTAAAAAAACTGCATCAGTTTTCTCCAGTAAGCACCACAAAGAACTGGTTCTCTGGACTCAGTCCCCTGACTGATCAAGGTTCAATGCAATACTCAAATCAGGTGTTTAATTTTAAGCACATGAATAATCCCATTCATTTAATAGGGTAACTAGTGTGCTTAAAATTAAGCCCAAGTGTAAGAACCTTCTTCAATCCCGGCCCAGTTGCAACTGTTTTGCCTTGCAGTCAAATTTCTGACCCATTTAAGTCCATGGGAGTTTTGCTATTGATTTAAAAAAAAACCAGATTTGGTCGTTTAAGTGCAAGAACTACACTCATTATACCACCCCTAAAACTGAGGAGTCAGGTAGTAATGATGCGACAGGAAGTCCAAGAATGTCAGGTCACATTTAACAGATCATTCTGCAGATTTATTTGAATAGATACTTTACAAAATGTCACACTGTCCAATCAAATCATTTATTTAAATTCCAGGTTGAAGTGATATTCTTTGTCACACACAGTAGACGCAGACACAAATTTGACTGATCCCATCAGAAGGGCTTGCATTATAAAAGTGATCTTTGCTTAAAAAATAATTTCCAACCCTAACAATATAATTTGTATTCTCATGCAATATGTACAAATACTTTGGAGTTCTGCTTGGCTTTCAAATAGTTCAATTGTTTCTGTAGTGATTACTCTCCACCTAGAAACTGTATATTTTAAGGATTTTAAGAATTCTTGACTGAATCATTAGCAAAACAATTCAGGTGTTGTTAAAATTTTTAAAATGAGATCATAATTTTACCTTGTCTTACAGGTGCAAATTTAACATTTACAAAGGGCCAAATTCTTAAGCCCAGGCAGAATTTACCAAATCGGGATATATGTAAGTGTAAGATTTGACCCAAAGGACATTCTTGGTCTCTCACAGTTTGTTTTGACAGCTTCCAATCCCCATCGCCACCTACTAACAGCCCCACAATTCATCCACATTATTTGAACCATTTTCAGATAATTACTATGGGATATCCGTAACAGAAAGTCAGAAAACAAATATAATTCCATTTTAATGTTTCTAACAGGAAAAGAGAAAAATCAAAGCCTGTGCCTCTGCATTCAGCATACCTCCTCTCCCCAGTTTAGACACAAAAATCATCCCAATTCGTTTAAAAAAAAAATCTATCTACTGGTACTCCATTTCACACTTTCTCTTAAGGAACTGCTTCAAGGTTAAGAAGATTTTTCATTTAACATGCTATTAAAGCTGTGCAGAGAACAGTGAGACGACCTGCTGCAGCAGCACAGGGCAATAAATATAAGCTCCAAAAGTTACAGGCTGATACTGAAACAGTTCACCTTTGTCTGAAGAGTAGGATCACCCTCTCCAGGTTAAGGAAATATGGCGAACGTGCAAGTTGCTGTGGCAAGCAGTATGTTTTTGCATTCATACTGCAGAGAAACCTGGCCCACAGATGGCCTGTTCTCAGCTTTGTCAGCCACAAACAGACCTTTGAACTTTCTATTTATATAAAACAGTTTAGTGAGTTTAAGCCTCTTCCTGTATAACTGGCAGTTTGCTGGTTTTGCTGTAATTAGGCTACTTGTGTGATACATAAAATAAGTACAAACAAGAGGCTCATCTCTCTGCAGCATTAAGTCTTCTCTTATCAGAACCACACAGCTTCTGTTACCTGCTCGTTTTATTTCCCTTTGCAAGATTTTATTTTATATACCTGAATGTGCATTTCCCCTTCTTGTTGAATTGTTTTCTATTGCCACCTTTTAAGCACTCAGGGGCTCAAAAACATTCGTAGCAACGGCAGTAAGGAAAACATCATCAATGTATCTCTGTTATCTGTGTCGTTGAAGGGCTGGTTCCATATCCTGGGGTTGTTGGATTTTTATTTTATTTATTTATTTATTTGCTCCTTTGTTTCTTGTTTTGTTTGCCAGCTGTTGATTAATGACATCAACTTCTTCAGCAAGTACTTTCAAATGTAGCCACATGGTCCCAGGACACTTCATGATTTCATTTACTTGGTTACCACAGAGAAGCGTAGAAAATGATTTAAAAGACAAAATTTGATTTTTAACAGCAAGTGGTCTCCTTGGTGCACACACAACCAGTCAAGCTTTTCATTCTCTCTCCCTCTTCTCTTACAGAATGATGCATATTAAATGCAAACCCAGGTGAATATCACTTCTTCACTCAGGAATCTTAGTGGACTTGCGCTTTCACCAAAGTTTAGTTCCATTAAAAATTGGGGTTTTGTTTTCCTCTTCTTTGGTTTCTGAAATCTGATGAGATATCCTCTTGGGCACTTTTGACCTCCACTACACATTTCATTACCTTTGAACCACTTTTTTTTTTTTAAATAGAAATAAACCTAACAACTAAATACTTTATGAAAGTCCATAAAAATGCCTCACTCCCGGGTGACTGTGAAGACTCTAATAATAGGAGACCAAGAGTCTGATTCTGCAGTTTTTATCCAGGTAAATCTCCCACTGATTGGGCTGAGTGCCACAAGTGAATTTAAGAGCATGTCCCCTGGCAGCACACTTTACAGCTCTGACAGCTCTTGATAGAGCAGTTTGAAGAGAAGTCACTACAGAGATACCTCCCATGAAGGGAAAATAAAAATGCAAATAGCAGTTTCTGGGCTCCTTCAAAATCTAGTGGTAGTCACGGGCTTAGGAAATGGTGATTTGTGGTGAGATTCACACCCTTGACACTTCCATGAGTGCGGCTGCGTACACGTAAAGATTGACAGTAGTTTGAATGGTCATATTTCACAAGTTAATGCTAATACTCTGTCATATGTCTACTTTCAGTTTGTTGATAAAGCAAACAGGGATTCAGTTCTCCACTCATTGCACTCTGAAAACTTACATTGATCTTAGCTGGAGTGTTGGGCAAAATCAGGTCCAGTGAGAGAGAGAGCAAGGAAGCGAGCGTATAAATCTAGTAAGAATTGCAAATTTATAAACAAAAGGGAACTTCAGCATATGGCTACATATACGTACTACATAAAATTGCAAATATTACATACATAGTGTATTGCATATATGTACATTACTTTTTAGATATTTACGGACCCACACGTGAGGGAGCCGTATGTGTATATTTTAATGGATTAAAACCAGCTCTTCTTATTCACACAATGGAACTACCTGTCTGAGTAAGACAAGGAATGATATATAAAAAGGTATATATCTATACACACACAGACATGTTATGTTGCTTACATGTATGCACGTGCGCAAGCACACATACGGATTGATTAGGGGCTAAATCCAGTTTACCTTACTGCAGCAAGTAAATCCAGTGTGGACAAAAAAAGACACATTATTTAATACACGTATACTTAAATTACATACACGTGGGCCAAATCTAGGCTGCTGTACTCATATAAGTAATCCAGCTGTGTGCTCGTACACAGCTATACACAGAGGATGCAATATGTAATATCCAGAATTTGTGTAGATAATGGAATGGAGAGAAACAAACACAGTCATAAAGCAGACATGTCTTAGGATCCACTGAGCTAAGATTAGATTTCCTTTAAAACAATAACTTTCACTTTAAGAAATCAAGTGAATGTCAGGCACAGTAAAAGAGGAAATATATTAATATTTTATGCCAAGATTGAGGCACAAGAGTTTCCTTCCTTTGTCAGGCATATCACCAAATGTACATAAGAACATATTTTTATCTGAATAGGGTATTAAACAAACATTAAAACTAAATATTGTAATGTACTTAGTATTTGAACAATACCCACACATTCGGTTGTAACAGCTTCTATTAAATCAATGATGTTACCCACATCATAAATTAGGCAAATTGTATGCAAATACTGTTTGAATAGTAATATAGTGGTTATCAGTTGTCTACAAAATAAATTAGTGTAGCAGAGTAAAGATAGTGTGCAGAGCATAATATTTAATTGAGCACTAATTTTATTATGATTATTACTTTTAAACAACAACAGCATGGTTATTAAAGGACGTAACGCATAATGTGATGGTTTATGCAGAGCTGGTAAAACACAGCACAAGAACCAAAATGCCTGCTAACAGATTAATATTGATATTGTGTAATTTATGGTTCCAAGGATTTTATCTAAATTGCTGTAAAATAAAATGCGACAGGTATTTGAGCTCTGATTATCTCGGATTTTCAACTAGAGCCGCTACCGTTTGGCTGGCAGAATGATAGCTATTAACTCGAGATATGGTCTTTTTCCACAGGCAGTGCTTAAAATACAAACAAAGTAAAGTGAACCCTTGTGCAGAATATGTGGTGTGCACATACATGTCTGTGTGGCTTTTAGAGATGAGGACCTCAGATATGGTATGTTAGCCTCTTTCCTTGTTGGCAAACTGTACGTCAGCCTAATAACATGTACTCATTCAGAAACCAATTTTGAATTCCACCGGACACGGCAAGAAAAAATCAACTCATTTGTTCTGAGTGAAGAGAAAAAGAAAAAGGGCACCTATGCTGTAACAAATTAAAATCACATTGTTATTAACAGATCGCACAGAGTAACAAAATTTAAATACTAGGCAAACGGCAACTTTTTTGCCACTGCCAGCCACCAAAAAATTCCTCCTCATTCCCTCCTGGGCAACAAGTTCACTGTATTTTAGACAGACGCACCGACCTTCCCAAGGTGGGTGTCAACTGGCAAAGCAATAAAACCTAAACTCTTCCCCACACATGCCTTTTTCTTTTTAAACTCAGACCGATTATAAAATGCCACCTGGGACTGATTCTCTCCTCTTCCAAAACCAACTTCACTAATAATGCTTCCCTTGAACAGGACACCAGCAAACACACGCACCAACTGTGCCACACACACAAACTCTCCTGGCGTGTCTCGTCAGGCGGAGAGCGTTGCCACTTGGCAGCAGCAAAGGGCCCGTTAGACAAGCCATGATCTAGGGAAAATGTTGCATCTTTAAATCCGCTGAATGCAACACACCCGAAGCGCCAAGCCTTACCCCCCC
>ML681991.1:10441086-10465343 GCA_007922195.1 Podocnemis expansa | reverse complement strand
AGAGAGAGAGAGAGAGAGAGAGAGAGAGAAATATTGCTTTAGATAAAAAATGGCCAGAACCACAACACTGCTTATTACATAAACAAATGCAAAACACAATTAAGGGGCTGCTTGACAAAAAAGGAGATTTAACTGATCATAGTCTGTGCTGTTGATAGTCCATATTGTTTTGATTTTTGAAGACAAGAAATAACTTTCAAGGCTTGTCCACACTTCTTTTGAATGCACTAAACTGCACACTTACGCATAGCACGCTATGTCTATTTTTATTTTTAAAAAATTCCTAGGATCGTTTCACAACTAAGCATCAACCTACAAAAGGGAAAAAAGGTCATCGTGTCAGAGGCTAATCTTGTAAATTAGTTTTAGGCACCTGCTGAACACTAAGAAAAAGGAGACCAGTCAACAGCAAAACAGCCAACTACAGCCTAAGGATATTGAAAACATAGCACAATATCTATCACTCCAGTAGCAACCTTAAGACTGGATGACAGATCAGTTGTTAAAAAGCCAACTGCTGATCAATATAATCAAGAGACTGACTGCTCAACTTTGGGAAAATTAGTCTCCCACATGTGGCAAGATTCCTATTTTGGATTACACTGACAAATGCCTTCTGATCTCCATAAGATCTTCATAAACTTGCCCATGGCTAAGTTTTTCAAAAGCAGGTGCCTAAATTAGGTTCATTACTTTATATTTAGGCGTGCAAGGCTCCTATCAGCATTCCTGAAAATCAGACCATTTACTTAGGTGCTTAATATATTAATTTAGGAACACAGTTTCAGCATTGTGTTTCAAAAAGCCTTGGCCGGAATCCATTGGCTGGGTAGTCACTAAAACACAGACATTGTCACTATAACATGAACTCCTGCATTGGGTGTAAAATCCTCTACAGAACTTCAGTTTGAAGTTTAAGAAAACAAAAAAGTTGACTCAGAATAAAAAATGCTTTAGAGCAGGTTTGTTGCCATCATTTTCTGATCCAAAAGCATGACAAATTTACTGCACTCCCCCCAATGTAGTTATTTTTTTCAGCAAAAATAAAATAAAATAAAATAAAAATGATCCTATACTGATCAAATAGAGTCCTCATTTTCTGGCATGAATTACCAGCCCTAGAGTTAGTTTGTTCCTTAATCTGTATTAAAAGAAATCCAAATTTAATGTATAGGCTTCATGACAATACAGGTCAATTTATCTTGGTCAACATTAAGCATTATGGGCTATATTTTAAGTTAATTTTACTCAGCCGTACCCTGATTTGATCATAATAGTAAAGTAATATATATACATTTCTTAAAGAAATAAGTTGAAGTCATCAACTCTTTATACAATTTCTTGTAAAAATGTCTACATGACATTTTAGAAATAGGAAATATATCAGCCCAACAAATTCTGTCATTACTCATATATAAAATATGATCATTCATTACTCAAGAATCATTAAAAGTAAAGTCTTGCTAAAATATTGATCATAATATGTAGGGGTATATAATTCATTTGAATCAAGTGAAACACATTTTTCCTTCACAAGATGATGAAAGCGTGTCTCATTACCGTGTTACTTCTATGGAAGTTTCCACTGTTAGTTAGTTTAAATGACACTTTGAACGTTTTAATTGAGAAGACGATGACTGAACAATATTATCATTGTCTGAGCCCCAGGTAAGTTGTTCATTTAAGGCAAACGGATGATTTTCAGCTTAAGAGTGACAGGAACATGCAAATCATCTGTATTTAATCCCAATCAGCATTTGTAAGGTAAAGCCCCAGATAACAATGGATAGTGGTTGGCTAAGGAGTGGCAGTGAGAACTGGAATGAGAGAAGTAGGGGTTAGTATAAACAGGGCTGGATTAACCAGCCCAAGAGTGCTGGACAGCTCCCCATTGTGGCCCCACTTTGGGGGTTGGGTCCCTGTCCCGTCATTGCTGGGCAGGGAGTCCTGGGCTCAGAGGGTGCTCTCACCCTGACCCCACTGCAGCCAGTCTGCCCGTGCAGGTGGGGCGACAGTCTTGCTGTGCAGCAGCCCCCAATGCAGCCCCACGAGACCACTGGTCCCCGAGAGCTGTGCTAGGCTGGAGCGAAGGCCATACCAGCCGGCCCTGCCCCCTGGTGGAGAGAGCAGGTGCTGGCCTGACCCGCCCCCGGCAGACCACTCGGCCCAGAGGCAAGGAAGGAGCACGGAGCCCAGCCTCTGGCTCCAGGGCCCCACCCCACCCCACTGCGCCAGCAGGACAGGAGTACTCTCAGGGCTCCCGCCTTGCTGGTGCAGAGTGTAGTGGGGGGTGCTGGATCATTGTAGGAGTTTTAGGGACTGGAACCTGGGGCCCTCCTTTGAGCCAGGGCCCAGGGCTTCAACCCCCATAGCCCCGGTGATAATCCAGCTCTCAGTACAAGAGAAGGAAATGTCTAAGAACCCAGCCCTTCCCCTGAGTTCACAGTTGGATCTCAGGAAAATAGTTCAGCGAAATGGTCCTCATCCAAAGTCCATCCAATTCAGTGGAAAGACTCCCATTGACTTGTGTGTGTGTTTTGGACCAAGGACAGTGAGAATGGCTACTTACTGTACTAGGTAATTTATGAATCTCTCTTTTATGAAAAAACTGCAAATTCATATGGCAGTGATTTATCTTGCAATGGCTTTTTGGCCTCCACAACCCACGTTTATTCAAAATATATGAAGTTAAAACATTTATCCACATTTATTTTCTTCTGAACTGACAGTATAGAGACAGATGGTCAACTAGTTTTAACCAGTATAGCTCCATTGACTTCACTGGAACCTCACTGGCTTATAGTTGCTAAGGAGATAACCTACATCTTTATTAGCTGTTTCATTCCCTCTTGCGTCCACATGAATTGTGATAGGACATCAGAGCACTGACAATTATAAAATTTTGCATTTAGCTACTTACTAGTTAATCCACACAACCACTCTCTCAGAAAAGTGAGCATCTTTATTATCTCAGAGATGGAAGCTGAATCCTACACAAGGTTGAGTAATTTACCCTGTGATTCAGAGCTCCCATTTGCAGACATATGCTCTCACTGCTAGATTAATTCTCATCTCAATCTCTTTCTGTCTGGTATTAACTTGATATTTATGTTTTGAATACATACAAAAATTACACAAAGTAGGTTTGTTTGAGGATGTGTTATAAAATTGTCAATATTTGATTGTATCCTTCTCATGTACTCTTCATATGTCACTTGTCTATTTAGACTGGAAACTCACTCAGGGATGGACCATGGCCTAGATCCTTGAAGTATTTAGGTGCTTAACTCCCACTGATTTCATTGGGTAGCTAAAAACCTTTGAGGACCTCAGCCAGCGCCTTTTATATCTGTGCAATGCTTAACATAATGGACCTCTGATCTGGATAATTTAATTCCTCCCATCTTCAAAGCACCTGACAACGTGGGATTTTCTCCCACAAAAGCTCATGCAATAAATAAATTTGTTTGTCTTTAACTGCCACAGGACTCCTTGTTTGTTTTACCATCCTAGACTAACACTGCTGCCCTTTGGAACCTGATCTGGATATGGTTCTCTGAACACTACGAATATTAAACAAATATTAAGAATGTAATCTGTAGTAGATTAAGTTACATGGATTCATATTTTTATGTAACTTCTAATGCAGTATTAGAGAAAACCTCCTCTTTAGGACCAAAATTAGCTGGACTTTTGCAGTGATTAATCCCATAGAAATCAAATGACAATAACTGATAAGGCCCTCAAGAATTTTGCCTAAATTGACACATTTTCCCCTCCATGTAATACTCATTTATGAAAAAAAGGTGAAAAAGAAATGTCCTTAAATTTAAAAATATTGCTTCCATTAGGCAGAAATGGAAAAGCGTTGAATCTCTGAATACTTTTCATAATATGATTTTATTAGACACATCCACATCAGAAAAGCCTAAGCCTTGGAAAGAAAAAAAAAAAAACAGGGTAGGATCCATTCAGAAGTATCACACATTTCACATAAAGAAAATGAGGTGTTTGATAAAAGCTCTTCATGAGAGAGATAATTTACATTTTCACTCTGTTTCTGATTGTTCAAAATAAAAATATAACTCTTTGCTTTCCTTTTTTACCTTGTCCTATAGAACCTCGATTTGAATCTTTCTACAGAAATCATGCTCCAGCAAGATTAAAACACAGAGATGGAAACTGGAGTGTTCCTCATTACAGCAAGTGTTGCTCATGTTCTCCTACAAAACACAATTTATTAGTATCTAATAGAATTGTAATGTTTCTAATGCTGCATTTTTACAGCTGCATCAAAATATTAAAGTGTGAATTGCAATTAAACTCACACAGTGCTGTTAGCATAATTTCCCTTGTATTAATACTTAGCAAACCAAGTTATTGGTGTAATATTACTCTTGGTACTGGCGTCATAAAGGGATAAAGCCTCCAAATAGTAATAAAGTATATTTTACTGAAGAGAGCAGCAGTACAAAAAACATTGTTATTGGAGTTTTTCAATTCAGTGGGGGGAAAAGAAGAAAGAGGCTTTTGACCCTTTAAATTACAGTTTGCAGGTTACTACACCAATTCACTTAATCTCTCTAAACAGGTAATTTACTTGCTTTTTGAAAAGCACCCATGTGCAAGGAAATGCTAGTGCACTCCAGGGATGATTCCAAGATTGATTGCTTGACTCCAGTCTCTGTTAACACCATATACTGTGCTCAGCTCTATTTTACATGTGCCCCAAATCTTTCAAGATTTCAGGAAAAAAGGAAGGGTCAATTATTTATTTTGGATTATCTTGATTTTTATATCACTGTGCCTTGGTTTAATTGAACAATTTTTGGGGCTGAAGAAAATTTTAATAAGCAGAAGAGCTATGCTACCAGTCAGACAGACAGCTAGGGGCATATTAACTATAATGAACCTAGTAAATCTCATTTTTTGTATGTTAGGCCTCATATCCTCCATCAAAAATCAGTCCCAACTTCATCTCTGGACGCTTCAGGCCAATTCAAGAATGTACATTTTTACTGAATTAAATATGAAGGTGAATCAACAGTTGCATGGTATCCTTGTGTTATTTACGGTGATACTAAATTCAATTTATTGCACTCCATCTCTCAAATCTCAGTAGGCTATAGATTTTTGTATTCATAACACAGAACTGCACAGTACAGGATGTCATGTGGAAGCTACCTAAGGGACAACTGAAGCTTTGTGCACCTGGAAGGCATCACATTAGAACTGGGTGAAGTGTATGGGTTAGGTAGCTCTGCTAGTTAGCAGCAGTCAAATGTTTGTATGTTGAGATTTAAATAGTCCTCATTAGATTTCAGTGTTAAGAACCTCCTGAGATGAAAGATGAAGTTTCCATTTGAGGTGATAGGGAATTTTTCAATGAAATTTTTTCCCTGGAAAATATAGATTAATTAAAATTGAAACTTTTTGCGGGGTTGACACAAGCTTTTCTGGGAAGGTTTCACAGATTCAGGATGGAATTTCTGGTCAAACTGAGATAAAACAAACCATCCCTGAATAACCAAATAACCTGGTAGTTAACGCAATTACCTGGAATGTGGGAGACACATTTCCTACCATCAGACTCTCTGTGCCTGCTTTTCTAAGAGGTAAGATTGCCTACAAATGGCCAACACTTTGCCTTCTAGCCAAAAGGTACACCCAGACAACTACACTGTCAGAGAGAGGCACAGAGGATAATGTATTCATCTCCTTTCTGGTTGGATTAAACTCAAGAAATGGAAAAAAAAATATCATGGACAGCTGGAGATCAAACTATTGCTTAACATTGCACAACCAAAACCATAAAAAATGTCCCAGTGCAGCACTCTGTTCAAGTGAGGCCTGACACTTGAACCAGTTCAAGCACGTGGGGATTTTTGAACAGCAAGTGCTTGAGTGCTTGTCTTGTACCTGGCTGGAGCTGCTGGCTCTCTTCTCATTACCATGAGTCCAAAACACTAATATATTTTAAAGAGAAGAAACAGGCCTGTGAAATATTGTGCCAATGGCTACATATGCTGGATTTTAGTCAAATGACCCCCCAAACAGTGAAGAGCATCTTAGGAAATAACAAGGGATACATGGCAAGAAAGCAATATTTATCCCAAAGTTAGGGTTAGATTGTCTTGGAAATTCTCCAGCTAACATTAGCACAAGAGAATTTAACTTCTTGATAGACACAAGGATTACAGCTGAGCCAATTTATGCCAGGTGAAGAGTGGTCACTGAGAAAAAGCAAAGACAAATGTTAAAAGTTCAACATTCTTATACTAAAAGTGAGGCAAAATATATTCTAAAATGGAGGTTTTGTCACAAACTCTATTTGGTCATTTCTAAATGGATTGGATGTTAACAGGAACACAATTTGTGGCTATGTTCCAAAGGGGCAGTCATGTTAGTCTAGTAAAGTAAAAAAAGCAAGGAGTCTTGTGGCACTTAAAGACTAACAGATTTATTTATCGCATGAGCATTTTCAAAAAAACTTTTTTCAAAAAAATTATTTCAAAATATATTCAAAATAATTATCTCAAAATATCTTTTTGCAAAAATGCTATTTCAGGAGAATGGTCCAGGAACAGACTCGTTGTCCTGAAATACTGCAGCTTTTTTTTTTTTTTTTTTTTTAAGTAAAAGTCTACACCGGACTTTCTTTTTTGAAAAAAATAAAGTCAATGGAACAGATAGGCACACTTTTTCAAAAAAAGCCTTTGCCACATCTGGGGATAGCTTTTTTCAAAAAAGGCTAACTTGAAAAAGGCTTTTTTTCAAAATGTGACCAGGTTTAGCGTTGCCGAAAATGCGCACTGGTATTTTGAGATACCAGCTTGCTTTCGCAAAAATCCTGACAGCTTTTTTGAAATTAAAAGCCTTTTTCAAGATAGATTTTTTTTAAAAAAAAGCCATCACCAGATTCAGCAAAGGCTTTTTTTCAAAGAAGCCTGCTATCTTTTCCATTGTCTTTCGTTTTTTTGAAAAAGAGAGCCCAGTGTAGACTTTCAATTTTGGGGGAAAAAAAGCTGTGGTATTTCAGGACAATGAGCCAGGTCCCGGGACCATTCTCCTGAAATAGCATCTTTGAAAAAAGTTATTTTGAGATAATTATTTTGAATATATTTCAAAACAATTTTTTTAAAAAAAGATTTTTTGGAAATGCTCTCCAATGTGGATGCAAGCCTGTGTTACAGATAGTGAGTTACCACTGCCTTTCAACTGGCACCCTCATTTACACCAGTGCAAAGCATCTATAACTGGTTTTCAACTGGTATTTTGTGGCACACTGTCCAAGTGTGCCGTGAAATTGTGTAAAGATGTAATGAAAGTCAACAAACATTGCTTCATCTTAAACAACATTCTAGCCAATCAAAATTACAACTCATAAAACTCGTGAAAATTAATCATCCAATTAAAAGCAAGGTATCGATCTTTCGATTCTAAAACAAACATTCTAAACACAGGTGACCAAAGGGCAAAAGTGAGATGATGTGTATTTTTTTCCAGTGGATCTGAAACATTAATACATTTGATCCTTCTTTAGCTTGTCGTGTGCACTATGTTGCAAACTGTTCTAGTAGGACTGTAATCATAGTAAATGTGATGTTTATGTGCAATTGATTCAGCTGAAAAAAGTGGGAGTGCCGTGCAATCGTTTGTCTCATTGGAGTGTGTCATATTACTGGAAAGGTTGGAAAGCACTGGTGTACAAAACTCTTTCACATTAGGTATTACTTTTCACTTACCTACGCCTGGTGCAAATGACTGCACGAGGTGCAGGAGAAGAGTGAATCAAGCCCAAAAACTCCAGCTCAGATCAACCCCAAATCTGGGAGCAATACAGGAATGTTTCTAACACTGTGGTGAATTACATTTATGACTGCAACTGCTGTCAGAACATTTTTAGCAGTGGTAGACTTGCTGCATGATACATTGCTGGTGATGGATCCTGTGATCTGTATGGTTTTAACATGGGTGTCTGTATCACATCCTGTAGAAGAACACCATCTGTAGTGCTTGGACTTCACTGTATCATTCACCAACTGCCAAGATAAGTTTGTCATTGTAATGTGTCACACATTTTTCTCTTGTCACAGTTTATCTCCTTGAAATTTTCTTTCTCCTATCTGAGCCTTGAATTACTAGCATGGGGCAAAGCTTTCAAAAATAATGAAAAATAGGTCACTAGATGGTAACCTGGCCTCCCGCTACATGACAGCCTTTGATGCTGCAGATTCCATGCCCACAAACTTCCCATGGGTTCAGGTTATCTCATTGTTCAACTCCTATGTTATTGCTGATTTTGTGGTCAGAGAAACAATAGCACAGCAATGGTTTGCTGCTGCTGAAGAGTACAAAGGGGATGCTCTTGTATTCTATCCTATATTAATCAAACTGGTAAAATATCAAGAGTCCAAAACCTCTTAAAAAATTAATGGACACCTTTCCATGGAGATCAACAGACCTTGGATCATGACCTCAGACCCTTTGTAATGATGCATTTACTTCAATATAAATGTTTTGGACAGCTTCACCAAGGGTTGTGGCATATATGTCCATCTAATTCTAGGGAGAAACAAACCCCTCTAATTTCCTGTAACTGCTTTTGGATTATTACTTGATGACTTGAGTTCAGAGAGTAGAGACCAGGTGAAAGAGTCTACCTGTTGGCTAAAGTGAAACAGCCCACCTGGAGGCACTATAATTTAGAATCAACCTTTTATTCTTCAGTATTTTTCTGAAAGTGAGATCATCAGAAGGAATGAGAGCCAAGTATAATTTAATAGTTAGTTACCACCAATGGGAGGCAGGACAACTGGGTCATTGTTGGAGGCCAGAAAAGCTTATGTCCAAAGAAATGTGTTAGTCTTTAAGGGGGCACAGGACTCTTCTTGTTTTAGCAGTAATTCAAATGCTGAGAATAAGAATTAACATCTCTCCCTAGTATTTGAATTGCTCTCATTTCAAGGATTACCACTCAGCTTGATCCCCAAGTTACAGACTTGGTCTCCCCACTCTTTTATTGTTGAAAATTGTGAAGTGAAGGGTCATTAAACTGGAGCTATACAAGGAGTTTCCAACACTCCGGAAATAATCCATTTTAAGTTACTTGCATAATTAATTGTTTCTCTCTCATTTTAGCCCTGTTACATATAGTATCATATCTGGGCCTTGGCAGGTGAACAGATACATGTCTCTCTGTGCAACTGCTAAGGGGATTGCTTCATGATCTTATTGCTGCTGACTAGCTTGAAAATAGAAAGCCAACTTAATAAAGTTGACTTAAATGGCTCTCCTGCCTTAAGTCGACTTTAATGGCAACATTTTGGCCATTAACCTTTAAAGTTGACTTTAAGTGTGAAAGTTATTAAGTCAACTTAATGAACTCCAAATGTGTCCAGGGAGTAGCTTAAGTCAACTTAAGTCTGCTTATATTGACTTAAACCTCTAGTGTAGACATAGCCCTTCTTAGTAAAAATCAATGGAAATTTTGCCATTAACATCAAATGAATTCTATGGGGTTGCTGCAGTTAAAGTGGTGAACAATCCCTTATGTACTTCAATTCTCAGTGACTATATCAGTCTAAAATTGCTTGTACAGCTAAGAAAAATAAATAGAGATTTGCTTAGACCAGGTGTGGCCTAACTGTGGCTCGGGAGACGCATGTGGCTCTTGAATGAAAAAGTGTGGCTCGCAGGAGACTGTCAGCAAATCAATTTAGTAGGTAAAAGTATAGGGCTATATGCCTCAGTGTGGCTCTTGAAGGTTTAATAATCAACTTGTGTGGCTCTGGAGTTCCATAAGTTTGGCCACCCCTGGCTTAGACTGATTCAGTGTTGGAAAGCATGTACAGAAGGACCCAAAATGATTTGACTTGTGGATAAGTTGATAATGTTTTCAAGATAAAGTGTGAGGCTTTTTTTGTGGTTTCATGAAATACTAAGACAAAAGACAAAAGCATCTTTCATAAAAAGATCTGTGCTGCTGTTGCTACCACCAGCTTGTGCGTTGACAGTACGTGTATATTTCTTGTCATGGATGACAATTTCCAGACATTTCATATTCTGAATGAATTTATCAGAGGCCACTGCTGTACTAACTTTGAGCAAAGGAAGAGCTTTGATAGTGTTCATGTTCATCCAATTTCTCTCTTGATTCTATTGTTTGACAGAATGAACACTTATTCTGCTGGACTGTATGTCTTTAGCAAATGCAGGAAATTCTCCTCACCAAGTCTTAAAAAACATTTTGCAGTTATTAAAAACAAAGAAAGAAAAACAGCAGCATTTTAAATATCTTCATAATCAATTTTTGTTGTGTCCCCAGACATTTTACTTCAGAGACAACATGAAGGATTTTCAGACTAAGGCAGAGATTGTATTATTACACAACACCATGACTTCCTTGAGACTTAAGACTGTTTAGACCTAAACAGCTAGCAAAACCAATATCTCTGGCCCAAGACTAAGGTGTAATTACAGCCAGGCAAGGGAGAATTTATTCCTCCTAAAAAGTCAGCAACAGTTTACTGTGCACTTACAGAGATGCTTTCTAAAAGGGCATAAAGGCTAGTCTGGTGGGTTTCCAATACAAATTTCTCAGTTTTTATTTAATGCTGCATCCTTATCATCTAGCACTGATTTTAATTTAATACTGATGGTTTTGTGTTAATAGCACTGTAACTGTAAAGGTAATAGTAGAATAATAATAATAAAAAAAGTCAAGCTAGCACTAGAGCTATTGTAATAAGTAATACTAATGGTAAGCATGGTGCGTGATGTATGTAAAGTTCAGTACCTTGGAGAGTTAATTAAGTCCTAAGTTAATTGGCAAAGATCTTGTTTCTAGACAGGGACCCTAGATGATTATCCTGTTTATGTTTAAACAGAGTAACTAAGGTCATTGCAAGACTTTTTGAGGCATTATTGATTGACTCATAATTTCTTAATTAATTTTGATTGACTTTTAAAGCCTTGTGCTGCTTGACTTAATTCTTTGACTTCTTGAAAGATGAATCTACTGAAACAGCAGTTAATAATGCAAAGTTACATTTACCACTTCCATTGAATGAAGGTTAATTTAAATAACTTCACTGTATTTACTGAGACAAGACATTGTTCCAAATCAAGCCCTTCTAGCAAAATGCAAATCAACCCATAGTTGTCACAATAATATGCCTACTTCCCCTGTCATAAGAACAACGTGGCATCAAAAGATGTGAAGTTGCATTTAGCTATTCATCACAGAAGCACTGCTATACCATTGGTGTATAGCTATTGTTCATTAATCATGGGCTTTAAAGGATTAGGCGATGGTGGGATTTTTTTAAATTGATAAACACTGATTTCACCCTACATGCATGAACAGATGAAAAAAATATTTCCACCAGTGATAACAGAACTTTATCGATAGGCAAAGTAAAAAATTCTGCTTGAGACCTTAGATTTTGATTTAAGGATATTTACTTTGTATATTTTGACATGTGATACTGACACTTGGTGTTAACAATTATAAAGTTTTACTTTTCCAATCTCACCACTGGTTATTAAAGAATTATTGCCTGACCTCCATATTATCTCCAATAAAAATTGGGGGGAAGCTTAAAAACAAACATTGGTGTTACCTATCTGTGATCCTAAGAACATAGTGCCAACTGACGAAGGGCTCTGCAACAGCAATATCTTTCATTTCTGACAAACTCATTACACTCAACACACTGCTTTCTTAGCATTGTGTGAGGTGTCTAATGTAAGCTTATATCATACTGATCCTCATAATTATTGTGTGGTATATGTATGGACGATCTCTAAAGAGTTATGAATGTGCACCAAAGAAATGTTCCTAAAATGTGTGTTGGAGGAAGAGCTGACAAATAAGTTTTCTGTGAGTTACAGGATGGCTAGTCACCTGCCTCATTCATGGGTAATTTACGCATTATAATTCAAATGGAATGGGAGCCAATTTTCCATTCTAAATAAATACAAGAATGGGAAGTCAACATGGGAAGACACCAGAGTCTAAGTCACAGGAGGTTGCCTTGTCTCCGGAATGCAAAGAGAATGTGCTTTGGTATAGGTGAGGAAGGAAAGAGGACCCCTGTGTTTCCACTTACTGAAGAGTGTGGGAGTATTCATGAAAAAAAACCTGAATCATGGTTATGCCTGAAAGTCAGCAGAACCATCGATGACTAAATCTTTGGAAGAGAGCCTATTCCATTAAACAGGAAAGGTAACCATTAAGTGTACACCTAGAATTGAATCTCAGCAGTTCTGCTTCCCATATTCTTACTCACTACTCATTTGAATTTTTGAGTCTCTATTTGAAAGAACTTCACTCAACGCTGTGGTATGTGCAGCTCCTCAGCTGAACCATGATATACTCTTTCCTTGGGAATAGAGAACCTGGTAATTACTGTGAATGTCCTGTGATGGGGCTCAGCACTATAGGGGGATGTTTCTGAGGAGTTCAAGTGTGCATCCCATGTTAATCTTACTGGCAAAGTCCAGGCTGGCAAAACCTTGACGAGACCTCTGTAGTGTCTGAGGGGCTGTCAGCTGACTTCCAGGTGCACAAGAAAGACTCCCTGGTGCTTGAAGCAAGGGGCTGACATGGTGACATACAGCTCTGAGCACCCTGAGGAAAGTCATACCATCAAGATCATTTTAAAAAAATGAATGCTGATAAGCCTTATACAATTCTTCAGCTGGAGAAAGGGATCAGCATGGATATGTCACGTTATCTTTGTTAAAAGAACTGTGCAGCAAATTAATAGTATCTTTTAAAAAATTGTTTGAGAATTTTTTAAAAAAAGGTGTTAATTCATATTCTACAGGCTAGCTGTTAGAAAAGAAATTATTCTCCAGAAGATGTCTTTCTACTGCCACTGTTCAAGCTATCAAGTCTTTCCATTCCAAGTGGCTTCTAGTAAAGTAGTTCTTCAAGAATCATTTGTGGAGCGCCATAGAGTGCAATGTACAACAATATTATTTCAGTTATCAGGCCAACTTACAACAGTGGAAACACTTGTTACCCACCTAATCACAGCAGTTGCCAACAAAATAGATCATTTGTTCATTGTGACTCACGCTAGTTGCTACTCAGAGACCCCTCTGTGGTTCACTATGCTGTGTTAGCAGCTCTTATCAGGCCTGACATACAGCTACCAATACTACATCTAAAACACAATGTTCTCATGGTACGTACTTACAAGGTGGCATGTAATACATCAGTGGAAAACTAACAATTCCCTGATCATCAGTATTCTTGGGCAATGTATGTATGGGGTGTCTACAGATAGTTACAGATATGGGCTAAAATTAGGTTCTTAAAATGTGTTTGGTGAGAAGCACATAAGCCCAGTCTGTCCTATACAAAGGAGAATGTATTTCTGACCATCCTGGTCACCAGACAGAGGTAATGAAAGGCTATTTATATGAAAGGTAAATGAAACATAGTGAGTGGGTGAGATAGCCTCTTGTGAGAATCTGAACTCAAATGATAAGCAGTTGAATCAACTGTATGCAATTTTACTATATTATAAAAGTGTCTTTTAAGAAAAAAAGTCTTTTAAGAAAGCTTATGACACACTGGTTATTAATGTCACTGAAATGTTTGTATTAACACTACATGAAGAATTATGGACACAATGATCATATGCTTTAAAGTCTGTGACCAAACAAAGGGAGTAAATAGTTTTCTTCCAGAATCAGGGAAGGTAGCTTTGAGGAATGAAAACAACAAACTCTATTTCCAAATGGGTCAAGGGGTGGAGGGTGGGAATACCGCAGAAAGAGAAGAAAAGCATGAGATCATCCTAGAGGTAGGGGCAAAAACAGTGAGTTTGGGGAGATATAAGGAGAAAAGGAGCAGCCATTTTGGCATCCATCACTTGACAGACAAAGGGCCAGACCTCTTGCAAGATTAGAAAGAGGAGTCCTTCTCCAAAGTGGTTAAAAATCTCTGGGGGCTGTATATACACAGAAAACCTGCTTACACAAAAGATTTTCCAGCTCTGAAGACGAGAGAAACCAGCACCTTCTAATTCCATGGAGAGTCCTAACACAGAGAAAGTCAGCCATAAATGAGAAGAAGAACGTTTAGTAAGAAATCTATCTTGAACTAAGGCTGTAACTTGTTAAATTTCATCTTAGCTATTAGAAAATATATCTTCTTTTTACTGTATTTGCTTGTGACTATTTCTGACTTTATCCCTCATACCTGAACTTACTTAAAACCTCCCTTTTTGATAAAATAAAACTTGTTATACCTTTATTCTAAGTCAACCCAGTGCTGCTTTTGACTCAAAGTGATTATTAACTCCAGTTAAAGGAACATGCTGCTGGACTTTTGCTTCTTTACAGCAGCAAACATTATTTACTTCCCTGAAGGCTTGTCTACACTTATAGCACAGCAATGGTGCTGATGTAGCACTTCATGAAGACACTACTATGCTGACACGAAAGTGCCTCCCATCCGTGTAGCTAATCTACTGCCATGAAAGGTGGTGACTTTGTTGATGGGCGAAGCTCTCTAATTGACACTGCAGCATCTAAACAAGGGGTTAGGTTGGTATAAATGCATTTCACACAAAATTTTTCACACCTCTGAGTGATGCAGTTATACCAAGGTGAGTTTGTAGTGTAGACCTGGCCTAAGTGTTCTACAGGAGGACTAGACATTTCAGAGCTGACAATTTTGGGGAAATTTGGAACTGGGAGAGTTGTGGGACCACTTGGCTAGTAGTAACTCAGGCTGTTGGAAAGTAGAGTTTGACTGTGGTGTAATAAGCAGGCTGCTGGAGTCAGAGTACCTGAACCAGGACTGCTCAATACATGGGCTTTAAACTAGGTCTGAAGGGGGAAGGAGACCAAAGCCCACAGGTAAGTGACTATGTGGGAGACCAGGGGGATGGGATGGAACTTGGGGGGTGCCGGGACTGTAACTACAGGGATAGAAGAGAGGATAGTTGGAACATGCGGGGGGAATCAAATAACTTTCTTAGATGCTCTAATGAAGCCCTAATGCCTGAGGCAGGTGGGGGAGGTCAACACCAAAAGAAAATCCAGGGAGGTAGATACAATAGAATTGAATGTCAAAATGGGAAAGTAGGGCAATCAGCTGGGTA
Source organism: Podocnemis expansa (assembly GCA_007922195.1). Lineage (NCBI taxonomy): Eukaryota > Metazoa > Chordata > Testudines > Podocnemididae > Podocnemis > Podocnemis expansa. The sequence goes on along the minus strand of ML681991.1, from coordinate 10,450,218 downwards.
TCTTAGGTGCCTATACACAAATGCAAGGAGCCTGGGAAACAAGCAGGAGGAATTGGTAGCACTAGCGCAGACAAAGAACTATGACATGATTGGGATAACAGAGACGTGGTGGAATAGTTTGCATGACTGGAGCTCTGCAATAGATGGGTATAGACTGTTCAGGAAGGACAGGCAGGGAAGGAAAGGGGGAGGAGTAGCACTATATGTAAAGGAGCTCTATGACTGCTCAGAGCTCCATTATGAAAGTGGAAACAAGCCAGTTGAAAGTCTGTGGGTTAAGTTTAGAGGGGAGAGCAACAAGGGGGATGTTGTGGTAGGTGTCTGCTACAGACCACCAGATCAGAAGGAGGAAGTGGATGAGGCATTCTGTGTACAACTAACAGAAGTTTCTAGAGCACAGGCCCTGGTTCTCATGGGGGACTTCAATTACCCTGACATCTGCTGGAAGGCCAATACAGCAGTGCACAGGCAATCCAGGAAGTTTCTGGAGAGTGTTGAGGACAACTTCCTGGTACAAATGCTGGAGCAACCAACGAGGGGCCTTGCGCCTCTCGATCTGCTGCTCACAAATAGAGAAGAATTTATCAGGGAAGTAGAGGTCAATGGCAGCCTGGGTAGCAGTGACCATGAAATGATTGAGTTCAAGTTGATGATTAAAGGAAAGAAGGAAAGAAGCAAAACACAGACCCTGGACTTCAGAAAAGCAGATTTTGTCTCCCTCAGGGAACTGATGGGCAGGATCCCTTGGGAGGCTGATCTGAAGGGGAAAGGTGTCCAAGAGAGTTGGGTGCATTTTAAAGAAACCCTGCTAAGGGCACAGCAAGATACAATTCCGATAAGGAGAAAGCACAGCAAATGTGGAAGGCGCCCACTGTGGCTTAACAGAGAGCTCTGCACTGAGCTGAAGCATAAAAAGGACGCTCACAGGAAGTGGAAGCTAGGACAGATGACTAAGGAGGCATATAAAGACATTGCTCGGGACTGCAGGGATAAAATCAGAAAGGCCAAAGGACAAATGGAGTTGCGACTAGCAAGGGATGTGAAGGATAATAGGAAGGGGTTCTACAAGTATATCAATAACAAGAAGAGGATCAGGGATGGTGTAGGTCCCTTACTGAATGGGGCAGGCATCCTCGTGACAGAGGATGAGGAAAAAGCTGAAGTGCTCAATGCTTTTTTTACTTCAGTTTTCACAAGCAAGGTCAGCTCCCAGCCCACTACACTAGGTACGGGGGACTGGGGAGAAGAAGAGAGGCCCTTGGTGACAGTAGGTCAGGTTAGGGACTGCTTAAAGAAACTAGATGTGCACAAGTCCATGGGGCCGGATGAACTGCATCCGAGGGTGCTGAGGGAGCTGGCTGATGAGATAGCAGTACCGTTGGCCATTATCTTTGAAAACTCGTGGCGAACGGGGGAGGTGCCAGAGGACTGGAAAAAAGCAAATATAGTACCTATCTTCAAGAAAGGCAAAAAGGACGATCCAGGGAATTACAGACCTGTCAGCCTCACCTCAATCCCTGGAAAAATCATGGAGCAGCTTCTCAAAGAATCCATCCTGAAACACTTGGAGGAAAATAGAGTAATCAGGAATAGTCAGCATGGATTTACCAAGGGTAAATCATGCCTGACCAACCTCATCGCCTTCTATGATGAGATGACTGGATTTGTGGATGCGGGAAGAGCCGTTGATGTGATATACCTTGACTTTAGCAAGGCTTTTGATACGGTTTCCCACAGCATTCTCATTGGCAAATTAAGGAAGTATGGGTTAGATGCGTGGACTGTAAGGTGGATAGAAAACTGGCTAGAACAACCGTTTCAGCGTGTAGGAATCAATGGCTCCATGTCAAGTTGGCAGGCAGTAACGAGTGGTGTACCCCAGGGGTCGGTCCTGGGGCCAGTTCTGTTCAATGTTTTCATTAATGATCTGGATGATGGGATAGATTGCACACTTAGTAAGTTTGCAGATGATACCAAACTGGGGGGAACGGTAGACACCCTAGAGGGCAGAGACAGGATTCAGGGAGACCTAGACAAACTGGAGCAGTGGGCCAAGAGGAATCTCATGAGGTTCAACAAGGATAAGTGTAAAATCCTGCACTTGGGACGAAAAAACCCCATGTACTGCTACAGGCTGGGGAGTGATCAGCTAAATAGCAGCACTGGAGAAAAGGACCTGGGAGTCATGGTGGATGGGAAGCTGGATATGAGTCAGCAGTGTGCTCTTGCTGCCAAAAAGGCCAATGGCATACTGGGCTGCATCAGAAGAAGTGTTACCAGCAGATCGAGGGATGTGATCATTCCCCTCTATTCTGCACTAGTGAGGCCACATCTGGAATACTGTGTCCAGTTTTGGGCTCCCCACTACAAAAAGGACATGGACAAATTAGAGAGAGTCCAGAGGAGGGCAACCAAAATGATCAAAGGGCTGGAGCACAAGCCCTATGAAGAAAGACTGAAGGAACTAGGCTTATTTAGCCTGCAGAAGAGAAGACTGAGGGGGGATTTGATAGCAACCTTCAACTACTTGAAGGGTTGCTCCAAGGAGGAGGGAGCTCGACTGTTCTCGGTGGTAACAGAGGGCAGAACGAGAACCAATGGTTTCAAGTTACAGCTGGGGCGGTCCAGGCTGGATATTAGGAAAAACTTCCTTACTAGGCGAGTGGTGAAGCAGTGGAATAAGCTGCCTAGGGAGGTGGTGGAATCTCCATCTCTGGAGGTGTTCAAGTCCCAGCTGGACAAAACACTGACTGGGATGATCTAATGGGAGTGGTCCTGCTTTTTTTGGCAGGGGGTTGGACTAGATGACCTTGTGGGGTCCCTTCCAACCCTATGATTCTATGATTCTATGGACACTCATTATATATAACTGTGTACAAGGATGCTGTGTGGGACTATCCATTAGTGGAAAAGAGCATTATGAATATTCAGTGACTGGACAAACAATGACATAACCTCTCACTGTTCTGGACTGTACCCCAAATTGTGACACCAATCCTTTATCACACATCTTAATCAGCAGTTTTCAACCACTGTGTTGGAACACATTACTGTGCTGTCGCACAGTGGCTAAGTGTGCCACAGAAAGCCAGGGAGATGACTGGATTTGGCCTTGAGGGGTGGCCTGGTGTGTCCTATAGGATCACAATATGTCACCACATGTGTTATGACCCGCAAAAGGTTGAGAATCAGTGCCTTAATATAATATCTATATAGATCTAGAAAGATGTGGACAAAATGGAGAAAGTGGAGGGAAGAGCAATATGAATGATTAGAGGTCTGGACGTGACTTCTGAGGGAAGATTGAAAGAGCTGGGTTTGTTTAGTCTGGAAAAAAGGAAACAGAGGGGACATAACAGTTTTCAAGTATCTAAAAGGCTGACCCAAGGAGGAGGGAGAAAAATTCTTCTCCTTACCTGCCAGTGACAGGACAAGAAACAATGGACTTAAATTACGGCAAGGGAGGTTTAGGTTGGACATTAGAAAAAAATTCCTAACTATCAGGGTAATTGACCACTGGAATAAGCTGCCTATCAAGATCGTGGAATCTCCATCACTGGAAGTTTTTAAGAGCAGGTTACACAAGCACCTGCCAAGGATGATTTAAGAGGGCACTTGGTCCTGTCATAGTGCAGGGGACTGGACTCAATGACATGTCATGGTCCCTTCCAGTTTCTATGATTATACCCAGCAGTCAATTTTCTTGACTTCTGCTGCTTAATATTTATCTGGCATTAAACACTAAGTGACAGAATGTCTATTTTTTTCCTCTTCTTCAACATCAGCCATTCAGCCTTAGTGGCTCTTTCCCATGTTCTCAGATTCCATACCATATTCCCAGTGCTGATTATAATGGTGGTACTTTATTTAGTACCAAGGAAATGTTTTGGGAACATTCTGTATGTCTACAACATGCAGAAAGCAAGTGACACATGGAGCAAAATCCCCCACAACCAAACCAGTTTAGATTTGTTGATGCAGATATCTTAGGCTTAACAAAACAATGAAGAAAGGAAAAAGCTAATCACAGTTTATTTTTAGTTTAGAAAACAAGCAATTTGGGATTTAATAAACAAACTAAGCTTTTTCCTGCTGCTAATGGACCCTGGTTCTTGCTTTAACCAAATATTGTGACTTTTTTGATGTTATCTTGTTGCATAAATGTAAAACTCCTGGACTTGATTAGATATTTATTCCCTGTTACTGGCATGAACTACTCCTCCTTCAAGTTCCTCTTAAGTATTCCCCAAGTACCACTGTTTCATGCCATCTTGATTTGGACCCATGGGACTTCTAAGCAAGATCTTTATTTTCAGTTGTGAAACTGATAGGCAGTTCTGAGCAGTTCCTAAGGAGCACTGAAGGCCCTCTAATCCATTCAAGCCATTTTCTAACTCTCAGACTACCACAGGGACAGGAAACCCTGAATGGATGGAGAGCCAGTGCTGAGCAGTTCCTGTAAATTACTGAAGGCCCTCTAATCCTATTCAAGCCAGTCTGGTACCTCTCAGAACGTCACAGGGCCAGGAAGCCATGAATGGTGAAACAGCCCTTATTTGTTTCTGAATACTTATGGAGTCGGTAGAATTGAAAGGGCTCATCACTGTAAGTAATCCATATTAGGTGAAATGTAAAACCAGCTGTGGTGGCTGGCTGAAGCAAGTGCCTCTTATGCTCCACCAAGTATAGTCTTGAGAAGAAGAGCTAAGACAGAGGGGGTCTATTCCTGCAAGCAGTCAAGGGTCTCATTCCCTTCACAGGGAGCCTTGTTTTCTGTTACCTAAAGCGGTGGGTCTCAATCTTCTGCAGCATGCAACACAGTTGGTGGCATGTTGCAACCCTTCAGAACACACCAGCCCACCCTCCCCAGCTTGAATCCAGCCATCATCCCAGCTCTCCACAACATGCTTTCTTTTATGTGGCAACACAGTAATGTCCCCCAACATAGTGGCTGAGAACCACTGATCTAAAGCAGTGGTTCAAAACCTTTTGTGAATTGCGACACACTTAGTGGCTGGTGAGTGCAACCCTACAGGACACACCAGTCCATCCTGCCCCCAGCCAAATCCAGCCCCCTCCTGGCTCTCCACAACACACCTACTACTGGAAGTGACACAGTAATGTGTCCTGGCACAGTGGGTGAGAACCACTGGTCTAAAGGATAGCCAATTGCTTGACTACACTTGCAGTTTGATGTTAAAAACATACAAGGGCACCAATAACCAAGCCTAGCCTATTCATTTATTGTCTAATGACAAAGTAGTGTAATGCAAAAAGGAATATTGACCTCCTTCCAGGAAACAATGCTCTCAGCATTTAGTTCACCTTACACAGGTGTAGTCCAATGTATGCATTCAAAATCAGACATATTTACAGTATGGTACCTTGTAAGCCAAAAACACTCCCCCAAGACTAAAATTAATCAGTCAATTTTTTACCTTGTTTTTCTTGTATCATGATGACCTTTTCTTTTCTCTTGGTTTAGACATTACATTCTAAGTGAGAATTTTGTGAAGATGCTCCCAACCTATACCAGGACCCAGAAAGAATGGATTTTGCCTTTAATGGGTTTTGTATTTGCCAGCGCCAAAGATGACTTTAACTTTGCAAAGTGTTGGCATGATAAATAGAAATCTGGGAAGAACATGCTACAAGTCAAATTAATCTATCTATCTATCTATCTATCTATCTAATGTTCACGTTTAAGGCAAAACATGCATAATATTAGTAATGTGCACATAATGTCTGTTTTATGGCATGTGGGATCTGTGCGTGTGGGCTAACACTTCAAAGAACTGCAGGATTGGACCTCCAAAACTAATCTGGAATAAATAGCAGAATCATGGGGTTGAAGGGACCGCCAGGGTCAGTTTATCTAGCACTCTTAAAATTAATATGAAACGTATTACTTGAGTATATTTATTGGCACATGCCTCTCTAGTTAGGGAAGTATGTGTGCATAATTGGTTCCCAGAAGACCACGGGAATGAATGAAATCTGGATAGAGAGAACCACTAATTCATTTCCTGCCTTCTTTTATTTTTCCCCCTATTCCTGCACCACAGCCATCTGCATGCCTGTGTATCTTCCACAAACTGTCAGAAACTCTTCTCTACCACACTTGGAGACTGACACTGAAAGTGCTGCCTGAAGAATTCTTTGTAAATCCTCTGTGCTCCGTGCTTATGTTCCTTCATGCTCATAGCTAAAGCCCTGCAAATCCACGGATATCTGCATTATATCTGCATTCGTGGATACAACACGGATATCTGGGGACAATTTCTTGTGGATGCGGATCGGATTAGGATCCACATATTTTTATCCGCACAGAGCTAGAGCCCTGCAAATATGTGGATATCTGTATTATATCCGCATTCGCGGATACAACATGGATATCTGTGGACCATTTCTTGCGGATGCAGGTCGGATACAGATCCACGTACTTGTATCCATGCAGGGCTCTACTCATAGCATCAACATTTACCATCTATTCTCTAGCCCAGTGGTTCTCAGCCTTTTGTGGATTGTGACACGGTTGTGGCATATTGCTTCCCTCCAGGACACACCAGTCACCTCCTCCCCCCCCCACCTGCATCCATCCATCTCCCTGGCTCTCTGTGAGACACTCACTGCTGTCCCAACACTGGGGTTGAGACCCGCTGCTCTAGCCCAACAACACAGGGAGAAAATTTCACTAACATCCAATCAACACCTCTCTTTTCTCAGTCTTCATTGACAACCATGAGTTTCACTATTATCTAAAATTCAAACAAGTTAATCATCAATTTATTTTGTGCCCCCGTGTGTAATTTATTTTTCATACCATAAACAAGCTTTCTTCTTACTTCAGACTGGAAAATATAAACAGATGGACTCCCATGGTTTAAATACCAAGTACCCAAAATGTGTTAAAATATTTAATTTACAAGACAAAGCTAAAATGTTATTCTGTGGAAGTTATCTTTACAAGTATAAGTCAGATGGGTAAGACTGAGAGATGTAAATAATGCAGGGTCATCAATGTTTAGTTACATAGTTCTAGTGGTGTCAAACATCTGATATAATCATTTTGAAATAAAACAGTATATCAGATGTCTATCTCTACATAAGCTGATTGAAATGATGCCTTTGAGAGAATGGCTAGGAAAAATTCTCAGATTCTCAAACTGTAAGTCCAGTTTAATTGCTATGCATTTACACCAGTATCACAGAACAGAATTTTGCTCAAAGACACCAGCCTCCCACTGACGTTAATGGGCCTAGATCAGAGCTCAGAGTCACTACTGCTGTTCCCCAGGGCACCAATTCAGTAATGTACTTCAGCACATGGTTAATTCTAACATTAGACAAATGCTTGAGTAACTTGCTGAATTGAAGCCTAGCTTGCTTGGGGGGGGGGGGGGGATAAACCCTAAAATAAAATTAATAAAACCCTAAAACACCTATAATTTTATTTGTAGATTTTATTTTCAAGCCTGTGGCTAACACCATTGCCATTCTTTCTCAGATGCCCTGGGCAATGCAATGCATTAGAATGTGGTGCTTTTATGATCCTGTCCTGTATTTTATGGTTTATTTCAAAATTTATCTTTAAATTATGAAGCTGTTATGTCACATCATTTTTTTTTCTAGTTTGATTCTCTGTGGAGAAGTAATTCCACAGAGCAAACACATCTCTCACTCTTTTGCCTAGTCAATAGATTCTCAATTAAAAATGTTAGCAACCGCTATCTTCAATGGCTCCCAACTGCATCTGAAATATTGCTAACCATACAGAAATGTATCTGCCACCCTTTTCATCTGGCAGATTACAACTGGATAGGGAATCCATGTTTTCAGAAATGATAATGGTTTGGCCACTGCATACCCAACAACATATATACCAAATTTTAATATTTCCAATTCCTCCCCTGCCCTTTAGAGAGTTACAAAAGGTAAAAGTACAAGTGTGAAATTCAATTGCAAATAATACCTTAAATAGGTTGAATGAAAAGTCCAATATAATACATACCTTTGACCAAACCAGTGCCCCACCCCAAAAGCCTCTTGCCTCTTTTAATTAACACCATTCTCCATGTTGCTCAACCAGAATACTGCACTTTCTCTTTTGTCTAAACTAAAGCATGTTGCCCTTGCCTCGTGTCAGTCCACTGTTCAGTTTTGCACATCCAGGCATTTATTGTTCTTTCAAATGTTTGACACATTAAAATGTAAAGCGTGGGGGGTAAGAGGTAGTGCAGGAGTGGATTAAACTAAAGAACAAAACTAAACAATTCATTTAATCAATTCCCAAAAATCAGCCGTTGACTTCCAAATAACTAATCTTGTTTCTTCAAAGCCACTGCAGAAGTCCTCTTGTTCAGGCCTCTGTTTACCTTATGGAGTGCATAGGGGCAGAAAACTAAGGAAAGAGCAGAATTATCCAGCTAAAAAAGTGTCATTAGAAGTATTTGCAATATAGTGTGATGCTGCACTGCAAAGCGAAGCAATCCAATCAGCTGTATGGCTCAACAAGGGTCTCTAAAGCTTTTAACACAAGGCACGGCTAACAATGTGTGCATGTAAGCATGCATTGGGGTACTCAACCTTTGCCAACCCGTGCGCTGGCCCTTCCACCCCAATCCTCAGCAGGTGCCAGCAACCCCCCTCAGCCAGAATAAAAAGCAGCTTCTGCCAGAGAATTCAATGGTGGCTGTGGATGGAGTGCCCCGCGCTGCTGGAAGAAGCCACCCAGTGTGGCTCCCTTTGGCAGCAGAGTTGGGGTCCCCAGGCAACCACCAAAAGCCTGCTCGAGGCTCCTCTAAGCAGCTTTCAGGGGGGTGGGTCCCCAGCCATGCCACTGAGAGAAGCTGCCCCGAGCTGCATCTTTGGCAGCAGCTGGAGGAGAGTCCATGGGCTCACCACTGAGAGAGGTTGCCTGGAGCGAGTTTCAGTGACAGGAGCAGCAATTCTGGCAGCACCACAGAGGGCACCCCATGCCGCTCTGAATTGGCTCATGTGCCACTCTTGGCACATATACCAGGGGTTGCTGGATTTAGAGACAGGTTTCCTACCAAATGCACAGAAGATGCAAACTGCACGTACGCACACACACACACACACACACACACACACACACACACACACACACAC
>ML681991.1:10267199-10441076 GCA_007922195.1 Podocnemis expansa | reverse complement strand
ACACACACACACACACACACACACACACACACACACACACACACACAGTACCTACGTTGCTACTGAGTGCCAGGGGAATTCACCCCTGAGGGAGAACAGTGGGAGGGCAGAGAACATCTTTCTCCAGGGATTACTTTATTTGAGGAGTCTACTTCATTTTGCAGCTTTCAGTACAGATTAAAGACTCCACAGGAGCAGGGTATTGCATGTGCAGAATGTACTTATTAAACAGCATGTCTTCCAACCACTTGGCCCCAGCACTGGACTAGGCTGTCCTGTTCCCCCACTCTGGGGAAGCTTTAGTCTCTGGAACTGCCAGGGAATCAAGTCCAGTGTCTGTTTTATGCAAGCAGAGAGAATTTAAAATATAAAGATCCATCTCTGTATTTTTAATGGAGATGAATTTTTCAGGGTCTTCCTTTTTGAATCCTTCTGTGTTTGTGACTCATCTCTAGACATGCCTTTTTTCCTTTGGGACTTTTCACCTCCCACAGCTGTTCTTTTAGCGTATATGCAAGGTGACAGAATCTGTGGCTTTTCCCATTGCTCTCATTTCCCTCTTTCCCTGCCCCAAATTTCTCCTCAAGAGCTCCCCCAGACCTCCATCTTCATGGTTTTAGTTTACGATAAATTTAATCAACTTCTGATTTTTTTCCCTTCCAGTTTGTGAGCACCAGTTGCCTGCCATCCATCTCCTCATTTCTCTTTCTGTTGCATTCATCATTCCTACTGCCACATCCGTCTGGTCTTCTGCAAGCTAGCATTGCCCTTGGAACATATCCATGCTTTGTGTTTGCAGCTTGCCATTCTCCAAACTTCTTATTTTACAGCATGGTTGCACAAGAACATATTGAATAAATTAGTATCTACTTTCTTCTGTTCTTGTACTTAGCAATAATGTGACAAGTTTTTTCTTTCTGGCAGTGAGTCAGAAATTATATGTGCTTTAAGGACTCCTGAAATGTATTTTCAAATCACTATCAGACTTTAAATCATGGAGACAGAATTACTTTTTTCTGCTTGAATATTTCATTGATTTTTCTTAGAACACAACCCCATCCTCTTGAAATCCAAGGGATGGGTGTTCATTTCCAGTTATAGTATCATGCATTCTTTGTAACACCAAACCTGATCAATTTGTGTTCCACCTGCATTACCTACTGTAATAAAACATTTTATTTTATACCTTGTATGCAAGCAATATATATGAAGCAAAACTGGTAGGGATTTATAAATAAAGCACCACATTGTTTGCCTCCTTTTGTAGCAAAATAGCTGTGTCTGAATGTTGTTTTCCCATTTCAAATTGCATTCATATTCCGGTTTCCCAGGAGTTCATGCAAACTAATTGTTCCATCCAGAATTGAGGAAGGCATATGGGACTCTCAATGGAAAGGAGGGCGCGCTCATTAAGATGCACAAATTGCTCTTCTTGATTCCCCAGGCCACACACAGCAACAATCATCTGCAGGCAGGTGCAAGGCTGTCTCTGAGAGAAGAAAGAAGTGGGGGCTTTACTATGAAATTTCACTCCTGGTCATGGTTTTTCCACAGACAAGCACAGCTTAAATCCAGAATTTACCTTAAAGACTCCATAGGGTTTTAAAGATCCAAAGGGCTAGCTATGTTAGTCAAGGCCCTAATCTATATTTGCCACACTTTTTGGCGGCAGTTGATGGGAGATACGCAAGGTACCTAAAATATCTTGCTTCTCTCCCAAAAACTTACAAATCCTCTGCTACACACGAGGCTAAGACAACCAGAAATGAATTCCAGTTGGCTTATAGCAACTTCAGTTCAGGGGCTGGAGTTGCTATGGTGATTTCCAGAGCAATCGAGTGGGTCTACACAGACCGCTCAATGGCACCTGGAAGATTGCACTGACAGCAGTGATTTTGCTACTGTCAGTATAGACTAAGCCTAGTTCTGCAAAACAAACAAGGAGTCCTGTGCCCCTTTTAAAGGCTAACAAAATTTATTTATTGCATGATTTTTCTCCCATGAAAGCTCATGCAATAAACAAACTTGTTATCCTTTAAAAGTGCCCCAAGACTACTTGCTTGTTTTGGCTTTTAAGTGTCTGAAGGACAGGTACAAACTACTGCTGGACTTCTATTATACTGAAACCACAGCGTATGTGTCGACTTGGGTCAAAATGCTTTCTTATAAAAGTGCTTTGAATTGTGATGTCAAATAGATGCAAGATGTGCCACGGTTACATTTCCAAGTGGACCTTAAATTGCTTTTGTTTCTGCCCTCAGAGCCAGAGAGCAACCTACCAAACAAATAAGTTTAAAATTCTAAAGAAGATAACTGCAGCTTACAAAGATTGGGTGAAGCCTCCCTAATGCACAACTGGGGTGCATGTAAACGTCACAAAAATCAGTGGTAGGCTATAAAGTGTGCTCTCAAATTCTCTTCACACTTGCATTGCTAATCTCAGTCTTTGGACGAGATATCTTGTCACAACATTTAACAGAATATGGCCCAAGGCGAGAGAGGTAAGTAAAGTTCTTCTGCCAGTTTATCATTGTAGACCAGGGGTCTCAAACACAAGGCCTGTGGGCAGCATGCGGCCCCTAAAGCTATTTCCTGTGGCTCACAATGACACGATCATTACCAATATTTGCAATATTATTGTATGGAAAAGTTTAAGTGGTGCGGCCCTTGGGCTACCATACTCATCCACAGGCGGCACTCTGCTAGTCCTCGTGCGGCCCTCGTGATGATTTGACTTTAAGACCCGTGTTTTAGACCAAGGGTTGGCAACCTTTACTGGCCCCTGTGCCAGCCATTCCACCCAGGGCCAGCAGGGGAAAGAGATGCCATGCACATGCAGCAATGGCAGGGCCAGTGAGAGGTTGGGGTGGGAGCAGCTGAGGTACACTCATAGCTATGCTGAGCAGCACCTGAGTGTTGTTCAGAATGGGCGTGTGCACCATCTTTGGCGCTCATGCTGGGGGTTGCTGACCCCTGTTTAGACTGAGCTTTGTTAGTGCAGGGAATTAAGATTTTTTTAAAATGCATTTTGAATTAAAATTAGAATTAGGAGAGAAGCTTATTCCCCCCCATAATTGCAGAAAATTGCACAAGCAATTTAAATGAGCTGCTTCAAATTGTTTTGTATCCACGAAGGAAATATTAGACTACCCAGTTACATAATTGGCTAATAGTTAACATACCGTGTGAGCCAGAATTATGTACTAGTTAAGTAAAAATGCAACATAAAAGAGAAACAATATCATCTTACTAAAATTACATTAAACTCCCACCCTACAAATCTCTGACTTCATTTTATAATTCCATCTGGTAATGGAACCAAAGAGTTTCTTTATTTCAGGCTTTATGACAATCTTTTCTGACTCTAAACCTGAAAGACACAAACCCATAAGAAACGCAGCTCATGAGATTCACATAGTCTAGATTTTGTTGCAGAAGCCACAAGTATCTACACATCTAGTAATCATAGGCCCGAGAAACTGAATATTCCTCCACCCCTCTTATGTTTTCTTGAACTCTTCATATCAAGTTTTATGCTGCTACCCAAATTGGGGCCTAATCTTATTACATTCGTTAAGCACGCTACTGCTTTTTGGTCTTAAGTGTTTTAAACAAAATTCAGATTAGGTTCAACACTTGTACTTAAATGTTTAATTCATGCTGTTGTGAAATATTTCTTTCCATCTGAATTTTGTTGCACAATTACAGTTGGTCCTCGATTTTCCAGACCAAAGAGGGGGAGGAGGCATCTGGATTTCCTGAATGTCTGGGAAATTGAAAGTCTCCCCCCCCCAGCTCAGCGCCGGCCCCTTCCTCCTCTGGGGAGGCGCGACCAGCTGGGGGTCGGCTGTCTGGCTGCTCTGCCCACTGCGGTGAGGCCGGGCGGGCAGGTGGGTGGAGCAGGCTCTGGCCCCCGGCCCCCGCACCCTTCCCGGGAGCTGGAAGGGGGGTGGTGGTCAGGGCCGCATGGAGGCTGGAGGCTGCTCCACCTACCTGCCCGCCTGGCCTCACTGCAGTGGGCGGAGCAGCCAGACAGCCGACCCCCAGCCGGCTGCGCCTCCCCGGGGGATGAGGGGGCCGGCGCTGAGCTCTGGTGTGCAGGGTCGGGGTGCTGGAGTGGCCCGCCCTGCGCCCAAACAGTTTGGGCTGCTACACCCCGTCCCCCCTCCAATAGGCCAGCTCATGGCCGGGGGGTGGGGCTGGGGGCAAAGCAGGCCAAACTGTTTGGGTGCAGGGTGGGCCACTCCAGCACCCTGACCCCGTGCACTGGAGCTCAGCGCCGGCCCCCTCCTCCCCTGGGGAGGCGCAGCTGGCCGGGAGTCGACTGTCTGGCTGCTCCACCCACCGTGGTGAGGCCAGGCAGGTAGGCCAGCAGAGCAGCCTCCTGCCCCCGGCCCCCTCTTCCCAGGAGCTGGAAGGGGGGGCGGTTAGGGGCCCCTTCCCTGGCTGCCAGAGCAGCGCAGCCAGGGCCCTGGACTTTGGAAGATTCGGACGAATCTTCCAAAGTCCGGGAAAGTGGGGTCCAGGAAATCGAGGATGGACTGTACAACATTCTTTCCAATGCCAATGGGAGAGGGGGTGGGGAGCAGAAATCATTAATTCAGTGTTTAGTGAAAATGTAGCTATAGAAATTGAAAGAGAAAGTGTTAGGTAATAGCTGAAAAGGAAGGCACCCTGTTGCTTTCACATCCAGAGTGGATACATGCACAATCCATCACACAAAGAGAAGATAGAGGAACAATTTTTCAAACTGTAATACAGAAAATACAGCAAGCAGCAAGTTCTGCTTTTCTTACTCACTCCAAAGTCAATGGGAGTAACTCTCATGATTTGGATTTAGTCTTATGAGGTGACAATGAGACTGTTTCACTAAAGAAATAAAGAGGAGACAGATGCAAAGCAAATCTTTCTCTAAATAGAGAGGTCTCAGTCATTGGAGCATGTGGACAGTCCGTGAAAGGGCTGTCCTCATTTTCAAAAGAATTCAGATGTTTCCATTGGTGACAAGCATTTGACACATCTGCAGCATGAATTTCCAGGTTCCTTCCCGGCAATTGAATACCACTCAGCCAATTGGACTTTCCCTTATGAAAGCAGCACACCTTGGCCTAGATCCTGCTCTTCTCTCTACTGTTGGGATTAACCACATGAGAGAGGCAGGCAAACTTTGGCCCAGTATCAAACATCTGCTGTTCATTCCGATATTGGCATCTGCCATTCAAGCTGTACATTCTTGTTCTCCAATTTATTATCTGCTGTGCTGCAGGTCTCACCTTCTGGTTGGTTTTATTCATTTGCTGTTGCATTGTGGACGACATCTTTGTTGCCACAGGAATGGACTGTGTGGGTTTGGAGAACGCCACTGATGTGCCAGTTTCACTATGAATCTATGGAACCATCTGCTCCTTCCCCAAAGACATGAGCATTCTGGCACCACAGCAAGCCCAACAGCCCTGCCTATGTTTGTTTTTATAGGTAAGAGGTCTCCTCGCTATGAGGAAAAACCTGATTCTATTGCCCCCAGTCAGCAGGGACAGTGCATCCTATTGCACCATTGAGCTGGCCTGCAGATAACAACCATGTGCTCTTGAGTTGAGTCTTCTGGAATTGCTGTGTTAAAGTGGATTAGCCACAAATGTTTCAAAGGCACTATTTCCACGAGCTGTAGCCTGCTACCTTAAGTTCCTGTGAGCACTGTTGAAACAGTTTCAGTTCTCGCTTCTGAGCTCTAACATTTACCCAGATTCTCTGAACAGTGCCAAAAAAAATAAAATAAAATAAAATAAAACCTACACTCCTGCTCTGCTTGGAATCTCTAAGTCCTGATGGTCCTAGCTTCAGTTTCCTTTCACTTAGTATTTAAGCAGCAGACATCCTGCGATAGCTACAACAAGAGACCTAGTGTGCATTCTTGCACAGGCATCTGGAGCAAGCGTCAGGTGGATAGTAGACTGGATTTTTGTTTAACCTTGCCAGGGACACTGCCAAATTCCAAAGGGGCAGCGGTGTTAGTTTACTCAGTAGAACAAGCAAGGAGTCCTGTGACACTGCAGGAGTAACCAGTTTCTTTATTGCATGGGCTTTTGTGGGAGAAAATCCCACTTCGTCAGATGCTTTGAAGTGGGATTTTCTCTCCTGGAAGCTCAGGCAATAAATAAATTTGTTAGTCTTTAAGTGCAACAGGACTCCTTGTTTGTTTTAAGGGACACTGCTGTGAATTTTGACTACCCTATGAAAAGTATTTGTTTCTAACAGCAGCTGCCAGGCAGTCCAGTAAATTGGATTTAGCTGCATGGCCTAGGCCAACCAAGTTTAGCACCATTTCAGAAACTGTTATTAAACCCTGCACCGTATCTGATGTGATGCCAAACATAATTTGTCCTCTACCTTTCATGGTTTGTAATGGACTTTTCTTGGGCCATTGCTGGGTCTTGAGCGTAGGACCTTCCGTGCTAAAAATCAGGAACCTTTTCTGTGTGAGATAAAGAGCTAACTGTTCTAGACTGTAGCTGTAACAGAATCATTATCTTTAATGCAGGCTAGCTACCAGCAAGGAACAAACACTCACCCTTTCTTACCATGGGTTAGATATTCCTCATTCCTTGTACCATGAATGGATACTATTCCCAGAGAAAACAAAGTTTTATGAGGTTCTTAATCAAAACCAGAAACATGACAATCCTCCAACCCTTCTCCCTTGTGGGTACTCTGGACATGCTCTCTGATAAAATAAATGCTCAGTGAGAAGAAACAAACTTTAGAAATCTATGAGGTTAGATGTTAGATATCTAAGAGTAATAACTAATACATCAACCCCTCCAAGTCGATTAGCAACTGAGCTGTAATTTCAGCAGGTTTGAGCCACAGATGTGAAAGGGCACCTTCTGTTTGTGCTGAAATGTGTGCACAGACACATCTTTAAATTCTCATTTCCCTTCTGGGTGGTTAAATTCAGAAACCACTCCAACCCACACTCAAAACACATTCCCAGTTGGTGGCCTGGATAATATGCTAAAAAAGAAGTTATTAGGTGGATTTTTATGTTCAGCTGAAATGGGCCATCTCTAGTTATGATTAATTTAGTATGTGTGTTATCACCATGGCTAGGAGTCCCAGTCAGACCAGCTCTTTGCATGCTAAAGAGAAGAAGACAACCCCTTCATTCAAAAGAGCTTACAAACCCTCCTTTGTCTAGGTCTGTGGTTTTGAACCTGTAGTCCACAGACCCCTGGGCAACTGCCTTCTATGGTTAAGATTTTCAAAGAGGTCTCTACCACCATTCAAAAATTTTAGGTGTCCACATATGAAAAAAGAAGGTTGAAAACCACAGATCTAGACAAAAGGGGAGCAGAAGAAGGTACCATGAGCAATCCGAGGGAAAGAAAATTAAATAGTTATCTGAAATTCTCTCTTCTGCTGCTGCTAGGGAGATAATAGACTTGACTGCTAGGTGCAAAGAACACATATACAAATATCTGACAGGCATGTACATGGAAGCTGTGAATTTTACATTTTGAAAAGAAGCAGTACAGTAAAAACAACTCAACATCAACAAGCTGAAATTCTCAGTCTTCTTATAGAATCACAAGTGTTGGGAAACGCAGAGTTGAATCTTTTTGGCCCATCTCTGGAGTGCGTAACATTCAAAAGACATTCTCTTTCCTTAAAACTTGTCACACAAAGATTTAAGTGGATAGGAATCCTGCAATTTCTCTAACCTAGTAGTACCAGAGAAGTAAAGTGAACATTTCATTTAACAACCACTGTTTTTCACAGCTCATTCTACATCCCATACAGGCAGAGCCCATGTTGTCCCCTGTTCTTCACGTCCCCTTTTGCTCCAACTGACCACTTTTGATTGTTCTTGGTCAGCTGGGTTTTAATGTGCTTGTACAAGTACATGTTATTACTACTAGGTTTCCTCTATGTTTCAATGTATTTAAGGAGCTGTTTGCAACATTCTAGCTTGCCTGATAACCTCATCATCACCTCCCTAGGTGGCTGTGGTGGAAAAAGCCTCTTTTCTCTTTAGAATGGCAAAAACTTGCACTGCAATTAAAGATGTCAAGTCATTTCTGATCTAGTGTGTGAAGAACCTAGATTAATTTGTTTTCCTTTTTAACCTGAACTTCATTTGCCCATTTTCGTAGTAAATGAACCTGAACATTGGTTTTAAACCCTCCTGGCTTCTTGTTCAAGTCATATTATTTTTTAAAAAACAGATCATCCCTTCAGATAAAATCCTGATTAACTGAGTCTGAAGGGGGGGGGAAAGTCCTAATTAAAATTATATAAAGTTACTGCCTTCCAAAGACAGTTTAATGAAACTGGAAGGATGCTTTTAAAGCAGATGCATGGAGAACGTGAAGCAGCATGAGGCAACTTTGTTAAACATAAAATCCTGTCCTCCCCTTCAGTTGGCTGCTGATTTATGTCAAGCTGAAGTAAATGATAACACCACAAGATTATTAAAGTTCTCTCTACCATAAATATGAAGCATATTCATTTAGAAACCTCAGACCATAAAATATGGATGGAAGACATCTTTGAGTAAATTCTGAACCTGTTTAAACTTTGTGGGATTTCAAGTACACCTGAGATATCCCAAAAAGAGCTCTCATGACAAAGGAGGACTGAAGTCTCTGAACCTTTTTTTTTTTTACCTTAAACAGAGTCTTCATCTTAGCAGAGGATTGCCTGAAGCCATCGGACAGTTTGTGCACGTTTATTGTTGAGGAACAAACAGACCAGTTGCACTTTATTTCTTATTGCACCTAGGCTGAAAGCTCTTGAGTATGGACAGTACATATTCTCCTGTTGGAGTGCAGCTGGGTGTAGAGTGCACAGTGTGAACCTGTTTGAAAAACAATGGGTCTTGGAAGGTATTCTTCCATACTAGGGGATAGATTTTGCATCAACCTGAGTGATATGAAAGAGGGAGAAGAAAGGGCTTGGCACATGATAGATCAGATGTTACTAACCTTTTGGGCTTGAGGGCCACAGATATCGTTTTCACAGCCCAAAAGGGCCACCAGCCTCTGCCAGCAGCTTCCCCCTACCTCCAGAAAGCAGTACGCCTCCTGGCTCACTGATCTCTCTCTGGCTGCAGAAGGGAAACCATATGTATCCTGCAGGTCTGCTCACTCTGTCTGGGTCCCATAGCAGGGGGATGGGAGATCAGTGGTCCCCTTCCTTCTCTCCGGCTCCAGCAAGGACCCCAGCACCTATGGCAGAATACTTTGATCTGCTCCCTACTACAGCCAGGGGGATGGGAGTGCTAATTTCTTATCCTTCTGGCTGCATCAAGGAGCCTGCATCAGTCTCTTAGCCCTACGGAAACATGTTCCACAGAGGTCCTTAGGCAGTGACTCCACTCTGCAGCCAGCAGGAGGAGTGGGAGGGCCACGTTTGGCCCTGGAACATGGGTTGGGAACCTCTGCAATACATCACGTAAAAGGAGGTAACTCTAATGTGAAATGACTCTACATCCTGTATATATTTCTGCACCTGTACCTGTCATGTATATACACCCCATATGAGCCTTGGCAAGGATGGAAAGAGAGGCACTGAGAGTATGAGGACTATTGCTAGGTTCCTTGTGCCTAATCCTTTCCCCAGCTTCAGGCTGTTCTCTTTTTAACAACCTCTCTGAGCACACACAAGGCATATATTTCCTGAGAAGAGGCAATGTAGCTACTATTTCAGTCTTTCCTCACAGTTCTTCTTTTGCAGCAAATCTCTGGCAGCGGATGCCTTGGCCAATAAATAATAATGCTTTCCAAGAAGAGACTGAAAACCTTTTTTTAATCTCAGTGCAATATATTCCAGTTGAATTCTGAGCCCATCATTTGGAAAATCAACTGTGTGGTTGATTATATATGTCAAAATAGCCAAGCCAATGAAATGATGTTAATGCTAATTCAGGAACAAGTGTAATTTAAAGTTGATAATGACACCGAGAAAGAGCAGAGCCTTTTCCATATTCTTTCTGACATGTGAATTTAGATCTAATTACCTTTAGTAAAAGCAAACCTTTTGTGTCAGAAGGAGAGCTTTTAAAACACACCAGTTGGTCTTTTTCATATCAAGGAAAAAATGACCCCATAACATTTATACTTTGAGAGAGATATTTCTGGAACTGTGCTAAACTTTTCATTGCATATCATACGCTACTGTCATAGGTTTTTCTTTTATTATTATTAATTATTATTATTATTATTTTTACCTTAGAATTACATCTAAATGGGACAGTCCAATTATGCCTGATTTAATGTTTTACTGTAATCCTATGTGATTACAAGCGGGGTCTTGGGTTAGCTAAGAAGTGATGTTTTGGATCTACTACAAAAGGAATGTATCATAAAATGCTATTAAGAGTACAAGATCTGTGGGGAGCCAATTAAACTTTCTTGGACATCTCCCGCTTAGCCACCTCATCATGCCGCTAACCTTACATTTGGAAATAACCAATTTGCTGCTTAAAATACAGAGAGAGCTGGGTTCAGGACAGGGCCATTGCTGTTAGGACATAGGTTCACATATCGAGGAAGAAAGAACAAACAGGATTAAAGCGATCTCCACTATTGGTTTTGTCAAAGTGCACTTCTGCTCGGAGAAGCAACCCTGTGAAAATAGCATTGTGGGGTTCCCCGTTTATTGTGTCTCAGTGACTGCAGGTCAGATGTGTATAGTACTCAAATAAAAAGAATTTTTTTCCCCTCTGTTCCAGTCTTGCAAACTCAATCTGGGCTCTAACAATCAAACCAGGTTTGTTCCTTGTGCACCATAGACAGTAATAAAGATCTTTGAACCCAATTTATGCCTTCAGTTACACCTGCATAGTCTTCATATTATATCCTCCACTGCTTTCAATGTGAACTGAAGGCAGGATTTGGCTTGCAAGACCTTCATCATGGGTAAAGAGTATGAGAAGGAAAGAATCCCGCTTTCCTGCTGGAACTCAGGGGCTGGCAGTTACAATGCCTTTTACATGTAAACTGAGCAAGTTTGATTTGGAGTCATTGAGGCAATGAGCCACGTGAAGGCAATGTCACAATATCATTTTGAAGAACAGAATTACACTTGAAGATGGACTTATTGTAATTTTTATTGCTTTTCTTCTGCTCTTGAGATATTTATTTTTCAGCTACATATAAATAAGGTTCTTGTTTTTTGTTTTTAAATCCCCAATTAATCTCCATAATCAAGTAAAATGGATGTTATTATAGACACCTTTCCAGTTCCTGGGGGGCAGGATTGCCACCCCCCCCTTTTTACTTGCAATTGTGATTTCCACAGGCACCTCCCCCCAGAATTAAAGCTCCCTCATTATGTGACCAAGTTCCAAAGAGGCAGCCATGTTACTCTGAGGAAGTGGGATTTTCTCCCTTGAAAGCTCAGTAATAAATCAATTTTCTAGTCTTTAAGTGCCACAGGACTCCCAGTTTTGTTTTTCTCATTATGTGAGGTATTCTACAAGCACAATACAATATGTTTTCTCATGGCATTCTAGCATGGACTGTTGCTCACTTTTGATTCTATGCTGCTTTTCCCTCTCCTCTGCTTTGCTCTTAAACTTCTCCCACTGCAGTGATCAATTCTTCCTCCAATCAGTTTTATAACCCCACCAACAGTGCTTTTCCCTAGGTCAGCAAGACTGGTGAAAGATCATGATCGTACAACTTCAGCCTGCTACTGTCACAATACCCCTAACTACCCAAAGGGGACCTAAGGATGTTTGCGAACTAGTGTGTCTAGTACAGTCAGTGGGCAAGCCTAGACAGAAAATTGGAGGCATTGCATACTGAAATGGGACTGTCAACAGTTAAATCCATTCCCCGATGAAAATGAAAATGAAAACTACATAATAAGTCTGATACGAAGCCCTGATCTATATGGGATTTCAATGGCAATCAAAGGGAGATAAGCAAGGTACTTCAAACAACTTGTGCATCTCCCTCCAGTTACCTACTGCCTACTTTCTGCACTGTTTTCCCTAGCCTGACTTGGAGCAAAACCCCTTCCCCCTGACTCAGCACTACTCCTCCTGCAGGGGTGGTCCTATAATGTCAGGTTCCTGCTCGGCTGAGTGGGTCTTCACAGGCCCAATCAGTTGATCAGTGAGATCGATCTGATGGCGGCAAACTTGCCATTGTCCATGAAGATAAGCCCCAAATCACCTCAAAGCAGTCAGTGTAATTCTGATTTGAGACAAAGACATGCCCTATTATATGAACTGTAGATTCTCTGAGATGACCAACTGAGACTCACGTAGATCAGATTGCATCAATTATTTCACCCAATAATCAGGAATATTGAATATCTATGGACATGCACCCCACCCAGGTTCTGCTACTTACCTGTTTTCAAACACTCATGCTCAATTAGTTCAACAATGCATTGAAACCAAAACAGCATTTACAAAATTTCCAGAAAAGCAGATTCTGAAATTAAGCTCTGATACCGACATTTTGGTTCCTAACTATTAGAGGCCTAATTCCTGAAATTGCTGAGCCCCTTCAGTTGCCATCAGTAGGTCTGTGGGTGTTCAGACTAAAAATCAGGTCATTTATAGTTAAATGCCTAAAATATATGGATTTAGGAGCCTCACTTTAGGTCCAATATTTCAGAATTTTGGCTTAGATCCTTAAATATGTGTAGCAGATGCACCACTGAAATGGCTAAAGACTTGAAGAGAATTTCACCCAGGTCTTCTAGGGTCCCATTAGTCATTCAGGGAAAGGCCAGCATGCTGAGAAAAATGCCAGTTTCTGCAACATTTGCAAGCTTCACGAACACATTTTTTTCAGGTTGTGTTTTACAACTTTTAGCTGTCTTCACTCTAGATCACTGAACAGATCATTGACAATTTACACGAGTCCACAAATACACTAAGATGGCAAAGGGAAGAGGATCAGTCACATGCTCTGATCCATCGAGAAGCATTTTTATCAAGCCAGGACTGCAGAGCTGAAACCATTTTGTTATGGTTTCTGATATGGCTATAAAAATTAACATTGACTTTATATATGAATTACTGGTGAAAAAAGAAAAAGGTTGTTCATACTTTACATCTGTTTGGATCCACTGATGTGTTTTACCACTTACTGAGCATGGGCTGGACACCCCCGCATTTCACAGCTGTTCTCTTGTTTTGGCAGATTCTCAGGGCTTTCTTCCAACATGGCTCGGCAAAACTGCTACCCCAACGTCTTGCAGCACTCCTCATTTATCTATTTAGATTTATTACCACACCTATAAAGAGCATCTCCTTTATGCTCTTCATCTGTTTTGTTAAATGCCCCTGCCTCTGCATGCTGCAGCCAGCAAGGTGCTTTGTCAGAGAGAGACTCTTTCTGATAAATTCAATGGGCTCTGGAGCAGCCTCTGGAGCTTCCACAGAAGAGAAATACCAGTTCCTGAATCCCAAACCAATAAAGTATTTCTGGAAAAATAGATATGTGAGTTTAACCTCCAAATATTTATTATTGTAGCAACTACTGCAGCTTGTGGGATGGCTGCCATCTTGGCTGAGACACAAGGAATTAAAGCAGGAGCCACCAGTGTTAATAAACTGAACCACCATTACGTAAACTGAGGAGGCTGTTTAGATGGGGGATGTAACAACTCACATCCTCTGTGGATCAACACTGACAGGGACCCAGAACACACTTATCAGTAGGTTACATTTGCACTTACGTCACTGGAGCAAAATCAAGATGATACAGATGGAAGCAACATAACTGGAGTAACATTTTGAGCCAATTTTTTTTTCTTGTGAGCAATTTCTGCATTGCATGAGTCACTATCTGCCTTCCTTCTATACCAGCTCTAGATGTTGTGACTAACCGATAATATCCTCAGCAGACCTCATGGAATTAAGATAAACTTGATTGAATTAATTTGAACCTCATTGAATTAGGGTTAATGCAGTTGGGCATGTGTTACTGTGGTATTGTATGTTCCTTTTCTAGTAGGAGGGGGATGATGTATTTCCTCTATTGTCAACCTTTTGAAGGCACCCCTGGAGAGATGCACATATGCTAGTTCAAACTGGATTCTCCAGGGCCTGACAGACAAAGAAAGTTTTTTTTTTTTTTTTGGTTTTTTTTTGATAAATAGCCTGCTTTTAAACTAGCTCAGGGCTTTCTTCCTAATCCAGGAAAGGGATCTGATCCTTGTCCATGAGGGATCCCAGTCTTTAAGGAAGGGTTGGAAGCACTGCACCTACTGAAGCCCTGTAAGACTAGAGACTTATTTGTGCTGAAGCTTTGTTGAACTGGCTCGCTATGGTACTTTTTACCTTAAGAATAAAATAGCTTGGTATAAAAAGATCTATATGGTACTTCTACCTATAGGAATTACACTTGTTAACTGTCCCTGGAAAGAAGGCAAACAGTCTCTGCTAGGAATAATACAGTGAACTGTTCAGTTTGAAACTATCCTAATCAGACAGGAGTGAAACAAAGATTTCCTACCAAAGGAGGTGATGGCCAGGGGAGATCGAAAACTGAACTTGCTGGACTACAGAGGAGGAATACAGATGCATTTGCCCTGAACTGTGGCAGATGTCTTTTTAGTTTCATGCCTGTTGATTAAGAATGGAAGGGAAATCTTGTTCTTCATTTCTATTTGAGCCTCCACATTTCCCAGTAACATTTAGTGGGATACGGATGTAATAGAGCTTCTTATTGCATATCCACATCTTCCCAATGTGATCTTCTTTCAATAAGTCTATGTCTTTGGCAGTGAACAGTACCAAGTTTTGGTGGGGCATCTTCCTCTTTTCTCTTGATGAACGTTTATTCCTCTGCTGTGTGTCTTAATATCAATCACTGAACATATAAAGCTAGCAATTGAGGGATATCAGTATCCTGGATCCATGGTTGGAATTCCAGAAGAGGTCATTATACCACTCTATAGTGAAAAGTATTACACTGTATTAGGTATGGAGCATAGCTACAGGTGAAATGAACTGAAGTCATTATTCAAGCATAAGCTATAAAGCCATTCTGTTTCTAACTCAGGCACTGGTGGAGCCTGCTTCAATAATATGTATAAGTGAAAAAGACATGACAAACTCTGAATTACAGTGCATTAATTCATGCTAAGTATATTGTTAAGCATGGGGTCAAAAGGTAAGTGCCATCTACACAACTAGGTGTGAATTAATTTACAATAGTTCATACACTGAAATGTCTTATTGTGATAATATATTTAATAATCCTAAAATGTTGTTTAAAAATATATTATATTATTAATTAAGATACAAAGCTTACATGTTCTGAGCAGTGAATTATATTGTAATGAAGCCATTGCTCAGAATTCTTATTAACCTACCAGGTCACTCAATTTCTCCTGCCCATTTAATAATAATAAATACTATAAAGTGTTCTGACTGAGTACTCTCTCCCTCAGTTACAGTAACTTACATAATCAAAAAGGGAGATTCCTCTTCTTATATCTAAAATTAATGCTTCACTATATGGTTGGACAAATGCTTCCTGAATGCAGCTATACAGCCACAGCTTTCTGAATTTCTTTTAGGTAAGTAAATGAGGCTTACATAGTAGTTTAGATATGTATAAAAACTACATGAAGATGAGCATGCCTGTTTTTAAGTTCATATCAATAAAACTTTGCTAGACACTAATTGTTTTTAGAATACTTGCTCTGAAATTCTCAAGTGAAAGACATTATAGATGTGCAAATTATCTATTTTTTAAAAAAGCATGGTTTTGGTTCTTTCCATTGGCTTTTGTGTTACTATAATGGCAATATTCTGCAAGTCAGAGAAGAGGTAACATATTGTATTACATTAGTTACACAAGTCAGTCAAACCTCTTTTGTTCTATTGGAGGTGAACTTGGACCCTTGGGAACAGTTCGGCATTAGAGCTGCCTTTTTTTTTTTTTTTTTTTTTTTTAAATTGGGGAGGCTAGAGTCTGGCATTAGGAAAAAATCATCTATCATAAACAATTAATTCTAATTTTAAAACAAATTCTAATTTTTAAACTACTGTACGTCATAGGTGTAGCAAAAGATGTTATCACAGAGTCAGTTTTAAGGTTTACCACTGTGCTCCTGTTTAAACTCTACATTGCAATCAATATTTTTTGAGCACGAATCTAAAGTCCCAGTACTGAAGATATCAACTTCAAATAAAACAGCCCTTTCTGACTAGCCATGCCTGCATGAGGGTCTGCTGTTGTGGCGTTAGTAACTGAGCTACTGATGGGCAGTTAAGCTTTTGTGTATTAAAAGGATGATGTATTTTGGGTTAACTTTGGGAAGGCCAAGTAGGGGTGAAGATCACTTTTCTCAGCTGTTGGAGGGAGAATAGGGACTCAGACCTGAGGCTGTGAACAAAGAGAGCCTTGAGATTAGTGTTGGTTTCCTACACACAAGTGAACAGGCCTCCCAATGCTTAAGAAAGAAGGCCCATGATTTCCAAGTAAAATTTTTGTAAATTGTATTGATTTTTGTCTCTCTCCATAGCACGACTTACAAACAACTAGAAATGCCTTTCAGTGTTATGGCTTTGTAGCTCCCTATTTAGTTACATCTTTTGCATGCTGTATGATTTTTGCTTTATAAATTGAGATAGTAAATGAAAGGAGCTTGGACTGCAATACATTTAGGCTTGGAAGAAGTCAAGTTTTTATAATTTCAAGAGATAATAACATTTATTTTTAAGCTTTTTGTTTTCAATTTTTAAAGATTTAAATTTTCACAGTTGCTGGAGATTATGTGGGTGGGTCAGATGGTTATTTAATGACAGTGGATGTCAAGACTAAAGAAGTTAAAACTTTATATTTATTAAAGCTCATATTGTTAATATCACATTAAAATAGACAAAGTAAAAATACTTAAATCAAATGAATTCTCCAGCAGCATTTTTCTTACCTGGCCTTGCTCTAATTTTGATTATTATCAGTGGCAATATTTTTCATCTGTTTGTGTGTGTAGGATGAAATTGACATTTACCAACAACAATCGAAGTCTGCCAAGCCTAATCATACTTGAAAAATGTTCTCTTAGGGTATGTCCACACTTGGGACTTAAGTTGGTTTAAGTTGACTTAAGCAACTCCAGGGTCACATTTGGAGTTCATTAAGTCGACTAAGCTCTTGCTTAAGTCAGTGTAATAACTCTTGCCCTTAAAGTCAACTTTAAGGGTTAAGTCAACTTTATTAATTCGATTTAATGCAATGTGCCCACTAAAGTCAACTTTATAAACTCTACTTAGTGTAGGAGAGCCTTTTAAGTCAACTTCATAAAGTTGACTTAAGCCAGAGGACCTATTTAAATTCAATGTTATTATGTTGACTTTAAATGGGTTCCCTGCCTTAAAATGACTTTATAAAGTTGATTTAAACAAATGGAGCCTCACTAAGTTGACTTATAGTTGACTTTAAGTAGACCTTATTAAGTCAATTTAACTGAGCCCTGTAGTGTAGACATAGACTTAGAGACCCAACCAATTACCAATCCATTGTAGACTGAGTTACTTTGATCCCTTTTCTCTGGGCAAGCAGAAGAGTCCTGGAATCTCAGGAACCATCTTCATTTATGGCAGCAAATTTGCTGCTGTCAGATCAGTGTTCCCAATCAACCGATCAGGTCTGTGAAGACCTGCCCAGATAATCAGGAAGCCGTCTCTGAAGATCAGCCCAGTATGTAGAATAGTGCTGAGTTGATGGGAAGGCATTTTCCTTCAACTCAGGATGCTGAAGACACTGTGGTAAGTAGGTTGTAGGCAGTCAATGGGAGATACACAAGGTATTTTAAGTACTTTGCATATCTCCCTTTGACTGCTGTTGGAATCCCACCACCATGTAGACCTGCTTTCAGACTCCCAGAGCAATGTAAAATAATTTTCTCCTTTGAGGAAAAGCCATGGAGACTAGACCATGGGAGTGCAACCTTGCACATCCTTAAGCGTTTCCATCTGTGTTATATGGGTGAATAGTGCAAAGACATGCATGTAGGCACTTAAGAAAGAAATCTGTAATGGATTTATTTAATTTTTTTCGGTAGAGCATACAATTACTGGAGTACAAGAATTCCTAGTCTAAAAAGGAAATTTCACTTAGCCAATGTTGAAAACTACTGAAACTCACCTTCCAAATGAAACTGTGCTAAAGTTAAAAACCTATGATTGGTACAGTAAGTTCTGAGTTATTACAGATAATTCCTTATTGTGTGTTTGGATAGTGAGTTTTGCCCATGTGCTCAGGGCTTAACCGATTGTCATATTTGGTCTTGGAAAGGAATTTTCCCCCAGGGCAGATTGGCAAAGATTCTGTTCCCCTCCCCCCTTCCTCTGTAGCATAGGGCATGGCTCACTTGCTGGTGACTGCTGTATATCCTGAAGTCTTTAAATCAGGAGTTGAGGACTACACTAAATCAGTCATAAGTTAGAAGTCTGTTAGAGGAGTGGGTGGGTGAAATTCTGTGGCTGGCATTTTGCAGGAAGTCAGACTAGATAATCACATTGGCTATGTCTACACGGCACTTTTATTTTGAAATAACACTCGTTATTTCGAAATAAAAGAAATTAGGTCTACACGATGTTTTCTTATTTCGAAAGGACGGATCCCGTCCTTTCGAAATAAGAATCGTCATTTTGAAAAAGTAAAACCTGCCCCCCCCCCCCCCGAAACGGCCGTTATTTCAGAAGGGATATTTCGAAATAAAGCCGTTTAGATCTGTTTTTCGAAACAATACTGTGTAGACCTGTTGTTTCAAAAGAGCTGTTTCGAAACAACAGGTCCAAACAGCTTTATTTCAAAACATCCCTTCCGAAATAACAGCCATTTGGATTGCAGGCTTTCCCTTAATTTGAATTAACTTATTTCAAAATAAGGATTTTGTTTCAAAATAACTCATTTTGAAATCCTTATTTCAAAATAACAATGCATGTGTAGACATAGCCATTGGTTCCTTCTGAATGTAGAGTTTACAAGTCTACCTAAATTGCAGATGGAGGAGATGCTTGATAGTATAAGATGCTACAAAATAAAGATACATTTCATCCAGAATGTTCAGGCTAGAAATAAAGTGACAGGTCTGAAAGAGAATTTTGAAAATGGACTACACCATCTGGCTGTAAACATACCATCATAATCGTTTAAAGGGGCATTTCAATCAGAACACCTTTTTGAACTTGACATCTGCAAAAGAAGTGCATGAAGCATAAATATGAACATGAAAGGTATATTTATCTTATTTTTAAAAAACCATCCTATTGTAAGTGAACATCCTCAGAAAGGAACTGCATAAACTTTGATGAAAATGGATTGTATGAGGGGGTCACAGAATCCTAAATCTCAGGAACAGATGAGCATATCCTTAGCTGATGTATATCAATACAACTCTGTGGAAGTTACAAGCTGGAGATTCGAACTTAAGTTTTCAAAGTCAGTTAATTTTAGATTGTTTCATAACCTCTCAAAGTAATGAACACTTCATCTCTAACTTGATTTTTATGGGAAAAGAGCCAGGTATCAGCTTCTGGTTTTAAATATAGGAATCACACTGGAGCAGACACAAGGTAGTGCCCAGAGGATACTTCAGAGAAAGTTGCAAAAAAGTCTCCTCATCTCACATTAGACAGGTATGAAACAACCTGTCCTGAATGAAGGTCTCGTCCTTAACCCTAAGAATTTAAGACTGCTTTAAACCTGAAGGATAAGAATTTATGTCCCTTCCAAAAAATCTTTTCACATTAATTATTGTAACTCCATCACCTTTTATACAATGAACTTAGTCTGTGATGAGGTTCCGACCCAACATTTCTTTGCAAGTAACAGCTCTGATATGTCTTTTGTTAGTGGCATGCTATGATATTTTTGGTAATGCGTGCAATTTTACACTTGCATGCATTAATGGCATCCTCTGTGCAATGTGACCCTGAACATATGGTGTGTGAGAGGTTATACTGTGTGGAGGATGCCATTTTATTTTATAAAATGGCATTTTTTGCCCAGCGTGACCTCACACATGCTGTATGTGCAAGGTCTTTCCTGGCTTTGGGGGGAGGCCTCCATTTTATTCTAGGAACAGCATGGTTGTTATTGTTTGAGCCCCAGAATCTTTCTTTACAAATTAAATGTTATTTATAACCAGTTTTAACTTTTGGCACCAGTTTTAGAATAAAGCTTTTTGAAATAAGAGAACAGGACTTTTAAAAAGCTGAGCACTTTTGGGATTATTGATTCAAAGACTGGAGTGAGGGAACATAACACAAGGTCATGTTTCCCAGTAATAACATGGGTGGTTGACTTCCCAGCATAAGGAAAAGCTGGAACTAAAGTTGTCTTGGGTTCCATCCAAAAAGTTATTGGAGATTTTTAATTAGATAATATGTAAACTGTGGGTTACTCTAGTCTAGTTTCTTCAGACCAATGTGAAAGAGCCCAAAATAGGTGGTGTGAAGGACAGTTGTATTGATAACTGAAACAATTTAGCTAATCTTAATATAATATTATATTTTACCCATTATAGTCACTTCTGTACATGTAAATACAAGGCATATTAATTATTCAATGGTAATTTTCTAGCCTTATAATTAAATTGTCTTTTCTCTCCAAAAGAATGCATCTGTTTCATGTATAACTTTGCAGCAGGCATTTCACATAGAAATTTAATCTAGCCTATTGATAATTATTCACTTTTGTAAGGAAAAAATTACTCACATCTGTATGAAATCATTGAGAATGGATGACTGGGCAACACACTTAAAATATGATCAGGGAAAAATCCTGTGTTGGCAGGGGGATGACAGCTTTTTTCCATCTCTTTTTCTGTGATATTTTTATAAACTGCAGTCTGTCACAATCATTGTAATAGATGTGTGTGTGACTGTCTGTATTAAGACAGATTAAAACTTTAGTGTTCGACCATCAGTGTGCCAAGTCTGGTTTTATCAATAGACTTGTCTAGTAATAGTTTGCTTCAGTTAGTCTGAATGTGGCATTTGCTAGTCAATTAGATTACAGATACTTCCTGTCTAACCATTATGCACTGAAAAACATCAACATTTTAGTCAGAAATTATATTAAAATTCTTCCTTTATGATCAGTTGGTCTCTAAATGGTTGATTGAAGTGAATTCTCTAACCAGAAAAGAATGCAAAAATCTTTTAAAAGATAAAGAACTTAGTTCAACAATTATTCTACCATAAGATTCCCTCTGGATTCACAGGAAGTTCTGTGTGAAGTATAGGGGCCCATTTAACCCAGCGATCAATTATTGCTCTCTTAACGCTAGCATCCACCAAATGATTAATTCACAGCCGCCATTTAAGGTAACAAGTAAAGTCAACTGCAAAAGAACTTTTTCAATATGATCAATGTCCTCTTTGAAAATAACATCTGAGCACTTACAGTGGGCAACAGCAGGAGACCATTATCCTGTGACAGCATTTCACTCCACTGACATATCTTAAATATTCTTGCGCTTAAGTAAAGCATTGAAAACATCTGTGTTATAATTACCCAAGCCCGTCTGAGTGAATTTTTATGAGTTTGCACTGAAAGGCTCTGACACTTCTCCACCAATGGTTTCAGAGAGAATGGGGGCGTATGGAAACTAGCATTCAACAGATCAGCAAAAGGTTTAATTGTGCACTCCCTAGTCATATGAAAACATCTGACTGAAGTCAATGAGCCTGCAGAACTGGTCCCTTGGCATCAACCACTTACCTAAGCAAAGAACTCTGATGCTCCATGAGGTATGGAATATCTGTCCACTAGCCAGAATGCAGAGCATTATCTGGTCCAATGGCATTATCTGGCCCAAATGGCATTATCCGGCCCAAAATTATTATAAGTCTCTGATCCTTAAGCTACCAATTGTTGACTCCTGTTGAAATCTGTGAAACTGGAGGGTGCTCAGTGCTTCAGAGCACTGCTTGGTACCTTACAAGATATGGCCCTAAATGATTACAATAAAACATTTAGCCTGAACCTCAAATAATCAGTTTTACACTGAAATCCTGCTCTGAAGCTATTTAGTAAGTGAGGGACATAAAATAACCATCCCACCCACACTCGATCTGGTCACCTGCTTATTTTATAACTGTATTGCCTGACTGTTTATTTCATTTCATCTAAGCATGAGAATTAATTCTGAATGAGGCTAATGCTACAAGTAAAAATCACCTAACCTCGTTAATTAAATAGCCACAGGATGCAAAATACTGAAATATGCTTATGGTTTTTGCATTAACCACCTCTTTCTTTGCATCTTCTACAATTATTATAAAAATGAATAAATGATTTTAAACCATTGAATTCTAATTACAAAGGGATTGTCCTGACATTTTAATTCATTAGATTTTAACATAGTTTGAATTTTATTTATACAGTGATGTCTTTTAATTCATTACATATTAAACTTTGCTGTTTGCATCAATTCATTACTAAATCATAAATTCATTAATCAATGCTGTAATTAAATGTCATACTTCATATGCCTTGAAGTACAGTATGATTTTACTGATGCATATAATAAACTCATCACTTCTCTGCTTTCAGTATTTTCTCCCATTTACACTAATCTATGATTTCCATGAAGTTTTGGGTCCTCCTAAAGAATCTCTCTAAAAAAAAATCAGAGTTCTGATGGAGTCCTACAAAAGAGGCTGTAATTATATTATCCATTTTTTTAATCTTCCATATTTTCACAAAAATATTTAGTGGTACTTTATGTTCCCAACACTGGAGACATCATTTTTAATAAACACATTAATTAATTGCAACTTAACTAATCAATTTCTCCCTACCTGCCACACCTAGTCACAACTCACTTGCACTGCAGTAAGGGAATGGAAGTGCCATCTTTGTCACTGAATTTCATGAAAGTTCAGTCACTTAATTGTAATCAAAATATAGATTTTCTATTTAGTACGGAAAATGTTTTCTTTGTTTATTGAAATACAACCCTGAAGTTTCATGCCTATGTCAATGTCTTCATTAATGGTCTCTCTATACAAATGTTAGTACAAAGGCTGAGTCACTTGGTCTAAAAGATTGCATATGTTTCAGGAAAGATTTCAAGCTAATTAAATGGAAACAATTTCAATTATATAATCAAACAGTTATATTTTAATTATAAGTGTTGCCACAGGGCAGAGTGTGCCACTTTGCACGAACCTCTGCTTAAATGTTTATTTCTGAAGAAAACCACTGTAAAACATCCATCACAATTTCAACATTATTATGAAACTAAACAGAATCAATAGTTAGTTAAGGGACCAATAAAACTACCCACCTCATCCTTCAGAACAGTTAAATGTAATAAGTCACAATGTGAAACAGGAGTCTTAGAAATGAATCAGATGACACTCTACCCAAAGATTTGCTGACAGAGAAGGCAAGACTTACTGAAACCATTATTTGCTGTAAGCTTGAATTTTTGAGGTACACCAAGGAAAATTATGCAAGAAAAAGAAAACACCAAAACCTGAAATTCAACTATGTGTAGTCATTGCTCAATCACAAGTTGATTAGCAAAGGATCTTAAGATAGCGTGCAGCACATAATAAATTTGATTGGTCTTCTTAATGCCCCAAGGAAGCCAATTCTTTTAGGGAATCCTGAACACCATTCTGGTCTACTTCTTTAAATCTCCATATCACCACCATGATCCTTCCCACCAGGAATGACTGGTTAGGAATCTCTTTTCAAGTCCATCAACATTACTTCTTACAAGAACGTGCACAAGTTTTCTGCTGAAGTCATGGGCCAAATTATCAAAATAAATCCTGACAGAGAGGTGGTTCCTGGATTCATTAGAAACCTGAATCTAGGAGTAGGTTTGCTGTGAGGCTCCCTAAAGCTCACCAACTTTTCACTGAGGCTGGACCAACTTTCTACAGAAACTAAACTGAGCAATAGTTTGAGATGGCAATAACCCCAAACTAGAAAAATCCTGTAGACTCCAAAGTAAATTTTATTTTGAATTTGCAGCTAGACTGAACTATGAACTCAAAGCAAAACTTAGGGCTTTTCCTTCATTGGTCCCCCTTCTCTTAGCTTCAATCAACATGGGTTGTTACTAGCCGTCTCTTGGTATGTGGGCCACAGACATGTGCTCTGAGGTGGTCTCTCCAAAACTGACCATCTTCCATATACCATTGCTGAGAGAGATGGGACTTGATAAATTCTGCATGACGATACAAGCTGTGAGACTGCAACTGACAGCTGAGAGAGGAAATATTTTTGCCTCTTTGAAGTAGAATTGTGCTTCATGAATGATAAGTGACAAAGCAAACATGCCAGCACTCGAAGAAAGTTGTCTTGTATTTCTGTTGAGTGTGGCCAACTTTGATTAGAAAAAAAGCACTGACGAATGCAGAAAAGGAAGAGGGTTTATACAGGTGACATTCCAGTCCACAATTTGTTTTTGGGAACAAAGCTTCTTGAAAAAGCTTTTACAAAATTTTATTTTTAGTGTTGCTTTGTGGGAAGAACTGGATCCAAGAAAAATGTATTCTTTATTTCTAAATTCAGATTATCATCAGCCAAAATGCACTTCTGCATCAGTAACATGATTTGGTTGTTCTTTGGTTAGCCTTTTCTAAACCCCAATGACTCATATAAAGAACTGACCTATCATTTAAAGTCCCTTGGCCTCAGGGAAAATGTTTAATTTAAATCCTTAGATTGAAACAGAATTTTCTAAACACTGACTCATACTCAATGGTACAGAAATTTAAGCCTTCTCAATATTTTTCTGACAGTAATCAAATAATTCAATAATGAAGGAAATGCTTTATTATTTTAAGTTGGGCAGAAGACCTGCAAACTCAAATTAAAAAAGGAAAAACTATAGATGGGTTTATGTCAAACAAATTGGAACTCTGGAATGTCAGGTCAGATTGGCTTTTTATGCAAAAAGGATGTGACAGGGTGTGTATTAATGGGGTGTTAATGTACATCTTACATGCACTGCAAGGCTAAAGGAACACACCACCCAAGAAGTACTTTAATGGCTTATTAATGCAAGCCCTTGAGTATCTTAATGCTTTGAAAAAATGTACCTTCTGTGTTAAAAATAAAATGGCTAAAGCCAACTCTAAAACAAAGCTCAGAACATGAACTTCACCAAGCTGACACTTCTGCTGAAAAAAATAATTGTCAGGAGAAAATGGAAAAATGAAAATAGATCACCTTTCCTGCTGTTTTTAAATACCTTATTATGTCTTTGCAATGTATCTTCTTCCCCCATCATTTTCCAGAGGTTTTACTCCCTCTAAGGGTATGTCTACACTGCTGGCTCAATCAATCCTGGAAGTGCTCCCTGGCTGACGTGATTAATCCATCTCCCTGCGAGGAGTAAGGCTACATCGACTGGAGAGCATTTTCCATTGACACAGTGCAGCGAAGGCACCGCCATATGGCAACGTAAGTCAGTCGACAGAAGATATGCAAGCTACAGTATGTAGCTTGTGTATCTCCCATCCACTGCCAACAGAAGTGTAGACCAGGCTTGAGCTTAGATATGTCACCATTATTGCACCTGTTCCTACGCTGTTACACTATTGCTTCTTCTTTAATATAGCTATGTGAAGAGACTTTTTATGCCTACTGTGTAGGTTTATATTTCTAAAGTTTCTTATTGCCTTGTTATGGAGCGTACATTACTGAAAGCTGCTACTTCACCAAGTTGCTGATCTCTAAATGCTGTCTATCTAATGGAAAACATTCACTGTATATCAGAGAAAACGAAGACTATTACACAAAATTATAGGATTGCAACTGTCTGCTTTGCACATGTGCAGAGAATTTGCATAGTAGTAAATCTGTTTTCTGTGGGTGGGGCAACAGTACCTGATCCTATGACTTACACTTCCCTGCATTTATTTTCCTTGCATCCTGTAAATTCCCCATCTTCAAGTATATGACAAGGTGGGATTTTCTCCTATGAAAGCTCATATGATAAATAAGTATGGTAGTCTTTAAAAGTGCCACAGGACTCCTTGTTTGTTTTGTCAATACAAAAATGAACCATAGTCTGAGGTCAAATTTTCTTCTGCTTCCTAGACCCGCTCATAGAGGGCATGGGTGTTATCAGGGTGCTTTCTCACCCTGCTGATCAATGCCAACCTCCTCTGGCTCTGGCATTAATTAGAGGAGCCCCTAGGCTACTCGAACTTGAGTTGGTGAAGGATTGGTCTAACTGAGCAGAGCTCTCACATGCCCCTCTCTCCACCAACATGTTCCCCTGTGACTCCAAAATGGAGAGTGGAGAAGTGCAAAGGGGACTGGTTGACAAATGAGGTTTAGATCCCTTGCACATGCAAGTCTGCACACACAGTATTGTGGTTACTCTTTTAACCATGCATATTGGTATTTTTTAAAGTCAGTTTTTCTGTCACCATCCTTACAACATAAAGGTATGCTCTGTGTCCTGTAGGCATGCATACCACCCACAAGATATTTTGTAGATAGGATGAATAGAAACAAGGATCTGTTTTACGCCTAACTTAATCAAGCCTCACACTGATACAATCCTTCACAGAATCTTAGGAAATTAGTTGTGGATGGGATCTCAGGAGATCATCTAGCCCCATCCACTGCACGAAGTGGGACCAGCTCCAAGTAAATTAGCCTAGGCTTTGTCAAGCTGGGCTTTAAAAGTATCTAAGGACACAGAGATTCAACCACCTCCCCAGGTAACCTATTTCACTACTTCACCACCTACCATTAGGAAAAAAAAAGTTTTTCCTAAATGCCAACCTACACCTTCTCCACTGCAACTTGAGACCCTAGCTCTGTCATCTACTACCACTGAGAACAGCATAGGTCCATCCTCCCTGGAACCCCCTTTTATGTAAATGAATGCTGCTATCAAATCCCCCTCATTTGTCTCTTCTGTAGACTAAACAAGCCTAGTTCCCTCAGCTTCTCCTGATAAATCATGTGTTTCAGCCCCCTAATCATTTTTGTTGCCTTTTTCTGGATTCTCTCCAATTTGTCCACATTCTTTCTGCATTTGGATGCCCAAAACTGCACCCACTACTCCAAACGTGGCCTCACCAGTGCTGAAGAGAGGGACACAATCACTTTCTTCCATCTGCTGGCAGTGCTCTCACTCAAACAGCCCAGCATGCCACCACCCTTCTTAGCAAGAAGAGAACACTATTGACTCATATCCAGCTTCTCATCCCCTGGTCCCAGGTCCTGTTTTGCCAGTTGGCTCCCTTTAGAACAAGTTCAGGTATAGCAAATTCCCGTATGCAATCCATGACAGGTTCTCTTTCAAACATTTGGAGCAAAAAGACTTTTGCTCTAGCATCTCCCTGCTCCCCCCAGAGAAGGGTATAACACCATATACATAATAGGGAACAGCAAGCACCCATAGGCAGGTCATTTCTTTCACTATTTTAAAAGCCATATGTAGCTAGCATGGCAATAATGAACATATTTTTGTGTTGAGTAACAGTACTGTAACTGTTCTGTGGAGATGCTTCCACCACAATTGTTAATCATTTGCCAGTTTTAAGCATCTTTTTGCATTGCAAGCACATGAGTAATCTTAAAAGAGCCTGTTTTTGTACAGGCCAGATGCTCAGCACCTTTTGAAGAATCACATCCCTTTTAGGTGTCTTATGTTAGGGTCAGAAAACAAAGCATCACTTTTGAAGCTCTTGGTCACATTCTTTGGTGTATGACTCGGAGTAAGATATGTGGAACAAAAGATCTAGAGGAAGACCATCTTCCCTCTTTTATATGCTGTTTCCACTGGTTTCAGTCAGGAGTCCTGTGGTATTCCAGATCTCCTGTTTTATCATGTATATTGTTTCCATTCCCAACTAAATGCTAAGTCAGCTTTGATGCCTGCTCTTAATTGTTACAGTGCATTGCATCCCGGAACACAAAACACAGCGCGATGGAACATAAAATGTAATTAAAACACAAGAAGGACCCGCTGATACAAAAAACCCCAGGCAAATAACTCCACTCCCCAACAATAGCAGGCAGACCAGCTGCAGTTATCCCCAACAAATGGGTATTTTAACACTTTAAAAAAAAAGCTCAGGAATGGAGTTTGAATAAGCAGATAATTAAACAAAGATCATTAAAAACCGTCTGGGCAAGATCGTGGTTTATCCTATGGACCTGCATGGGGCAACCCAGGACACCCCTTTTCTCTGGTGCTAGGGCTGCCACATCAAGGATTATGGCACAGAGGAAAGAGCCCTCTCCTTAGTGTTACTGCTCCCCATCTCAGGCAGGTGGGTGGGGAGTGAACAAAGCAGTCTCCACCCCCCACAACCTTCAGGACTATATAGCTTGCTACCCTAGTGGCAAGGAAGAGATTTGCACCACATTAAAGGCTGGTAACAAGTTACCCTCTTGCACATGGAGAAGTACGTAAGGACTGAATTATAACTGTGACATTACTGTTCCTGATCTGGTCATAGAGCCATGCAGCTAGATGCTGCCGCTTACTTGGCCTACTCTTAATTGTTATAGTGCAGTGCACTGCATCCCTGACCACAAAACACAGCACGATGGAACATAAAATGTAATTAAAACACGTGGTGGACAGGTTGATACAAAAACCCCAGGAAAACAACCCCACCCCCAACAACAGCAGAGGAATGTTTGTAATATTTGAGAACTACACGCCCCTGCAAAAACAATTCAGGAAACTAAATTAAATACAATTTTACAAATATAATGTGCATTTATTTCTAAAAAAATAGATAATTGTGATTATGCACACAGCTTAAAACTGAAAAGGGTGTTATTCAAGTTTCAATGTGAATTTTGGGCCTGCATGTTCAAACAAAGTTCACCTATTCTTGGAGTAAGACTCGTAAAGAAAATCTTACCATGGAAGTAATGTCCAAGTGATTTCAATGCTGGTGGTAACAGTGGCAGGAAATTTAAAATGCCCAAGCTGTAGCAAAGCAGCAAGGTGGTGGGGATCGCAATGTGCCCCCTGGAAGATTTGCTGTGGCTGGGGCAGTTTAAATCCCCCAGATATACCTTGGCTTGCGGCATTGCTCCTTCCCCTCTCCCTACTCAGCCTCCCCCCAACAGGGAGGGGTCAGGGTCGGTCACGTTACACCTTCATTGTGTCCCCGGAGCACCGATGTGCCATGGAACACCAGTTGAGAAACACTAGTCCTACCTCAGCATAGGAGGTAGAGGGATGGCCTAGATAACTTCTTGAACTCCCTTCCACCCTTCTTCTTCTATGATAATTACTTGCCAGGTTTCTAAATCTTTATCTTCTTCACTTGAGCCTTCCAGAAAATAATAAATGGAAACTGCAGCCCTTGTTCAAAATTCCTGGCACGACACAGTCAGTGATGGCCACTGGCTTCTAACTCATTAGAGCTTACTCCATTTTCACGTAATTGAAAGCAGACTAAGTTTGCACAGATTATATAGCTGGTTTAATGAAGTTTAGTAAAATGAGCTCATTAATGCAGCTTTTGAAGGAACATCCATTTTCTACATCGCAAGGCATGATTTCACAATCTTTCAGCACAAACATTAAAATCTCTCAGATTCCACTGGGCTGCCAAATTGCTGAGCAAGTGAGGAAACTCCAGAAGTTCCTCTAATTGCTTGTAAAATGCAATTGCCATGTTCTTCTTTCATGAAATGAAGCTGCAATTGACATTCCCCTGTCTGTGGATGGGGTCTGTTTTTCTTGCTTCCATTTTCTTGTGTCAAGGATACAATGATGGATGTAATAATTTTTTAAAAAATAAGGAAAATCCAAATGAGATCCAAATATTTCCTAATGATAGCTTATACTTATAAACTGAATATTGAACACCCCTAATTACCTTATACCTCTAACTTCTAATTGTCTCTTATGCAGTTGTTTTATCACATTCTTTTAAATATCCAGAAGTGCTTCTGGGAAGAGAGGTTTCCTTAGATTGTCAATTTAACACTTCAGAAAAGCTGATATTACTATAAAGTTACACATGCAAAACATTCTGAAGCCAAAGTATATCTCAACTGAAGATTTCTGTTTATTTAAAATTACCAAGGAACCAATTTACCCAATTATAGTCCATTGTACAAAATCAGTTCCATTGACTTAGAAAGAATAAAAATGAATTGTTTTTCATCATCCTCAGTTGTACCACGGTGACTGCAAATTTGCTATTCTTGGAATAGGAAGATGCACATTGTAATGATAAAATGAACTGTCAGATTGCTAGCACACGTAACAACCATATTTTATTTGAAGCAGCCAGGCTGGTTAAATCTCTCAGGACAGCTGTTCTATTATGAGGGCTGCTTAGCTGTATTTAATGTAGATCAAGATAAGAGTCGCCAGTTTTGGTGACTGTCATTACAAGTCTTCACCACTGTGTCAATATGGTGATGGGACACAATATGGGAGAAGGACAGGGACAAAGAGAAGATGTATTTGGAAGTAACTCATATTCTCATGAAGATTTGCAGCCAAGAAAACTGTGTGAGAGAATGTGTGCACGTGCACGCATGTGAGCAAAGGTAACTCTTGATGCTTGCCTCTATCTCCTTGCCCTCCCTTTCAACTAAGAGGCAGAACTGGGCTATGAGGGACAACCTGGCAATGCTGTTTAAATAAAACAGGGTGGAGCATAGAGATTCTTGCGTGCAATAATAGGACTGGATAGTGGATCATTGGAATGGCATCATGGGTGACGCACAGGAGTGGAGCTTGCAGACTCTTGTGAATAGAATTTTAGGACCAGAAAGGACCTCAAGAAGTCCTCTGAGCCAGTCCCTTGCACTCCAGGCAACACTAAGTATGGGAAACAGTGACATGCCCGTAGCATTTCAGAAGATGTAAAGATATTCTAATGAGATCGCATGACAGTCTAGATATGATGCTGCTTCTTTTCCTTTTTGGGTGAAAGGTAGCATGGGGTGACAGATGGATCGTTCTTTCCTCTCCTTTCTGGAAGGGGATCCAGCAGCCAAGTTGTCCTTTACAGCAGAGGAGACTTTCTGCTGGGACACCTCTTCTTCCCCACTCAGGTTTTGTAGGCTTATAGTGAAGGCA
This sequence comes from Podocnemis expansa, assembly GCA_007922195.1. Classification (NCBI taxonomy): domain Eukaryota; kingdom Metazoa; phylum Chordata; order Testudines; family Podocnemididae; genus Podocnemis; species Podocnemis expansa. The sequence continues at coordinate 10,410,041 of ML681991.1, read as the reverse complement.
GGAAAGACTGGGGTGCTGGGAAGAGAGCGTAGGCAGAGCTTGTTAAAACCAAGGACAGTGCTCCCCACTGTTCTCCTGACCTTCATTCCTCAAGCTGACTTGTGTAACCAGTACACAGAGAAGAAGTTAGTAATACTCTTCAGTTCTTCACATAAATGTTAATCAATGCTTATAATTTAAATTGACAATATGAACCAGCAACACAGAATTTTTCCACAGAAGAATACCTATTGGTGTGAACAGTTTCTGCCTTTCTCTGGTATGGGAGCTGCATACTGGACTACATCTACATGCAAAGATCTGGGCTGAAAAAGAACCTCAGTGCTGGCAAAGAGTTAAGAGAATAAATTTAGCCTCTTTCTGTTCACAGAGTATCTAACCAGGCTGTGATTTTCTCCAACCCTTCATTTGTACTTACTTGACAAATTTTTAATTGGTGAATTTCTTTACTATGTAGCTCAATTACAAAATATTTCATTGTAAGTACTCAATATTTGAAACTGGCAAATTGTTATTGAACGCCTAATTTACATAGCTTTATTTCTATTTCCTGATTAGATGAGTGTAATTCATGCTAAGGAAGAGGGCTTGATCTTGGTATTACATGTTGGTACAGCAGCCGGTACAACAGAGTTCCAATCCTGACTGGGGTTTTAGGTGCTGCCACAAATAGAAATAATTATGACAATAATATTGAACCGCCAGGGTTTTGAATTTTAGTTGTCTACCAATATTACATGGATCTGTGGCAGCCACTCAGATCCTGAGAAACGTTCTGAAGGAGAAGGGTTGAGTCCCATACTGCATGGGGAGGTATTAAACATGCTGATAGATGCCTCTGCCATCAAATGTATGCTTGGCTCAAGCTCCTTTTTGGTGGCCAAACTAATAGAGCAGAACTACCTTCATTGCTGAAAGATACCATAAGTGCTTTTCTCAGAGAGGGCAGAAAATGGCAGCGAATGGCCCTACCGCCATATGTCTGTTGATGATTTCTCATATTCCTGACAGTTCAGCATCAGGCCATATCAAGTCACAGCAACAGTCCTGGTTGCCCTGCTGGACACCTTTCAATGGACAGAGTAAAGAACAAGCATTGTTATCACTTGGCCTCTCAGCTACCTATCACATACAGTCAGGCCAGGCATTGTCAGCCCTTGCTGAAGTAAAACCCAACATGATCACACAGACACCTGCCTTGCCTCTCCAAGACCTCAGATATGGAGCCTCCCATCTCATTTGTATCACTGCTTCTATTTAACATCCATAAAGAAAGAGCAGGAGCACTTGAGAAGAAAAAAAAACACGTTGTGTAATATACTGCTGAGACACAGCTCAAATTTTTTTCCGTCCTCCTGAAGAATGAGGCTATCACAGTTCATGAAGAAAATGGATGACTGAATGAAGAGCTGCTAGCTAACACGCAGACCAGAAAAGACCAACATGATGTTAGTTGAAAGAGTGAAACCTTTTAAGGGATTGGTCAATACAGTCTTGCCCTCAATTGTGTACATCTTTTCACTAATATTCAAGGCAGTATACAGATGGTTATGTTGGCCAACATCTTAACAGGGTTAAACCAGGACTATACAAGTTTGTGAAGAATAGGCTCAGTGATGGTGACTAGGTAGGATGGGCAGAGATGCAAAACCATGTCCTCAATATCCCTGGTCTCTTTTTTGCCAGAAGCTGGGCATGGATCACAGAGGATGGATCACTTGAGGATTGCCTTTGAAACGCCTGGCTTTGCTCACTGCTGGAGGACAGGATATCGGGCTACATGAACCACTGGCTTGATTCAGTACGGATGTTATGTTGATCTCATCAATGGCTATGTGGACACTCCAATAATCACATGCCAGTTGCTGTCTGGCAGTGGCAAAACCCTGCAAATGGTTCATCATTACCTGATTCAGTTCAAAAGTCTGAAAATGACTTACAAAGCCTTTGACAGGCCAGACCCCCAGCTTTAAAATGATATATATAAATAAAAGATTAGGTCATTTCAGAAAATTGCAGAGTTCTTTTTGTTCTGCTAACACACACCTCTCAACAGGAAAGACATCATTTTTCGCAGAGACTGATTGAAAGGGTTCTAAGTTCAAATTAATCTTCTTGTCACTCTCTAGCTAATTATACATTTGTTAGTCTTCAAAAGTGCCAAAGACCCCCTTCTTTGTTTTGGTTTTGCTAACATGGCTACTCCTTTGAAGCTAATTATGTGTGATCCAAGTTGTGTAGGGTATAATCAGAGTCTTGTTGGGCTAACTTTACTGCCTCTGTATCATTTGGAATGCTTTATATTTGGAATTATGACCCTTTTCTAGGTCCCACCCCATAAAAAGTGTAATTTTGCATGCAAATATTTGCATGTACCAACATAAATTCTGCCCTCCACGGTATAGAGGTGAGTAAAACAATCATCTGGATGTTTGCTGGACAAAAACCACAGAAAGGTAAACCCATGACCGATTGTGAATACAATAGAATCCTTGTGGAAAAGTTTTGTTGGCATCCTTTCTAAGGACTAGATTGTTATACACAAACTCACGCTGAATATTGTTATTTGTTACTGTGTCACCTAGGAGCTGCAGGCATGGATCAAAACCCCATTGTGCTGAGAGCTATATGCATACTAGAAATCAAGAAAGTATATATACACCTTTTTAACAGGGAAGAAAATTAACCATTGTAACACCCCAAGGATGTAGTTGATTCTCTTTCACTTGGGGTTTTGAAAACTAGATAGGATGCTAAAATATATATTCTAGCTCAACTAGATGCTGTCGTCTTGATACAGGAAATAATCAGTGAAATTCTATGGCTTGTGTAAATGCAGAAAGTCAGACTAACTGGCCCTAATGGTCTCTGCTTTAAAAATCTATTTATCATTTGGGGACACATCCTCAGCTGTTTGGTTCAGTTGGTTTGCACCACCTTTTAATCCCCTTATTTCATGGTTTAATTTCAGTTTTTCAATTAACTTCGCATCACTATTCTCCAAGATTGCCTGCGAGGCAAGAATCACCCAGGTTTTCTTTTCTATGAATGTCAAAATGTTCTGAGACTTGGCCAACATTGTGTAGAAATGAACCACTTACAGCAGATAAATTATATAAATACAACAACATGCAACCACAGCCTTTAACAAAAAGAGGTACCTTAAATGAAACTGAAAATACATGCTACAGTATACATCACATGGCCATAAGCTCTTCAGACTTAACCACTGAAAACAGTGAACCAATCCTCAATCACATATTATTTCAGTTTTAAATGACTCTGCAAAGCAATAAAAAAAGAAACATCCACTTATTTCAATTAAGAAGATCTAAATTATTATTTGGAAGCTGGGCTAGACACTGTCAGATTGACTCAACAGGTCAGTCTGCTTTTTCAACCTTCAGCAGCGCCACAAAAGCAGAGGGCTATGAAAAGCAACCTGACTGATGTGTTGAGCTCCTGGATTTCTGCTGTGTGAGGAACAAGTCATCATAAAGCTCAGTAATGACAGCAATGATTATCTCTCAGGATGGATGTAATGCTACATTTCAGGACTTAGGTGCATAACTGCTTTTCTCTTATTCTCTTTTGTACTTGATGTATTCTAGTCAATGGTACCATAATTTCCCAAGCACCCTCTGCTTCCATAAGATGCCCTACTAATGTCTCTGCCTCCTTAATTCTCTCCTCAACAAAAAGAAAATCTCCCATCCCCAAGGCAAAGCTTGTTTGTACTTTTATTTCTTTATTTTGGTGCTTGATGTGATGGATCTTAAAGAGATGGTCAATTAAAAGAAAGTCAATTAACTCAGTGCAAGGGAAGGGCTCTGGATTACAGCACATAAGAGTGACAATTCTATTTTTATGTACAGGCCATAGGTATCATAGATATATCCCCACCAGCAAAAGTTAGTTCAAACCTGTTAGCCCGAACTAATAAGTTCAAGGTTAGTTTGAACTAACCTCAAACTTATTCGTTTGAACTAACAATGTGGACTAGTTCAAACCAACCTCGAATGTATTAGTTTGAACTAAAAATGTGGACTAGTTTGAACTAACATTAGTTTGAACTAGTCCACTTCATTAGTTTGAACTAACTTCCCTTAGGTTGAACTTCTTAAGTTTGAACTAAGGATTAGTTTCAACTTCTTAAGTTCGAACTACAGGTAGGTTCGAGTCTACGTAGCTTTTAGTTCAAACTAAGTGCTGGTACTTACTAGTTCTAAGTGTTCCTTAGTTTCAACTAAGCAATTTCTTAGTTTGAACTAAGGAAAGGCTAATGTAGACTGGGACTTATTTAGTTTGAATTAAGCCTCCTTAATTTGAACTAAATTGGCAGTGTGGACATAGCCACAGAGCATAGGCACTGCCTTTACCACACTGGCCCAAAGTGCCTGCATATCTGGGAGGCACCAAGGAGTAAATGGTCTTCCAAAAAAATAGGAGCAATACACAGGATATTGGACAAACCAATTACTGTGACAATTGCACTGGTGGGGGGTAGCTCTATCATTCAGATTCTTGTACATTAAAAATCAATAACTCAGCCTACTAAAAACTGTTCACCAGAGATTTAACATAACCTCCACTCTAGAGATTCACTAGCAGGGGGCTCACCTGATGGCTTCCTCCTGGTGATGGTTCTAGGCAATTGCTGAAGTGCACACTCATCTCTCTGTTATTGTCTGGTTCCTCAGCTCTCCAGCTAAGCTCTTTTGCTAAATTCCCTCTTCTGGGGCAGGATCTAGTCCAGCAAGCCTCCGCAGGGTCCATAGCCACCACTAGTTTGGTGTCACTCACTGGAGGTCTGGTGGGAGGCAGGGAGAGACTCAGACTTTCACACTTTTCCAGGGCCTGGTCCAGGGACCTTAGTGTCGCTTCCATGCCCATGTAGTCCTTTAGGCCCCCTGGGCAACATTCATGCCACCCCCAGGAACTTGTTGTACTTATATAAAGGTTCTCAGCTCTTTCCCACCAAGGGTTGGCAGTCCATCTGGAGCTGTCCTTGGTCCTACCTCCAGCAACCAGCCGGGCAGCTTGTCATTTGCCCTCCAAGCACCAGGGGAAGACTATCCAAAGCTATGGCTGCAGCCTTCTTTACCCAGGGCTCCTGGACCCTGATTAGCTCTGCTGCTGCCTGCTCCCATTGGCTGCTCTCTTCTCAGGGCTTTTAACCCCTTCTTTACCAAAACAGGAAAATCACCCTGCTTCACTCACTTTATGGCCAAGCTGTCGACTGTGGCTGGTGCTGAATGTAGATTTTACTCTGACAGCCGTTTATGTCCCAAACCATTATAAAAGTGCAACCAGCATTTCTGCATACAGGAATAGATGTCTACTATGATGGAGATTTTCCAAAAGCACTGACAGTCAGTGGGGGTCAGGCACCTAATTTTCATTTGAGTCTTTAAAATCTCCCCCATCTATTTGACACCTCCTTTTAATCTCCACCTTTTTCTGCAAGGGTCAACATCAATGTAGTTGCTACTTTATTTTTCTTGTTCTCCTGTGTATGTTATACATAAATACTACTTTTAAAATTCTGGTGTTTATTTCGTCTCTTCTAAACTATATTTAGGATATATTTGGGATGTTGATAGCAAGCATGACACTTGCACATACATTCCTGTACCCACTTCATGCAAAAATTATTCATACAAATGACACATTTACTAAAGCAAAATATCCCTTTAAATCACTCAGTGTAATATCTTTAGTATTATGCAGTTTCCCCTATCAACCTAACTGCTGCCTACAAAGCATGATGTTAAATCAGCAGTTCATCAAATAGTCTGATGCTAGGACAGAACACGTTTCAGATGGAGTTGTGCCCTCTCAAAGAACAAGGATTTTCCCTTCATCCTCTTAGGTCTCAGTCAAATTAGGTGACCAAGTTCTTCATGCATCAATCTTGTTAATTCCCTTACCAGTATATAAGCTATTGAAGTAATAAACCACAACCTGTTTCTTGTGGTGTTAACATTATTAGATACTATGCTAGCTGACAAGATCACTGTTTTTCCATTAAACTTCAACCAAAGTGACAAGTACATAGTACTTGGGTGCATCTCTATTTCATCTTCTCCCTCTCCAAAACCACCGATGACTCATCCAAACTGTTGACCTTAAATTCACCTGCACCACTCTGGTTTCTACATAGTAAAACATTGACATGTTGTCCTTTCATTGACGCTGAGTTTAAAATTCATGAAGCCTACTGATGTGTGGGTAAACTGCATCTTTATCTAGTTAGTAGACACCCTGTCAATGTCAACTCCCTGCTCCAAACTCTAGAGACTCTACAGCTTCTCAGGAAAACAAATGTAAAATTTTTAAACATTACAAAACTGTGTATTTGTCCCTACTTTCATTCTCAAAAAAAAATAGCTGAACCTTTTTTTTTTTTTTTTTTTAAACAAGCAAGAGTCAGCCCATGGCAGACAGACAGCATGAAGGATTCAGGTTTCATCTAAAAGCAGGGTCATATAATGGGAAGTATTCGGGAAGCTTAGCAACAAACTCTGCCTATAATGAGATATCTTCATGAATAAGAATGAATGTGGCTATTGGGGCAATCTTGAGTCCTAATGTGAGAAAAACTTCTGCAAAGGTTCCCCTGAAATTACACAGAATATGAGAGACCAGATATATAACTTAAATGGCAGCTTTCTAGTCTTCAGAATTTTCTTTTCATTTGGGACAAATGTTAGGGCTGGTACCATCCTGTAACCCAGTAACCCCACCTTTAATTACATGATATTGCTTTCTCTTCTCAAACTATGCTTTTTGCCATTGGACAGTATGTACATATTCCCTGAAAGTAATTCTTAAAAATATCCTACCACTGGATGATTTCACATGTAAGGCTGCCATGGTAACAGAATACACAATTTACTGTATCCCAGGGTTAATATGTGCATAGACACAGAATCTGCAGACACACGGATTACTGCCTCCCTATAGGCTGCTTCCTCTGGCAGGATCTTGTTGTTGGACAAATACTTTTTACAAGGGGGAGAGAAAGAGAAGGGAGAGAACAAACTCTTTGCATCTGCTTCTTCCCCTCTTGGTGTTGTGTATAATAGGATGTATAATAGAGAGGTGTCCTTTTACACATGGAGGAAGAAAAGGTTAAGCAATTACCAATACTTTACCCACTAAAATATACTACACTCAAGGGAAGTAAATTCTGAACTAAGGAAACAATACTTTGTGTGTCCAGTACAGGAAACGAATAGACTATGAGAACTGGCCCTACCATAATGAATGAAGGGTCTAATCCTAAATAAGGAAGATACCTTTTCAAAAAAATAAATGCATGAGGCAAAATAAGAGCTTTGCAGAATAGCAATGAGATTTCCTGCACTGCAGCTGTGTGCTATTACCAGCTACAGTATATCACTCAAGTGCTGCTTTAAAAGGGGTAACTGTCAGCCTACAGGGATTAAGTTTGAGAATTTGCAATTCATCATCTTTATTTGGAAATCTAGTCGCTTGCTTCCCAAAATTAAACACTTTCTGTGTCATAAGTATACTTTTCAATTACTTAGAAACATGGATCGCGTTTGATTTAAATAGATAAACAAATTACAAACTCTTGAATTTCTATTAATTTAAATCAACAGTTTAAAATTCAGACAAGCAAGTATGTCACACTTTTGGAGATGTTTTAATATAATTATACCAACAAATTTTTCTGATTGTCAGAATCTGCAACATTAACTCAATTTCTTAAAATATGATATTCTTCACTGCTTCTATTTAGGCTGCAAGAATCAAATTCCATTAATTTTTCTGCTTAGATGTTTTACTATCACAAAACAGAATCGGGCCCTTATGTCACTTTCCTCTACACCTGTTTTTCCCAAACTGTGTTCCGTGGAACACTGGTGTTCTGATGAGATGTGAATTGGTATTCTGTGCAAAACATCAATGACAGTGATATTTTTCCTTCTAACTCTTTTAAATCAATTTTTTGCTATCAACCTCCCAACACCCCTCCCCTGACCAGCATGTATGTGTTCCATCAATGTATTCCAAGCCTAAAAGTGTTCCATGGCCAAATTAGTTTGGGAAACGCTGCTCTACACCATTATCTAGATTGCCCTTTTTGGAACTTAAACCAATTTTTATTTTCTGTTCAAAATATGAAGCCTACAGCTGTAAACTGTAATAGATTTGCAGCCAGAGCAAAATGGAATTAACACTGCTGTTCTCAGGCTTGGTTCCAGAACCCAGGAAGAAAAGGAGAACCTCAACAAATAGGATTCAAGAAGAGAACGGAAGAAGAATTGTAGAAACAGTGAAGAGTACCAGTAACTTACTGTCTCTCTTTTAGTTAAAAAAAAACAAAAAAAAACCAAAAAAAAAAAACCAAAACAAAACAAAAAAAACCAACAAACCCCCCCCACACACACACACAAAACCCCCACAGAAGAACCTAATCCCCCTATACATGGAAAGAAAATAGCTCATATAAGAGAAAGTGAAAAAAAGGGAAAACGGGAGCCTGCAATTTAAAAGATAGCAAGTGATGCAATTACTTATTTTAAATACAGGCTAAATTCAATACCATAATTGTGCATAGAAACTATATGCACACATGAAATTGGTACTGCCTTTGCATATGGGCACCTGCCTGTGTGAGTGCTCATTTGCTTATGAACATACTTGTGTTGTCCATACATACACTCACACACTCTGTGTATGTGTGTCTGTATTTTGCAGATGAAACTCAGGTGCAGCATTCTAAAGATTTGGCTCATCAGGTTTTGTAGATTATTAAATGCAAAGGTAGTATGAGACATTAAATTACCCATATATATTACCACAGAGAAATCAATTTCTTTTTGAAGGAGTACAACACAACACTGAGCTAATAGAAAAACTATCAGCTTAATTTACTTTTTCTCAGGACCCCATTTCTCTGATGGCTGATAGTACTGGGGTGGGAGGAGGAACAATGGGTAACAAAAAAAAGTAACCAATGCCATGTATTTGCTATAAACAGTAAAAACAACACTTATGTCCAAGGTGGTTGTGGCTTACCAAAGGGATGAGGTGAAGCTTCAGCATGTAATTGAGTCTGGGGAAATAACCAAAGATCTGCATGGGCACTGAGGAATAACTGTGGAAGCACCTATGTGATAAAGGAGCAAAGTCCCACTGACTTTCAATCAGACTTAAGCATTTTTGAAGTATCCTATTCATAATGCTCATTTAAGTGATGCTAGCCCTCTTCATCAGAGTAGTTTCCCCCTCAATTCCTTTCTAAAGCTCTTTCCTAATTTTACCAAAACTAGGTATGGTGGAAATTTCCATCATTATAATTAACTCAGACTTCTTTTGCCTGTTTTCTTTTACTGAAAGTATTGATTATTTTCTTTCTATACGTCCATTTCAGTTAGCAGTTTCCTGAAGTTTGTCGGTACCAATTTTATTAACCCACAGTTTTTTTAAAAAAAGGAAACATTGGATTTTATTCCCTCATTTCATTTAATTTTGCAAACAACTGACCGCATTGACCGAGTAAACACAACACCCTTGAAAAGCGTGGACTGTGCTGATGGACTACAACCGATGGGCCTGATCCTGAAAATGCTGGCTACCTGGGAAAGGTTTTAATTTGGTGATCCAGTTCTGAAAACAGGGAGTGTCAGAATGCACTTGCATCCCCCCAAAAAGTACTTCTAGTAAATGTTAATATTGGAAGTATCGGAGCACTGTTTTAGCTCTCTAACGAAAGCGTTGGAATGGTGTTCCGGAGCATGCCGGCATGACTCAAACCATGCTTTAGTGGTTCTTACTTCCTTACGGCTATGTCTACACTTAAGAATGCTAGTTCAAACTAAGTTAGTTTGAATTAATTAGTATGAATTAATTTTGATTAATTTGAACTAACTTAGTTAAGCCTAGAATGTCCACACTAGAAACCTAAATTGAACTAGCATGTCCATGCACAGGACTTGCTAGTTCAGCTTAAGAGGGGGCAGCATGGGAAGTGTGGCAACATGGAAGCTGAGAAGGGCCATTCCCACACCCAATCCCATAAAAAGAAGGCGGCACTTCCTCTCTGGTGCCATGCACCCTAGGAGGAAGAATGCTGAACCACGTTTAATTTGAACTAGCAGTTAGTTTGAATTAATGTGTCTATATTGAGTTAGTTTGAACTAATAAGTTCAAACTAACTCTTAGTTTGAATTAAAGGCAGATTTTACTATTTTGAAGTAAGCTTTCCTTAGTTTGAACTAAGGAAATCCTTAGTTCAAACTCATGAAAGCCAGTGTGGACGTGCACTAATTTAGTTCAAATTAATCTTCCTTAATTCAAACTAAATTCCCAGTGTAGACAGAGGCTAAGTGTTTTCAAGCTTGGGTTCTAAAAACTGAAGGCTTGAACTCTTAGCCTATGAATCATAAGAACTCTCTAACATCTCAAACTACAACCAGCGGTAGTAAGAAGGGTAGAAATAAATCCCTTTAAAATTTATGAAATGTTCACCACAACATAGTGTTGAACATTTATTGATTAAAACAGTCAGTAGCAACAGCAAAGGACTTCACTTCCTTTATGTAAAACATGGAAAAGAAATAGCTTTCTGGACTGTACTTGTAGTTTCACTTTTATTCTAAACTGCATTGTTGGAGGAGGGTGACAAAATTTGCAGAGCATTATGGGAGACATGATGCAAACACGGCTGGATGCAGGCAATAAAAATCACTGTAGAAGCAAATGCTACAGAGGAAAAGTAGAGGCGTGTGTCAAATCCAGACACCATGGTCTAATTTGAATTGCGTTAACTCTACCACATTAGTTCAGAGAATGGTGTTTCATAGCAGCCAGCTGTACTGATGTTTCCTATTCAGCCTGGGACTTCCTCATTTACAAAGTGTATGAGTGGAAATATGTTCGGGGGGGGGAGGGAAGGGAGCTGTACTTGCACCTACTGGTTCCTAAGTCTTCTTTATTGGTGCTTCAGAGATCAGCCTGTTTTCAAGTTTATTCTCCTGGGTACCTGTCTATCTTCAATTAAAGCTATACAAGTATGTTTAAATCACAGTATATCATTTCTGAAAACGGTGGCCCAAATCATCACCTGGAGCTGAGGAATGTATAGGGCAATTCAGGACATCAGAGTGGCAAGATGGGTGTTTGTCCCTAAATTATGCTGGCTCCCAGTAGCTCCAAAGAGCCATTATGGTAGCAGGGGATCAACAAGGACATTTCTCCCAATCACTCCATAGGCCACAAAAAAAAAAAAAAAAAAAAAAAAAACCTGCACAGAAATAATCTTCCCAGAGGACAAGTCACACTAGGTTTGGGGCTGCACTAGCAGCCCTGCAAAAAGCACTTCAGCTCAGCCCAGTGCCTTTCTCCTGGATCCAATACTTTTGAAAATAAACTAAAACATGAATGTCTATGCTGGATTTTAATATTTACTGATCATCACCAAATGCTGTACAGACAACAGAATTGCTAGCTTCTTTGTGTTGCGTCACAATGTGCCTCAATACAGATCCAGCAGTATCATGTAAGGTCCTGGATCCACTGAAGTCCATGGAAAAACCCTTGTCGGTTTGAACAGGACAGGATTTCCTCCCATCCTTTGTAAAGAGAGACTATTTCAGGCTCTAAGGCCTACTGAATCAGACATCTATGTTTAGACTGACAAATGGCCTTGTGGTAGCAGTAGTTCATGTGGCATGGACATTTATCCATTAAGAAATTGACAGATGCTACCAGCTTATTTTGCAGGGGCATTTCAAGCAATATTTTAAAGCCTACTTTGTGGTTATTTTTGTTTAGTTTCATTCACAAGCTTTTTCCTTCTGGTGAATTTGTAACGTTCTTCTTGTTGGTTTACTTGGGATTCATTTAATAAATATGTTAGCAAATTTGATTTTTGAATGACAACTCTATAATTACATAACATTGGCAGGTATATGTCTACACACATATTACCGTGCATTTTAGTTCAGTCTACTTTTCTTCCCTCTCCTTAGGGTGACAAAACTTCATCCCAGCCAGAACATTCCATCAAAGTTTTACCAGTAAGACTGGACAAGTACATTTAAAGGTGCAAAATAAGGCTATTGTGCACAGTTACATTTTTTGATGACTTGAGTATCATTCCGTTCAAAGTAAGAAGTGACATATTTAGTACTTTTTATTTCCATGGAGTATATATAACCACAAAAGAAATAAAGTAACTCCCTGCATTTGTGAAGCCTATGTTATGTATATACTGATAAGAGAGAACATGCCACCATGACATGGACAGAATGAGTTAAAATTAAATGTCAAGATAAACTGAAAAATCTTGTCAAATCCAGGACCAATCCCAAGAGCAAAAAGGAGAGCTAGTCAGCTCAGCTGTATGTGTATTTTGTATACTTGTCCAGTGTAAAAAAAAATTTAAAAAGCCATAAAATAGGTCTAGTTTACAGACAAAACATCCAGGTTACATTACTAACCAATGTTTCAGGGAAGCCTTTTCAACTTGTCCTTATGGGAAATGAAACCACAATTTAAGTGGTGACATTTCAGAAAGCACAAAAACCTCACAGGATAAAATTATCTCACTGTGAAAGGGATAAATAAGCTATTTACTATAATAAACACTGGTTATGTCCAGCCATTCAGATTTACTCTTTCATGTGTGCAGTTTTATTCTGCAATCTAAAATGTGGCAACATGCTTCTGAGATTAGAATAAATGCTGGTTAGGCTAAACAAGTTATGAAGGAATAGTAGGAAATATACAATACATCTTGCAAGTGACTGAGGCCTAGGAAAATGGTAAAAAGAAAAGGATTTTGGATTGTTTGTTTTAGTTAGATTTTCTACAACAAATACACTGACAATCCTAAACTAAGTCTCCTGAGTGAATCGGCACCAATAAATACAACTGATTGAAATTTTTCTGACAGAGCAGTTCCTCCCTTGTCAGAAAATGCTTATTAGATAAATTGAAACACTCCCCAGCAACATTGACATACTTCTATGTCTTTGATGAAAAATTGTGAAAATGGAAGGTTTTGAAAAAGTCAAAGTGAAATGCAACTTTGATTTTCCAAAATGAAATTATTGAATTGCCATAGAATTGGAGGTGGTGGGAGTGGGAGAATCCAAGTTTTAGAATCTCCTGTGGAACACAAATTTAGAGTTCAAACCAGCTCCAAATGCCATCTTCTTTAAGGGCCCTAATCCAACGCCCACAAATGAGAAAAGGAGTCTTATACAGACCTCAGTGAACCGGGCTTGGTGTTAAAGGAGGAGTTAGTACTCATTTTACACATGGGAAATAAAACAAACAGTGAGGTTACCTGAAGTCAGTGGCAAGGGAACCCCCTAGATCTGATTTCTAGCTCTGTGCCTTAGCCACAAGACCATCACCTGTCCTTTGAACACATATGAGCAAAGAAATCCAGAAGTTTTTGATCTATTACACTCTTTAAGTACTACAAGGACTTTCAAAAACTGCTTTTACATAGCACAACACTGCTAAAAAAGAGTACACACAAATGTTAAATGTTTAACCTTAACAATTAAGTAATTTTTCCTAATTGTGTAGGTTTGCATCAAACTCTTAAAATTCTCCAATACAATTTTCTGGTGTAGTGGGTTTAATAAACACAGTTTTACTCATATCTGGCCTATTTTTACAGGAGCACTTGCACATTCTTGCTTACAGTGATTTTTGAAGCTTAGCAAACAATTTTGCAAGTCTAGTTTTGATTTTGCAAAACAAAGATGAAAACACTTCTTTAATTCTGAGTCATCTTGAAGAAAGGAATTCTCACATTTTTACACATCTCACATCTATATGTTGGATGACTATATGTAAAAGCTAATGAATCCTCCACCATGTGCTCATGCATGCACACACACAGTTTGCTGGCTCTAAAACTTATGGGTAGATAACAGAAATTGTACTAACCAAACCTTTTATTTGAAATGGATTTAGCCAGTGAAATATGTTTCCACTTGCACACAAAAGTATCAGAATCATGCAGCTGCTCGTGCATCTAGCTACAACCCCCCCGCCCCCCACCAGTAAAAGCCAAGTTGAGGCCCTACTCAAAATCTGGCCCTCTATATTTTCCTAATAAGTGAAAAGTCTTAGATTAAAAGATTTAAATTATGTATTTTTGCTGAGATCAAATTTGCCAAAGTTAAAATCAGCAACTATTCCTCAAATACTCATGTTATTTGTTCTCCTGTTCCAGAGCAGCAGAGAACATATGCAAAATCTAAAATAAAACTCTCATATAGTATCTGGAGTCTCTAATTTGTAATGCTCGTGTAATAACACTGTAACTCCAAAGACTTCAACCAAATTACACTGGTTTAAGACTGTTTTCACACTTAAAATAATTGTAAACCTACAGCATAAACAGTATAAAGTTGTCAAGATTCCAAGTGTATGTTGTTTACACCTGATATTAGAGTTAGACTGAAAACTGCACTGAAAGCAAGAGATTGAATTGAATATGCCCCCTCCCCCCAAATAAAAAATATAAGACCCTGGCATTTATCCTTATTATCTTACCATCCAACTTTTACATGAAAAGAAACCTAAGTGAAATCTTTACATATACCTGAACATTAGAAGCTCTCAGGTTTGCATCAGTCACAAATGGAATGTTTCTTAAACGATTAGAGCACTCATCTCTCCAGTTATTGGAAACACTGATGCCTTTAATGATTATGGCATAATCACTGTAATTATTGCATAAGATTTAAATGTCTTATACGTGAAAATAATAGCTACACCTGATTTCTTTTGTAGTGTTGCCTGAATTTAAGTTAAGCTAATGGAATTATTCTTTTTTCCCTAAAACATTTTTTGCACTTGGATAAATCCACTGTGCAGCATATAACTTTTAGTCGTATCTCAGTTATGCAACTCAGCTACACACCTCTTGAGAGTGAAAACAACAAGAAAATACCTTTGTGTAACACATAGGATGACCAGAAATATATGTGTATATACAGAGTAAACTAACTAAGATCCAAAGGGGCAGCCATGTCAGTCTAGTTCAGTAAAACAAACAAGGAGTCCTGTGGCACTTTAAAGACTAACAAATTCATTTATTGCATGAGCTTTCATGGGAGAAAACCCCACTTCAGACACTGTTTTGCTGTTACAGTATGACCAGTTCCCATTACTAACATTCCCTGCATTTATTTCCTCCCATTCTGTAAGTTCTCCTGTCTTCAAAGTGTCTGACCAAGTGGGATGTTCTCCCATGAAAGCTCATGCAATGAATAAATTTGTTAGTCTTTAAGTGCCACAGGACTCCTTGTTTGTTAAACTAACTCAAGTACTATCTGAATGTAAGGCGTCATTCATTCATTTGCACTTCATTCCAATTGTATTTGACTAAGTATTATTTGCTAGCCAATAACAAACATTTCAGACAGATACATACCATTTTTAAAGTACCAAAGGGGTAGCTGTGCTAGTCTGTGTACAGCAAAAATGAGAGTCCTGCAGCACTTTAAAGACTAACAAATTTCTTTGGGCATAAGCTTTCCTGAGCTTCAAGCTACATTATGCATCTGATGAAGCGGGTAGGAGCCCACGAAAGCTTATGCCCTAATATATTTATTAGTCTTTAAAGTACTACAGGACTCTCATTGTTTTTACAATTTTTAAGTTGTATGTAATAATGAAAATTGGGTGAATGATCTATGCAACTGTGTGCTATAAGGGCAAGTGTCCCTTCTATATTGCTGTATTATAATTAAAAGCAATTAACATTTCTTGGTGCAGGATGGAAATAAAAATGATGTTCACTTTTCCATAAAAAAAAAATGAGCACACGTGGTGGCATGAAAGTGGATTTCGATCAATTTTTGCAATAATTAAATATCTATGGTTGTCTACTTTTTGCCTATATGAGAAGTGGTACCATGGTGAACACATGAATATTAGTTATGTGACGAACATCCATTGTAAATTTCATTATTTTATTTCTTTTCCCTAAATCTGTAAAAAGAGTGCCAAGTGCTATTTTTCACATGGTCACATGCATCTTCAAGCTGTCCTCTACACCTACTACTTTTCTTCCATAAAACACCATTTTTTAAAAAAGTAAGCATAAAAATAATGTGAATGAGGTAATAGCCCTCTATTAACATTACCAGTGGTAAAAAAGAATGCTCATGACTTTAGAGTTACTATGGTAACAGTGCTCTTGAGTAGAAAAGAAAACAGAAGTGTAACATTTTTAAATTCTCGGAACATAAATGGTGGCTGATCTACTGGACTAGCTTTCCTGCTCACATTAATCTGAATTTCCATAAATCCACTGCAGAATTAGTCTTCTCTTAGTTAATCTTGTTTGGTCTCCTGTCATAGCTGCAGGGGACAGAAACTAAGTGATTCTGTATATGATCACAAGCTAGTACATGACTCTACCCAAACTAACCTGACTTCATGTGTGGCTTTCTATCTCCCTAAATACTTATCTGATCTTTGTCACAGTCGTGTTGCAGCACCTTGCATATATTTACAAAAAAGAAAGAAAATCTTTCATCTATCTCATTCTCTACATGTAATGTTTTTAGTTTACAGGGTGAGGGGGAAAAGAGCACATTTGGATGTGGGTGGGTTTTTTACGAAGAACTTGTTATGGAAAGTCTCAGCCAAAGAAACAGTCCTCAATATGTTGAGGTCCATGATCATTCTTATTTCTTGTGGCACTGAGTTCCACAGTCTTAGTCCAGCTCCTGATGAAAGTTCTGCCTTCTCTGTTCATGAACCTCCCTCCATCTGTTGACATTTTTATTGTTTCAGAGGAACATAGAGGTTGTGAATTTATGACTGTGGAAGGAGAGGGAGCCAGTCTTTCCAGTTCCCAAGGCTAATTATATGGAGGGCTGTGAGTTAATTTGGATTCTATCAACAGTGAACCACTGGAGAGTAGAACACATTTGCAGGAGCAATTTCAGGGTATATGGCATCATTCATGAAAGTTCACCTAGACAGCTCTCATTAGTATAAATATACTCATTTTACAAATCTCTCTCACAGGGTTGTTGAGAGGTTAAATTTATTAGTTATTTCCTAAAAGAATGCTGAGAAAATATTGTACTTCCACAACAGCAGTACTATTAAAATAAGTAGCATGTTGGGCAAAATAATCTTTCCTTGACAGTTCTGTTCACCCTATAAAATTTCATTAGGAACTTCTTCTTGATTAATACAGTCCAGAAGGACTTTACTTCAAATATTATTTGTAATTATTCCTAGATTGTAAATGCAATCACAAAGAAAGATGAGAGTCAAGCAGGCTTATCGTTCAATAAATCGGATGAAAACATTGAATTTCGAGCATGTATAAAGAAGCAAATATGCTCACCAGTTAGCTTAAATCCCCACTCAAACAATTAGGTTATGTCAGATGTGGGATTTTCTTCTGGTGAATAATAAATATTGTTTATATAGCACATATCTGCTAATGACTTTCAGGATGTTTCCCCAAAGCAAGAGACATGTGGCACCAAAATACAGGTGCAGAACCCTTGCTTGAATCTTTCTGTGAACTTTCTGCACAGGAAGTGTTTGGGCCTACTGAGCGTCCCACTGAAGTTCTCATGCATCTGTGAGGGTGCACCTGTTTGAAGTTCTCTGTAGGATTGAGGCCACCACCTAGCAATTTTAAAAGTGTAAAAACAGGTACAACAAATGTAACCTACTGCAGTTTCATGAGGAATTTTTAAAGACAAAACTAAATATATGGCTCTTTTCATGCAGAGAAGCAGAGCATGCTGTGACCCTTAGTCAGAAACAGAGGCAAGACACGTTTCATTCTGTCTCTTTACATCTTCACAGACAAACTCCCCGTTCCTGCTATGTTTAAAGGACAAAGTGTTGTACAGGGGCCCAGATGACCAGACAGGTAGTTAGAACCTCTCAGTGTGCCAACAGCCAGTTTGTATGGCCCCCAAAGTAGTGCAGTCTGATCAGATCAACCTTTCTAGAAAACCCGACATGCTGTAGAGTACACAATAATAGTTCAACTTAAGTGTTCCAAACTTCCACTATGATTACTGAAATGGGATGAAGAGGAATAATCACAACCTGATGACATTATTTATGGAGCAGAAAACATCCCTGATCATGGCTGACACCTAAGCAAAAGCCAGTTCCAGGCCAGAGACCATATTAACCAGTTCTGCAGCCATATTAAAAGTGTGGAGGACTATTATTCATTACGCTATTATTGAGTCCAACACTTACACCTCAAGTCACTAACAACTACTGTCCTTTGACCCCTACTGACAAAGTTGGTTGCTCTTCTCTGTTCTAGCCTGATCTTTGCAGACTATGTTCTTTTGCAATAAAGCATTATTACTATTGTATTCAGAAGGTATTCTGGACAATGTTTCACATTATGACTCAAATTCTGAGAAGTACCAACACAGCTGACATCTTTCAGGATTTTAACCTTATTTTCATAGGCTGTGTTCACACCCAGGCATTATTTCGATACAAGTTGTGTCGAAACAATTTGTGTCGAAATAATGCCTTATTTTGAAATAACTTAAATCGAATTAACAGTTTGTTAATTCAAATTAAGGAAAAAAGCTCAAAGTGAAATAGCAGTTTCAGGCAACAGTTATTTTGAAACAAGTCACTGTTGTTTCAAAACAACATGTTCGGACGGCATTGTTTCAAAACAATTGTTTCGAAACAACGTTGTTTCGTCCCCACATGGGGTTTAAGTTGTTTTGAAACAACGCCGTTGTTTCGAAACAATGGGTGTCGTTGTTTCAAAACAACCATGTGTCATGTGAACAGGGTATTTCTTATTTCAAAACAACCTCTGTTGTTTCGAAATAAGAGTGCTGTGTGAACACAGCCTAGTGTTGTACCTAATTCTGTTTCCTTCTTTCTCCACCTTTTGAAGAGATATATAGAGAGAAGTAGTAGGGAAAAGACCCCCGGTTATTGTCTCAGACTATACCTACATTGCTGGCTATGCAGCAGTCGACTGAGTGCCTAGTGGGGACAAGCTCAGTCAGTCCCAGATGGGCTATAATCTGTCTCCTTGAAAGGCATCTCCTGTCAACAGAGCACCATGAAGATGCCGCACTATGTGAACATAAGTTTGTCAACACATTATGTGGCTTGCTTATCTCCCGTTGACTGCTGGAGTCAGTGTAGATCAAACCTCACATACGAAGGTGACAGATCTTATGTTAGCTTCTTGCTGACTCAACACGCCAGAACACAGATATGTCAATTTAACAAATCAAATAAACCCTAAAATGAGAAAAAGACTTGAGTCTTTTCACTTTGATCAGTTTTTCATTGGCAATACTCTGTTCAGTTCAGCAGAATTACTCCTGATTTACAGGGATTTATTTAGGAGCAGAATTGGGCCCCAAAATGAGTAAGATGGAGAACAGAACTATTTCACAAGCAATCTCTCCCCAGTCTTCTTACATGAACAATCCACAGCAAAACCTGGAAAATTTTGTTGAGCTTGTTTTTAACCACTGAGCAACACTTTTTTTTAAACATTTAAATTCACACCTTCAAGACTTTTTTTCATTACCAAAAGCAACAGGTCTCAATAGATCTAGTGTGAGGCCTAGTTTAAAACTGCCACTAACTGCTCATCCTTGCAGGGGATTTTTCCAGGCATGTAGGCGGCGGGCACTTTGGAGCCATTATAAATCTTGCTCCCTGCAGGATCTCCTTCATTAAATAATCTTTTAATGCAACATTAATAGTAATTGCAAGATTACAGTTTGAAATATTTGATAACATCACACAAGGTAGTTGAAATGCTACTGATCTCTTCTCTCAAGTTGGCAGTGGGGAGCCCACCCTACTGTTCAGTGCCATCAGTGCACAGAACTGAAAGCAATGCAGTACATTTGTCATTCCTATTGAGCCATGAGATGTGCAAGGTATGGAGGGCTGTGTGCAAATCAATGGCTGAGGGGTGGGGGAGGTGGAATTCAAGGACAGCTACATCCACATGCAAGTCTTGATAGATTCATGAAATGGAGGTGTACAAAACCTGCATTGGGGGAAATATTTGCATAGTGTGGGTGGGTGTCTGTCTCTCACTCTCTTTCATTTGTAACCCGTTTCTTCTTTTAGACAATCATTAATTTTGTAGGAAATTAACTTTATCCAAGTCTTCTCTCCCACTCACTTTGTTGATATACATGGGAAACGGATAATCATGGGCTGTCAATTCTTTAGAACACACACTTGGTTTGGGATAATTGGGAAATTTACCTTTGGGAAACCACCAATAAAAGGATCCTTAACCTCATAGATCTACATTTTCTAGAACATTGAAACGTCCACAGTTTGGATACACCACTAACAGTGATCATGTTGCTTCTACTGATTTGAAAGAAGGGAACCCAACCAAATATTTGACATCTTTATGACCTAGGAGAAAACTAGGACTTACTTTTTGCAGATTTGCCATGACTGCTTTGCACTTCCAATATTAGGTCATTTTCTTCCACACTCTGATCCTCTTCTTCCCATTCATTGATCTAGTATACACTATTGTTGATTGTCCGCTGCTTCTTTTTTTTCTGATCAAAAGAGAGGAGAATAAATCTTAAGTCCCCCTGACTGACAAGATGTCAAATATTTGTGTGCATTTCCTTAATTTACACAACTTCCCATAACCATCCTCACTCCTAGTTTCCCACTATGTGTTCTCAAATGAATTGGCCAGCCATTTGTGAAGAGCTCCAGGAAGACATTGTTTTTCCTTTTGTCATCCCTACCTCTCATTTTTCCCAAGAGAAGTTTTTACTGTGATCCTAAAGGCTGCATCAACATTTAATATTTATGTTAGAAAAATAAAGCTTTTCTCTTTTCCCTTTTATCTTCAGAGCTACTCTGGACCTTTAGCTCTCAAAAGCCCCTGATTTCTCCTGGTGATTCTTTGAAGCTTCTTTGTCCCTCCCCCTGTCAGCAGTATAGCTAGGCCAATGTTTGAAAATCTTTCAGAGGATACACACTCAAATCTTTAATGAATGTGTATGCTCATGCCTCTGTTAATTTTCATGAACTTGAGTGGTACTGACACAAATGTCTGAAGAAAGTCACCTGTGTAAGTACTCACGGACACCAATTTTTCAAGTTGTGCAAATTCTCTAGAACTGTTTGCATATCTGTCCAGTCAGCAAATAAGAATGTGTCTTAATTGACCACTCCTAAATAATCTGCACACACAGAAATACATGTGGTCAATCCATAAATCTAAGATTTTTCCTCCAAAACATTGCCAGAGGCTTTCAAACAAATAAATTCAAGGCTACCCCGATAGGCTCATGGCCATGCTATGACTCCCTTTCTGTTCATTGTTCCTATATTAGCTGTAAAGTAAGTGCTCAGCTCTAGTCTGTCTGCCACTTGAAAGCTGAAGTAATCAGATAAACACTGCATCAAGCTGGAATGGATGTGTCTAAGAGACAAATAAAGAGAGAAGCTGCACTTTTCACAAAAGGCACAGCTTATTCAGAAGAGTTCTTGGAACAGCTTGCAGCAACTTAGAACAGAACTGTGTTTAGTGAAGAAAAAAAGTCTGGTAGCCAAGTTCTGGCATATCTCAGCCTATATGGTGAACTGCATAACAGCACGTGTGGTTAAAATTCTGACTTTGATAACAAGTGAAAATGAATTTATGACCTTGACCAAATCCTCATTCCATACACATTATAGAACCACTGGGTAACTTGGCACCATTCAGCATATTTGCTTCAGGACCGGAAGTGACTGGGTGCTAACAGTTGCGTGTAGGAACTTTGCACAGCACCAGCCCCAAACTGTGCTACATTCTAGCCAACACCAGTCAACCTCCTGTTTTTGTGAGAGGTAAGTCGTTCAAATTTTGCAGCTAACTAGAACAGTTTCATGAACTCCCTATGTAACAGATTCCATGGAGTTCAACCACTCCCAGGACAAAGCTCTTTCATGCTTAACGTAACACCCCACTAGTGTCTTTCTATCAGTTTTTTAAAAGGATTGCTGAACTCAGTGTCTGTTTCCTGTTTCCCGGATGAACGACCATAAATACACATGAAGACAGATATGGGCTCAATTTTCTAACTCATGGAGCTTCACAGGGTGGTCACATTGTGTTTCCATACTTACATTGGCCCAGGGACACATAAAAGACCATTTTAAGTACCTATGTACTTATTTGGTCACCAAAACATGGCCAATGAGGACCAACTAAGGCCATCATGGTGAAAACTGAACCCACGGAGGTATGAAAAGTGGGCTCATGTCCATCTTCAAGATAATGAAGTGGACTTTTGTGAAAAGAATGGTACTCACACACAACACACCATGACAGAAATAGGCTGTATTTTGTATGCAAAAGAGCTAGTTCAGTGACTGAAGGCTATTAAATGAGGGGCTCAGACAGTCAGTCCAATGTTGTCTCAACAGAAAGGGATTTTGCAGAACTTATCTCAGGGCCAGAGCAGAAGTTCTGGAATACCTATAGATCAACTCCAGTATACATGGGGAGATTTGACTTCCTACTCCCCCGCACTCCCCACCTCCCAAGAGCAGACACAACATAACATAACCTGCAGGACAACAATAAAATAAAGATACAGCACCATCTGCTGTTAGAGGCTCTGTCTGTACTGATCCATACAGTTCCTGTAAAATGCATCTCTAGGGAGTTGAACATGGCACCCTTTGTTTCATGGGAACTAATGCAACATGCTAGTGGATTTCACTGACCCCCTGAACATTATTGGGGTGGAAGTGGGATTAGTTCTGAGGCATCACCAAGATAGTAGATGTCACAAAGGAGTTAGCATGGTGGAAACCATCCAGGTGGTGGTGAAAAGAAAAACACTGGATGTGTGTGTCAAGGTTAAGGCTGAAATCACCACCCAAGACAATGGGATAGGAAATGTCTGGTAGGAGACAAGATCATAGGTCTTCATGTTTGATACTCTTAAAAAAACTGATCCAGTTTATGCAGGATGATAAACAGTAGCATTGCTTAAAGCAGAATGAATTCTGACATTGGATAGAACCTTGCACCCAGATGGAGTCCAAGGAAGTAAATGGATATGGCCAACGCAATTGTATGGAGGCTTAGAGGAAGCATGGAGGATGTTACATGGTGGGAACTGCATTTTGGATGAACTACCTGAAATGAGTACATGTGAACAAATCTACATGCTGCCGATATTGATGCTAAGAATGCTACTTTATATTTGAAATGTGTAGTTAGTAGTTTGTAGATGTTATTAATGTTCTATACCACCCACAAAGAGTACCTAATGCTGTCTGATCATTCACCTGGAATTGTCCAAAAGAAAAACAAAATAAAATTTAAAAAGAACTAGACTGAGCATTAAAGGAAATTAAAAAAAAAAAGAAAAGAAAACAAAAACCCAGCTACTGAGATTCCAGGGAACTCACGACAATAGTGTTTCTGCAGGATGCATTACTAAAAATTCAGAAAAGTCTAAAATATTTTATAATTTATATGGAGTATACACATACTACTGAGTATGAGGAATTCTTTCTGCATGAAAAGCCAGCAAGTGGCACCTCATTAAACAGGACCTAGACTTAATCTAACTTGGAACAGATAAAAAAGAAAGGATTCATATGAAGCTACCCTGCCTGGGGGTTTAATCTCAAAGCTTTTGAGTATAATGAATGAATTAAGTAGGGCAAGTGATTAACAACAAAGCAGCGATCACATAATAAAAACAGAAATTGTATTGAATTAAGAGCAATGTTTTCATTGTTTATAGATAGGACCCTGCTGAGATTTTTTTTTATTATTTTAACTCAAAGAATAAATAGGTGAAACATACTACAGTGTATGCTTTACAGATTTAAAATGGAAATGTATGGGGAAAGGCATCCAGGGGAATATGTAATAAGGCCTAAATAATAAAATGTTTTGATATCAATATTTGTATCATTACAAAAATATAATTCAGTATGTAGGAAACACTAGGATTTAAAAAAAAAACTTAGCTTAATGACATAAGCACGCAATACGCACCCTAAAAAGTATTATGCTTTAGATGATCAGAGCATGTTATAGCTGGTTTGCTAATCAGACAGAATGGCATGAGACACAGCTAACACAATGGACCATGACTTGAAAGACTGTAGTCTGAAACTCAGACTGGGTCCCAGCTCTCTGGCTGGCGCAGGCTGTGTACAAGATTGAAAACCAGGCTCTCAGCGTACGTGTACACTGCAATAAAACACCCACAGCTGGGCTGCTCAGCCAGCTTGGGTTTGTGGACTATAAAATTACGGTGTAGATGAGATGTCTGGACTCCAGCGTGGACTTTGTGAGGTCCCAGATCCCACAGTAAGTTCCCCAACTTCAAGTGTCTGATGAAGTAGGATTCTCTCCCACAGAAGCTCATGCGATAAATAAATCTGTTAGTCTTTAAAAGTGCACCCAGACTCCTTTTTTGTTTCTCTGTAGAGTTAACTCGGATGGTCAGCTGTATCTGAACATGTGGCTTACCTTAGCCCCAAGTGTGAGCAACCATATTGGAAAGTCATATCTGACTTACCATGCCATTGTGCCTGCTGCACACCCTGAGCCGCTCTAGGACTTTGGGGGGAAACCTCTCATGATTCTTTGTGCTGTAGTAAACTGGCCTACTCTTTCCCAATGAAACATGTGAGAACTTGTCTGTTTTGCTGGGCATGTGGTAGGGAGGGGAATTGTAGGAAGGCACTGGAAGACTATTGACTGTTTCTTCGCTGCAGAATGGGTAGGTTACAAGTTGGAGTGAAAGCATCACTAGCACTTTAGTCTACAACCCCAGATAAGCCAATGAGCCAAGGCTGGAAAAACTACCAAACACAGGTAAGATGGGTTTATATTTGCGAATGCAAGAGCTAATCAGTGAGTAAGAACACAAATTAACTCTGTAATGAAGACATACTCTATAGGGGAGAGAGAAACTTGTGCAGCACTATGATTGGTTGAGCAGACCACCAACCAAGTGGATCTTTTGGCTACACCTACACAGCAAATGAAAGTGTGATCTCAGCACAGAGTTTGGTAAAACAAGGTAAGGACTTGGGGTTTTTGTCAACTATATGTGTGGTGGCTGTGTGGTCAAAGGCAGTCAATGTTTAGTTTGCTTTACTACAGTGTGAGCTTGGCTAAGTCTTCATGTCTCTGTGCCTTCATTTACCCATATCTAAAAGACATGCGGCAAGAGCTACTGGAGTCCCTATCCAAACCTAGGAAAAAGAAAGATACAAATATAAATCACCTCTTGTGGCACTTAGTTTTAGTCCAAGCTGCCTCCTTGGCTTTGGCTGCTCCCATTTTTTGTTTCCCCAGCTCCAGTCTTCTTTTTACAATTCCAGGCTTCAGAATCAATCTGTCCTAGGCCTTAACTTTTTCTGCCAGCAGAATGCCTGCTAGTTGACATTCAGGATGAATCCTCCAGGGCTATGCTTGATCCTAGGAATGAGAGGACACTAACCTGCTGCTCTCTGCAGGGTTGTTACAGAGGAGAGGGGAGGACTCTACCTTCCCCTTGAGGGTAGAGTCCTCCCTACCCATGCAACAATTCTAGTACTTCCCTCAGTTAGGGTGTTGTGAAGTCTGTGACTGTGTGTCTGTGAAGTGTTCGAGCTCTGAAGAAGTGAGACCTAGAAGTGACGTGTAAAGTGTTGATACTATTTGTCAACGGCAGTCTGATTTCTCTCCCATTTTTACAGAGTGGATCTGAACCAGCACCGCAACACCAACTCACTGCCCACATTCCATGAAAGATCATATCCAAAACTTGTGTCTCCAACTTTTCTCACAAGGAATAACAAACGCCACATACCCTAGCAATGTGACTCAGTGCTATATTCCTAAATGGCTTCCAGAATTGCAGGTGCACCTGTTTTCCACCTTCTATTAAATATGAAAATGAAATGGAAGATGGAGGAGATTTTCAGTGGCAGTGACAGGAGGGAGAGGGCAATTCCAATTAATTTTCAGGGTGCTCAGTTCCCTTAGGCTCCTTTAACAAATCCCAGCTTCAATTATATGCAGCTGGACCTATTTAGATAGCAAACTCTCTGGCCAGTAGGCCATATTGCAAGCACAGATAAGAGCATCTGTATGTTTGGAATCTGGGCATGCTTTACATACAATCTCCATATGCTGTCTCCATTTCCTATAAAGTGAGAAAATGTTATTGTTCTTCCTTGGCCACCACTTCCTCTTGAGCATATGCTGGATGTATACATTCTCTAAGCCATGCACTTGAACACTGAAACACATAATGCGAAATGAATACTTAGGTGAATAACTGAGTTACACCTGGGCTATCTTGTGTGCTGTAATAGAAAGAGCCTCTGTCAAATGACTGGAGGACAGAAAATTTGACAACCAAGTGCCATCCCTTTTTCTCTCTAGATGAAAATTCAGGGCAAGTGAGGGTCCAGCAGGTATCAAATGCGTTGGACATAGCACCCTTTTAAAGTCATTAAATGAGATAAAACATTATTGTTGACAGTGGCATTTTCCCTGCAGCTTTTATAAAAGGTCTAATGAATTCTCGGTGTGTTAGAAGTCTCCTAACAAAGGGGAAACAAACAACCAAGAGCTTGAAACTCAGGATTCTGAGGAAAGGTCACAGGAAAAAAATCTTGATTTTTCTCCTCTGTGCCTATGATCAGCTTGTAGATTTCCTTTTCCATGTACTGAGGCATTTCTGGATAAAGAAGCAGAGAACAGAGGCAGTAATTGATGATATCATGCCCAGCAGCCTCAGCAGATGTGATCTCTTATAATGAACCATGTGGGTCTAATTTGGCATTACTTGCTACCAGGAAGGTCTTCTGCAGGGTATCTTAGTAAATCTAGGTTTGGCTGGCACCTGTGCCTTATTGAAACTGGCATAGCACCTTGTGAGTGGGCAGAGTGCCACCAACAGATGGGGATGAGAGCAGATATGATGCCTTCGATCTAGTGTTGCGTGCTGCTAATTTAAGGTAGCAGGGGCTGGGGCCTTTTCCAGGAACAAGAAACTGGTGCTGCACACCTACACAATTCTCAGGCCTGGATTAGCTTTGACTATCTCAACTACCCTCTGTAGGCAGTCTGTGAGATGGTGGTTTGAATAAACCAGGATGTGAGATCTGTGTGGGGGGAAGTGGGCAAATACCAGCATGATGTTCCTAGCTGAAGCAATTCCCAGAAGGATGTACTACAGACCTCAGTTAAGAGAGATTTGCAGCCTAGCCACCGTTCCAGCAAGCTACATCTGGTATAGAAGCCACGATCCACAGTGGGGGGGAAAAAAGTACTTTTAACAATAGTATTGTATTTGTGGATTAGATATCAGCCAGTACAAATCAGTGTCACTCCGTACATTTCAAAGGAGTAAATAATCATTTACACTAGCTGCGAATTTGATCTAATAGCTTGAAATATCCTGATGATTTTCAAAATTCCATCAAAAAAACACCCACTGATTTTTTAAAAAGGTATTTATATTCAGAGTGTATGAAGAAACATTGAACCAAATTCTCCTCTGATCTCATGCAACCACATGTAAGTCCTCCCCACTGGAGTTGCTTGGAGGTTAAATCAGGATAATCATAGAATCATAGGGTTGGAAGGGACCCCTCGAGGTCATCTAGTCCAACCCCCTGCCAAAAAAAGCAGGACCACTCCCATTAGACCATCCCAGTCAGGGTTTTGTCCAGCTGGGCCTTGAACACCTCCAGAGATGGAGATTCCACCACCTCCCTAGGCAGCTTATTCCAATGCTTCACCACTCGCCTAGTAAGGAAGTTTCTCCTAATATCCAGCCTGGACCGCCCCAGCTGTAACTTGAAACCATTGCTTCTCGTTCTGCCCTCTGTTACTACCGAGAACAGTCGAGCTCCATCCTCCTTGGAGCAACCCTTCAAGTAGTTGAAGGTTGCTATCAAATCCCCCCTCAGTCTTCTCTTCTGCAGGCTAAATAAGCCTAGTTCCTTCAGTCTTTCTTCATAGGGCTTCTGCTCCAGCCCTTTGATCAATAAAGTTACATTTATTGTGCCTGATGCTCCTGTTTTATCTGCTATAAAATCTCTCCCGTAGCTTCTGTTAGCACATTGATCACAATGTTTTTATGTAGGCTGACATTACAAAAAATCTCCAAAGCCTAGCCACCCCAAGCTACCTACGCTGCCTCTTGCTTCAAGGACCACAAAAAACAGAAATTCTGAAGCCAGATTCAGACAAACATCTGAACCTCTTTAATATTCAAGAATGAACTGAACAATTCAGACCAGGCCACAGACCTGAGCATCCCCAAACTTCTTGGGCACTGAAATTCAGTGATTCTTTAATGCAAAGCTATCCTCAGAAAAAACTAACCACCACAGAACTTGGAGATTTTCCATCTCATGGTCTTACAACTGTACCAGATCCATCTAAGCTACATTATAGCCTCTTAAATGAGTCATTCATTGTCAAACAAACTATCTACTTCAAGAACTGTGCATGTCTGCTTTAGCAGATGTTTGGCTATGGAATAAATGTATGCTGGGTAAAGAGCATTGATAGAAAGCTATTCTTTCTTTCTGTTTAAAGAATAGTCTAATTCTCTATATACATCTGACCAACAGGACATTCTGGATGACAAAATGCACAAATATGATCTGTGTATACTTTTTCCTTTGTAAACACTACATAAATGTCCATTGTGTGTGACATTTAACATATATATAGTGTGCAGCGTATATACATAATATATATTTATATACAGTGTGTGTGTATATATATAAGAACCCTCCTTGAGACTTCTATATCCCTTCTATATTCCTTCAGAAATGCCTAATTCCTTTGAAATTATAAAAGTGACATTTTATTTCAACACAGTATTTTCTGTAAAGATGTTCCACGTCATTTTACTTTAAGTCTAGGAAGATAAATGCCATAGGCTGAGATTGAAGAGCCATATTATCAGCTGGTGTAAATTCACAACTCCATACTACCACCTACCTCTTCCATAATGTTTCTTATTCACAAAGACATGCAGTCATGCAAGCAGAAGATCTGGTCCTGTGTGTATCTGAAGAGATAGTGCTAAATTTCGCTCTCTTTACTCATGAAAGTAGTTCATAGTGATTTCAATATGACTAATTGTGTGAACAAGAGAAGCCGGATGGAGCATATAGCTATCAGCTTTTCAAAAGAATACTCATGAGTAAGCAAAAAACATTCCATGATTGAAAGACATCAGCTTTTAGAGGATGTACTGTATTGTGAATAAAGAAAGTATTCACAAGAGAGTTTTCTAATAAAGCCTTGTGATTTGTGACTGTTGCACATAGATTTTTGTAACTTTGTACTCTTAAATGTGAGGATGGTGATTTGCACAATATTCACAGAGTAAAGCTTGAAAACATGAGAATGTCTTTGCTCTAAACTGAACAGGCCAATTTATTCTGTCTGGTACTAATAAAAAGAATTATTAGCAAACAGGGGTCAGCAAAAGTCCTGCATGAAAACCATGCAGGACAATACAAAAGAGCATAAGAAAAAGTTTAACTTTAATGGCACATACAAGTAGCTCATCATAATACTATTTTAAAAAACTTAATCTATAGACTACCAAAATTGTAGTCATATAGCCTACTCAGCTTTAAAGCAAAATGATTCTTAAGGAACATAATGCAGAACAAAGATAGTTTGTTATAAACTTGGAAAAATTTTATAGGTACTGAGTTTAAAAGTGTGATCTTTAAGTCATCCCTACATATTTCTATAGTTTTAGGTAGTTTTAAGAGAATCACAAATACTGTTTTCTCATTCCTTCCTTGTACTCCTTCATTGGTCTGCCTGTATCCTCCTGTGGTCTCCAGTCTTATATGTGTATTGTAGCCTATGTGGGACAGGGACCATCTTTCTGTTCTGCATTTATACAGTACCTAGCACAATAGGGTCATGATGCATGACAATGTCTCCTAGGTACTACCAAAATAAACCAACCAAAAATAGCAACCCCATTGACCCTAGGGAAGGCCAGGACACAGTGTCTCAAGGAACTCTCAGCAGTTCCTCTGAAGCACTGTCGCTTCACAAAACTCACAACCCAGGTCTGTAATTAACAGTAACAGCCTGACATAAAAGCATGGAAATCTCAAAATTAAGCCTATTTTGACTTTGTAATGCAGACAGCATACATTGCTATGAGACTGTCTCCATTAGTGAACATGTAATATTCTGTATTCTATTGCCTTACAGTACATTTATTTATATTTAACCATGTCACATGCATGAAAAGAAAGAGAATGAACAGTGCACTGAGGAACTCAAGAAATGCCCCACAGGCACAAGATTTATAAACAGTTGTATTCTATTCTGTAACAACATTTTAAACTGTTTCAGACAAAACTTCCCTGAATGACAACATTCCCAGAGTTCTATCAGTGTGACTTATCAAGTGAAGAGTTTGCATGGAGTGGCCAGGAAAACAGCACTTACGCCCATGATCCTTTAAATGACAAGCTGAATGAGTGATCATTCAAGCAAAATAAAGGACAGAAGATGAGCCAGATTTTTGTGTATCAATGTAGTAATAAAAAACTAGCTGCTATTTTTTCCTTTCTTTAGCTCAGATGTGTTTATTTTCCCCCCACACGCACTAGTGGGTTTTTTGTATACTAATATTTACAATCCAAACAGTTCTCCAAAGGAATTTGGTTTATCACTCCAAAAAAAGTGTGATGGAGTTTCACACTTGTAAAGAATAAAACACAATGAAAACAACCGAGCAGATAAAACATACAATGTACTAGTAATTTATAAGCAGAGTTAAAGACAACTGAACCAAGAGAGGTTGTGGAATTCTGAAGACACAGAACGATGCATGTCTGAAGAGTGCTCATGTCAGTTAGTAATACAGTGTTTCTAAATACCTTTTCAAATGAAGGAAGAAAGTCAGTGAACCAAACTCTCTACTGATAACGTGTCCTTGCTCTGCAATGTCTGGAGGAAATGGATCTGGACAAAAGCTGGGCTTTGGCTCAATCTCAATAAATCACAGGTGATGTGTTTGGGAGAGGGAAATATTTTGAAGAGTTGACAAGACCTAAGACTGCTCCATCATTTGAGAGGGTCTACCAACCAATGACCAAAGTGGATTGCTATCGTACTGTTCCCTACTCCTTAATTCCATGTAGATGAAAAAGGGCCAGAAACAGTCTCTCGCTACCTGCTAGTCAATAGACTGTGTCCTTTCCTATCAGGTGTGGACCCCTTCAAAGTTTACCTTTTCCTCAGTACCCCTAGCCTAGGCACTTGCTACTTATTGAGTTCCGCCTAAGAGCTTTAGCTAAAGCAGGATATGGCTACTCACTTTCATAGTAGGGCAACTTGACAAGCACATACTACTCCCGTGCTTAATAGCACCCCCTGCCCAACTTTCATGGCCAACAAAATATTGTTTTTACATGAGATGAATAAAAGGAGGTAGGTACATGGTAAAAGGAAATAGCTATTCAGAATCTGATTGTATTTTTTGCAAACATAGTTTCACAGTGCTTGGGCTGACGGTGAAAAACACGTGACCTGATCCTGTATATTTTTTAACAATGTTGTGGTCAGAACGTGCATTGGGAAATATAACATTATTGATGCTCAGTAAAATAAATGTGTTAGGAGATATGTACGTGCCTTAAATAATTTCTGACCTAAATAGCAATTGCCTTTATTGAGGCAACAGCATTTAAAACCAAGGAGAAAGAGTCAAGTAGGCTATGATATTCCTTGGGTTTCTTTTAGAAACCTTACTCTGAAAGAAGAACTTTTGAAACATTGTTCTCTCTCAAAGACAAAGATGAGAAAGAAGAGGATTAAGGTGAAGAGAAGAGTTTCTTTGAATAGATAAGAGCTAATTATACATTTTCCATGACCCCTACTGGAAAATGGAAAATGGAATATGGAATAATGCAAGTAACCTCAATTTTTTCATGCAGTGTTTTAACAGACAGCTTTTTTTAAAGATACATGTAACTTAAGACTGGAAAGGGGCCAAATAAGAATGAATTCATGCCTCATGGCAGCTACAGAAGCTTGATAAAGAGGGACAATGCTAGGTTAGCTCCTAATTTTCAATCTTGTTGTTTCCAGAAGAATAAAATTTGATAATGAACATACTACATACAAGCTGTGCAGAGCAGATCTCTTTTCCAAAAATGCAGAGCAGTAGTAAAAGCCAAAGCTGGTCTCAGTGACATCTGTTGTGATTGTTATCAAATGCCATCATTTTTCTTCTTTTTGGTCACAGATCTATAATAGTTTCAACTTTAAAAAATTTTTAGTTTGTCTGTGGCATATCAAAGCTGGCACACCAGGACTGACAGATGCTTTAGTTTTACTTCATCTTCAACTTACATGGCTTCTCATTACACTAGCTACAGCTCAGCAAATTATTCTTCTGGTTTGGAAAGCAGACAAAACGCCATCTGTCTCTGCATGGTTATCAAAACTAATACTGTAATGTGGAAAAAGTATTGTCTGAAATGGTACCCAACAACTATACAGTGAGGTCAGTTACTCCCACTATAGTATACGCTTATATAATTTTCAAACTGTCATAGCTATTGTATTGTGCGTACATCCAAAGTAAGAGCTGGCCTCTGATCTTTCTTGTGTATATGTTTCTCTCATGCTATTGACACGGCCCAGTATTTATAGACTAAAATGAAAAAGAAGCTGGTTTCTCAACCACTTAGCATCCAAGGTCACTACAGGTAGAGTGGGTATTATTTTGTTTGGTTTTTTTTAAAGGAAAATGGGTGGATAAAAGGAGGTGAAAAGGTTAAGGGAAAGGAAAAAAACAAGGTATCTTCTTTGTGGCTCAAAATGTAAACTGATTGATACCACAGGAACAATCTTTCACTAAGGGAGCTCCCTCCCAAGGTTTTAGAAGAGAGAAAGAAACACTGAATTATATAAAATAGAAAAGTTCAACAGAAAAGGACAAGTCAGTCCTGCCAGGCATGGAGCTTTGCCTATGCAGAGTTTCTCCTTGCTAAATATTATTATTCACTCTGACTGCCAGTGAGCTGATTGGAAGAGACCTGCTTTTTATCTTAACCAACATACATCCAGATACACATAGCAAACAAAAATCATTTTTTGCATTGCATTTAGCATTCACACACCCACTCAAGGATGAGGTTTGGCTGACCACAAACTTAAGCATGCATTTCAAACAAACAGGAAGGTCTCCTTCTACTGACTAGTATGAAACCAAGTCTCCATATAGAATGAGCACTCCACGTCACTAGGGGGAAATAAATAAGCCTTCAACAAATGTGCACAGGAACTTTTATCTGATTTTATAGATTGGGGTACAAGAGCAGTGTCTGTTTACGACAAGAATATTGTTACCACTTATGCTTCCTTTCTGCTGCTGGTTTACCACCTGTAGGCATGAGAAAGAATGTATGCTCTAGTTCTTTACCTAACAAAGAGAGGGTTATGATATCTACTCCCCGTGTGCCCTAGTCTGGAATACAGCATTACTGTTGTACTTTGAGAAACTCACGTTCAGACATCCAAGTGAACAAGTAGACACAAAGTTGATGGTGTAAGGTATGCAACACTAAATTTTAACGCACATAAAACTATCAAAAGAACGTCACATTCCCTCTATCTAAAAGATAAGTGGTGCTAAGTGTTCTTCATTCATTTCAAAATGGCCTACAGTTAACAATACTTCATGTCAGAAAGATCCTGAGTCCATTTCTCCTGTCAACTCAGAGTTCATTTTCAGTGGGTTTATTCTTGATTTGCACTAGTGGGGACTATGAGTTCTTCTGTTAATGTTGTCAAAAGTGTATTTAAAACCCTCCAAGGGCATCAGAACCTTAATATGAGAAATGACTTGAATGGATTGAATTTTCAGTCTAAAATTATCACAGACAAAAATGGACTTTTTTAGAAAGTGGCTTTTAAATAGAAATCTTATTTTACAATTTTTTTTTTTGAATGGACACCAAAAGTCAATGAGTTCTCTGGATTTTCCTATCCCTCCCCCACATTTCCATTCTCATTGTTCCTTGAAATGGTTTTCTTCATTATGAAATTTCTCATAAAACACAGGTGACTTTTCATACAGTTCTAGAAGTGGAGGCTGAGAAGAAATCTTCTTGCTTTATGGAGTAGCGCTATGGTGAGGGCCCTAAAAGTGTTGTTTTTTTGGGATTTGTTCTGCTAGCTTTTAGGGTTAGATTGTGGCTGATCCTCTGCACCAGTATAAGGGCATAGGGAGTCCGATGGCATTCCTTTACACCTCTGAAGAACAGTTTCCTGCCACCTTAAGCAGGTAGGCAGAAAAGGGCAGAAAGGATGGAAAAGGGGTGGAGTTTCTTATATCTTTCCTTCTGGGCTGCTCCATTGACAGGATAACGACTTTGTCCCCCCCTTATTTATGGCTAGATTATAATTTCACCATCTAGCTCTTAGACTAAGATCTTTGCAACAGGCACCTTGCTTTCTCACCTATGCAGATAGCTCCAGAACACAGGTAGTGTTATGTAGATAATTCTTATTCACCTCACTCACTTTTGGTCTTCCAAATAGAATGAGATCCATGCCAGAGTCTTTTGTACTAATCCCTGTATTTTGCAAGTATGGGATGGGGGATATTGGGCTGTTTGAGGATCTAGTATCTTATGTCAGTTAGCACAGCATGAAGTTAGACTGATCTTTGGTAATGAGAGCATCCTGAAAAGTATGACTCCAGGCAACAGCCCTCCTGACCATAACCTGCCAAAGTAGCTAAAATTAAAGAAAATGACTAAAGTATTAGGCTAAGAAATAAAAATCCAATTTAAGTGTTTTGGAAAGGAAGGCTTCACTCTACTGTGGAACTAGGACACCTTAAGAATAAAGCTTATTTCAGAGTCACTTTCATTGACCATCACATGCAAGCTGTTGCATATTAACAGCTGCATCTCAGCTACACGTATGTAGTACTCAAGCCTTCCGCTTGTACTGCTGTAGGGAAGAACTGGCAGACACACCAGCCAGACGCTGAAGTAGCTAGAGCTAAGACAGCAGCACTAGCTAACACAGTAAAATGGCCTTACCTTGCCCAACCCCAACCACGTGAGACACTCTCTAGTGGCACAAGAGGGAAGGAAGATTGAAACTTGTTGCATCAGCCATATGGGCTTGAGAAGGAAGTGCCTAGAAGGAGTAAGCCAGCTGCAGAAGTAATTCAAGCTGGAACCGATGGACACAGGGTGATCTCAGATTACACTCCATAGTTTTATTCTGGACCTTCTCTCCTCTGTGCTGACTGGATGGGAAGGTAGGAGGAGACTGGAGCAAACAATGATGTCTCCCAACCTGCAACTCCTTTATCTTTCCTTCTAGGCAAATCCCTTACAACAGAATCCTCATGGGTTAGATGCCTAGTGGGAGTGCCACCAGCACTGCTTCCCATTGTAGGTCTTGCAGTTCAGGCCCTCTTTTATTCAGAGAGGTGGTGAGGTGGGCACATGTCTTGGATCTCTCCTGTAGCAAGGGCAACAACAGGGTAATCCAGGCCTCCCAACTCAACTGAGATCTGACCCAGAGCACTCAGAGGCCAACAGTGCCCGGCCTCCCAAAGTTACCCATGCTGGCTCACCTCCTATCATCTGCTTTTGTCCCTCAGCTTCCAGTCCAATATAAAGGAAAAAGGAAAAGCAACCAAATCGTGAGCCCCAATCAGCTTCAGTATTAATCCTTTGGGAAGGCTTCTACAGTGCGTTTGTCAGAGCCATCAGGATAGGTCTGTCCTCCCCCTCAACCCAGACTTCTTCCTTCTGAGCTTGGTCAATTCCTTTTCAGTGCTTTCTCCTTTTAAAGCATGCCCTGCTGGGTGGAGAGTAGAGCTATTGGGGCCAAGGACTGTCCTTGAATCCCTTCTGTCCCAGCATGAGGTTTGTACACTTCATCATAACCCTCCCAACATAACCTTACTGAAAGGACACAACACATTATGGAACTAACATGAGCTTTGTGAGCCCTTGCATGAATCACTCTCTGTGTGTTCTGCCCCTTTCCTGACCAGGCTTGTCTATTTAGGCAGTAAGCTCTTTGGTACAAGGGTTGTCCATTATTCTGTTTGTATTGCACCTAAGTGTAGGATTTTTTTTTTTGGAAAAAGAAAAGAAAACAAAAACAAAGCCTGGATATTGTTGGTGTCTTTCACCAACAATAAGAGGTATCATCACATCCACGTCGTCACTCAACCTGTAAGACAAATATGTCTATGGTACTTATGCCCCCACTACTTAATAGTGTACCACAGTCTATAATGAATTTCTCTCAGACATTAATGGTGATCCAAGACCCTTTTTTCAGTCACAAATAGGATGAAGCAATGATGTGTCCTTGCTCCTCATCTTTTAGATGTTTTATTCTCTATGATGCTAGAAGAAGCTCTCCATGACTCTGTGAATGCAATCAATCTGCTTTCACACTCATTAGCTTTTTAATCTCTCGCCAAGATGCAAATATTAAAGTGATCGAAGTGTTGACCCAGGAACTGCTCTACACTGATGACTGTGCCTTGGAGACATGTACTGAAGCAACACTACGAGATCTTACAAACCACTTTGTTGCGGGGGGTCCTAATGTTGACCTTACCCACAGCAGAATGAAAATTGAGCCTATATTACAGCCAGCTCCTTAATAAACAAACCAGGATCCAGTGGTAATCTCAGAAGATCCCATGCTTCAAGCTATCAGCTTCCTTATTGCAGCAGCATATCAAACAATGAAGTAATAATCATAAAGCAAATGCTCATCTTAAGAAAGCCAGTCCTGCACAGTGAGACCCTCATTCTATCTGTCAATCTGGAAGCAGCACACGATCTACGTATGGCTACAAATCAGTGTGTAATGCTGTTGTCCTAAGAATACTGCTCCATGGGTGTGAAACATGAACTTGTTACCCATGGTGCGTTAAAAAGATCAACAGTTTCCATTTGCAACATCTACAAGGACTGCTGGGCATCAGTTGGCAGGCTGGGCTCTCCAACATGGAAGTCTTGGCAAAAGCTGTTTTGTCTGGTATTGAGGCTTATTTGATTTGGGCCAAGCTAAGATGGACCGGATGCATGAGCCCTGTCTTATCAAAGAAAATTCTATATTTTGAATTAAGCTTCAGCCACCACAAGCAGGGTGGGCAGACAAAAATATCCTCTGAAGCAAAAGTCTGCTCAAGATGAATATTTCTGATTCAGTCCTCAGACAGCTAGCAACTGACTACATTGCATGGTGCCATGACACAAGGGCAGTGCCTATGACTGTGAGAAGAACCACATTCTACAGCTAGAGGCACAGGACAGAAACGTTGTGCAGCTCAATCAATGCAACCAGGCAAATGTCTCTGTGGTTCATGCTGCAAATCTTGCTCTTCCTGATGGTCAATGGAGCTATGCAAATTGTGAATAAAGACATATTGCTCAAAATGGGGGTAGTTATTATTGTCTCATAAGATAGATCCCTGTGTGTTTAGGAAGCACTATTATTCATATTAGACAGCTGGAGAAATGCGGCACAGAGATTAAATGACTTGACTATGGCCATACAGGAAGTCTGAGGCAGGATAGAGAATTGAACTCCCGACTTTGATGCTAGCATCTTAACCATTGGACCATCTTTTCTCACATAGACTTATCCTCGCTTTTCTGAGAGTTAACACACTCTAGAAACAACAGACTGTAGAACCACTCATGATGAAACAGTTTAATATGGGCCACACTTTCTGCACACTGACATCATTTATGCATAACTATGGCTCCCTGGCCATCTGTAAGGCTATGTCTACACAGCACTTTTATTTCAAAATAACACTTATTTTGAAATAAAAGAAATTAGGTCTACATGACGTTTTCTTATTTTGAAAGGACGGATCCCGTCCTTTCGAAATAAGAATCGTCATTTCGAAAAAGTAAAACCTGCCCCCCCTTTGAAACGGCCGTTATTTCGGAAGGGATATTTCAAAATAAAGTTGTTTAGACCTGTTCTTTCGAAACAACACTGTGTAGACCTGTTGTTTTGAAAGAGCTGTTTTGAAACAACAGGTCCAAACGTCTTTATTTCAAAATATCCCTTCCGAAATAACAGCCGTTTGGATTGCAGGCTTTCCCTTAATTCGAATTAACATTTTGTTAATTCGAATTAACTTATTTCAAAATAAGGATTTTATTTCAAAATAACTCATTTTGAAATCCTTATTTCAAAATAACAATGCATGTGTAGACATAACCTAAGAGTTTTGACTTTGAAGTCAGTGGATCTAGGATGTCACCCTTGGTGATTAAATGTGCAATTGCTGTCAATAGAAGTTTAAATCTGTGTGTGCAAATAAATACAGACCTCAGGCCTCCTTTGAAAAGTGGGCCCCAAATCCAGAGCAGCCTCTTTCCTCGAAAATAGATTTCTCCTTTCCCTAAAGGCAATGCTTTCCTTTAACACACACACGCACACACACCCACACCCACCCCTTGTAAAGATGGTGGATACTGTCCATCCTGTGAATCAGCATGGTTTTTCCAGAGAGACAAGACTTCTCTGGTGACCAAATGAGAACCAGAGGAGCTTCACTCCCTACTTGCTGCTGTACACTAACATGGAAATAAGTCTTCCAATTTTCTGAACACATTGCCATGCTCAACTGTCAGAAAGTGTTGATCTCCATGGAAACTGTATGTTTCTCATTAGAATACTGGGACCATCTCTTTTTCAGAAGGCTTATTTGTCAGGCTGTCTATAAATACTAAAGAAAAGACCTAGAGAATCAAAGAATGATTTGGATTTTGCCTTGAGACTATCATCAGGCATTTATCTGGTTTTGTCCCTGGAGTTCTTTAACCTGCAATAAATCTATTGTAGGACTTGTGAGTGATTCCTTCTTTCGCTCTTCCCCATCCCTATATCCCAATACTCTGATTTTCTCATTTTTACAAATAAGCAGACCCATAAATAAAATGACAAAACCATGGCACAAAAGCATGGCTGAATCAGCTTGTTGAGAGTCAAGAGTTATTAGCCAGACTGCAGAAAGTTACAGCTTTCTCGTATTTCCTCCTTACAATGGAGAGATAACATAATTAGCCAAAAGGGGGAGGGTGTCAATAAGTCAGGACTCCTAGGTTCAGTTTCCCATCTTGTTGCTGATCTGCAATGGTCATTGGCAAGTCACTCAACCTCTTCATAAAATAGGTATAAAAATACTAATCTCATAAGGGTGATGAGAGATTTAGTATTGGTAAATTTGTTCTGAATTATTTGCATGAAAGACACAATTATAAAGTATGTATGACTACAAAGTTATAGATCAATATTTATCTGACTCGTATTTTGACTTACTGATCCCTCAATAAGTCCACTTTACTT
This sequence comes from Podocnemis expansa, assembly GCA_007922195.1. Lineage (NCBI taxonomy): Eukaryota > Metazoa > Chordata > Testudines > Podocnemididae > Podocnemis > Podocnemis expansa. Next base: position 10,370,623 of record ML681991.1, on the reverse strand, counting down.
AGGGAGGCTGCTTTCTATCCCTGTGTGCGCTTAAGCACTTAAATTCCTCACGCATTACTGCACTGCAACCATTAAGACTGATAGAGCTACTTAATCAATTAACAAGAGACAGACTTGATGTCCAATTGCCACTGAATAAATAGACTTATATTAATTCAGAATAGTCACCAGATATTTGAACAAAGAATAACTAGAGATTTCAATGGCATTACAAAAAAAAAAAAAAAAAAAGGAACGGGTCTGGTTTCATAGACCACAAAGGAAAGGCTGCATGCTTTCACTGTACCCAGAACGTCCTAAAAGATGTAGTCTTTATACACACACACACACACACACACACACACACACACACACACACACACAGAAAACGTTTTGAGAAAACAATGGGGAAATAAGCTTTTTAGATAGGTGTTGTCTGTCCCATGAAATAATTAGACATTATTTTAATAGCATAAGAATCTATTGGAGATATTCACTGAGCATTAATTACATCTCTCAGAACATTGATAATAAAGAATTGGACAGTTCCGCTAGTAAGGGTTCGGTTCCAGCTAGAAGAATATTTGGTTCAACAATCTCAGGGAGTACTACATCTTCCAAAGGGCTCCTTGCAATCCACCCAAAAATAAGGGGTGGCTACTTACACTGCCTTAGGAGCAGACTTGGGACTGAATCATGACTCATTCATAATTAGCACCCTACTCCTCATTGCTCCATGGGACAAATCAACCTCTCCAGCTCTTTTCCTGGCACAGCTTCCTTTCCCATCCATGCTGGCCCAGTCGCATTAGCTGGGGTGAACTGTAGCTCTGTCCACTCTTCATTCCTTCCCATAGACTGGCACAGGAAAGGTGGAACCCCTCTCTCCCATGCCACTACCCAAGGCACAGATGGCCCAGGCAGGAGATTAAAGTGGATCTTTATCCCCCAGAGTGGGAACCTGAGTCATGATCTGCTCATAAATAAATGTAATTTTGACTCAGTGCTCCACTTAAAGACATTTGCTTACTGTTCTCTATGGAAACAAAACCAAGTGCCTGGCTTACCAAAAATAGCATTTCCAATTCCTCAGCAAGTTATGGACATGGAGTCAAGTCAAGATTTGTAATAAATAAGAAGAAATATAACACAAGAATAAGATGAACAGTCATAGCACAGCTAGACTGCACACAATTATTAGATTTTGTTGAGTTGCTTATCAAAAAATCCACATGCAATTGCCAACTATGCTGACCTGCTCCCTGAAAAAGTGTGTGTGCATGCATGCACCCACATGAGAACGCCATGTCCATAAGTGGATATGCTAAAATGCCTTATAAGGGATTGTAAAGACTAAAGAAACTGGGGTAAAAGGGAAAGTCTCCTGGGAACCAAAGCAATTGTTTCTGCTCTCCCTCTTCCCCAGTTTTTGTTCATTTCTGGCCCAGAAGCCCTCTGTTTTTTCACTACGGTAGGTAGCTCCATATATTAGGTACCCACTTTATAAGGTTATGATGGCAATCTGGAGAGACTGCCCCATGTCCCTTGGTCTCTGTCAAATCTTCTGCTAGGAATGCAAATTCCTCCAATGCCAGCAGTGGGGCAGGGTTTCTTGTCTCTCATAGGATGAAGAGCCTGGCAATGAAAATTGAACAGCTAAAACCCTGGGGAAGATCTTTCAGTCATGTGCCACTTGTTTCTTAAAATGTGTGGATACAAGATCCCTTATAAGAGGGCTACCGATGTTTTAAACCAATGCAGCTAAAGTATTTTGTTTAAGGTGGGCAAGGGAAACACAATGAAGTTCTCTCTCAAGCATACAGTTAGCATCCGACACCCCAAAGGGAATATACGAGGATGCTGTGATACACAGAATACTCTATTATGGCTACTATGTAATAGTAAGTCATAATTTCTCCATAGGATGATCCCACCTTTGTATTTTCAATAGAAACCACTATCAATGTCACAAGAACTTGCTATACATGTTCACACATTCAGCACCCTGGCCAGCACTCATCATTTAACCCACCCGTGGCACGCCTATCACATATAGCCTCACAATCATGTTATTCTCTTTAAGCTGGTGCTATCTAGCAGATATATGGTATAATTTACATATATCCTTCCAAACATTGCTGGGAGCTTTGCCATTTCTAGTGGCTTGCTCCATTGGATGGGAGTGGCATCCCCAGTCCTTTTGGGGGATTCTTGTAAAGCACTTAGAGGCTTCAGTGGAAATCAAAGCCTCATTGTGCTAGGTGCTGTACAAACACAAAGTAAGAGACAATCCCAGGCCTGAAGATAGGGGTGGAGGACAGAGAGATAGTGGCTTGCCCAAGGTCACCAAGCAGGTCAGCGTCAGAGCTGCAACTATATTACAAGTCTCCAAGCACCAATCCAGGACTGTATTCACCAGACTTCAGTTTTTAATTAATAAAAATGAACTGCTGCCACCTAATACTGATGAAGGTGGAGTGAGAGACTGGGAGATGTGCATCACTCTTCTCCTTATATTAAAGTGATTCAACTGGTACATAACTGTGGTGGGATGGACTGAAGCCTAATCCTGATTAGGGAAGAGGCATTCTTTTTCCACTGCTGCAGTCAAACAGTTCCAAAATGTTTTTTTAAATACTACAAACAAACAAAAAACCCCCAATAAAAGAAAACCCAAAAACAACAACGAAAGGAACCAAAGGGGTAGCTGTGTTAGTCTTGTTCAATAAAACAAACAAACGAGGAATTCCATGGCACTTAAAGACTAACAAATTTATTTTTTTGCATGAGTTTTTGTGGGAGAGAATGCCACTTCAGACACTTTGAAGATGGGGGAACTTATAGAAAGAAAACAAGAAGAATCCAGCCAACCAACCAGACAACAATCTGTGACCTAAGACCAACAGACACAATTAAGCGCAACTGGCAATAGGCCCTCCTTCGCTGAAACGGGTAAAGAAACCAGAGGAAAGTGGATGTTTGTTTGATTCCCACACCCCTTTGATTATTGGCCCCTGGACCACAATATAACACTCCTGTGTCATCTTTGCAGGGGAAGGCACATAGCATTGCAGGACAACCAACCACAGAACTGCTGGAGAGAAACAATACCAGTACCACACAGCAACACGGACTTACTGCAAAAAATCTAGCTGCTGAAGAAAAGGTAGAGACACTGCTTGAGAAATTTACTATCTCTGCTGTCCAGCACAGTTAAAGAGAATGTCATCTGGATCAAGCTGGTGTTAAAAAAAGGAGCAATAAAGAAAAGCCTGAAGAGTTAACTAAACACACCAAAAAAAGTATAAAAACAATATACTGGCAGATAGAAAGTTATAAACCTTGTAGAATTTGATGATAGTGAGGGATCTACCAGTGTTGGGAATCTGTAATGGAAAAGGTACTTGAGGAATTGCCTGGATTTATGGGAGAATGCTTTCTCAGTACAAGCACTTTAAATGGCATCTGTTTCAATATTCTGTTTTTATAAAAAGATGGTGAAATTCAGGTGTTTCCAGTTCTATAGGAAGATAATAAAGGCAACACAATTGTGACCTTTATTCAGCATCAGAGAGAAGGAGGATTTGAAATACAGCCATACCCACTGAGGGCAATGCAATCATGATTTAAACATTTTCCCCCCAGATTTTGGTCAAATGTACATAGCAGGGGAAAAACGTCTTTAGTGAAGTCTTCAAAGGTGAATGCCTATGTCTGTATTTACCCACCAGTAATGACAATAGACTCTTTCTTTAATATTCATTGCATAACAATCTTTAGTTTGTTGCATATAGATGACACATTTAATCTAATTAGAAATAATATTTTGTCCTTTCATGAGATGAGAGAAGAAACATCACTGATTTTATAGACTATTAAGCATAGGGAATTTTCAGCTCCTTATAGCTGTTCAATTGCTAAGAAGGAATTGAACTTTACATAACTAATTCTTGAATGTCTGCATTTGAATTCAATCATGCCTCTAACTTTGTTTGATTGACTCCTGTCCACACTGAGACTGCCCAGAGTATGTCACAGGAACATGTTATTCAACATCAAGAATTTCCATGAGACCCCCAGCAAAGAACATCTGAAAGGACAAAACCCAAGAGACATTTCAGAGGCTGAAAACAAAAGAGCATGAACAGAAGGGAAAAAAAATCCAAGCAAACTTTGATTAAAGTATTCTGCAAAGATTGTTGGCCTGCAAGGCAAAAATAAAGTTTTTCACTGAAATCAGTGATGGTGCATGAATAGAGAGAAGTTTTCATAATTGGATGTTCTTGAAAAAGTCATTTAAAATCACCCCAAGCTAGATTATGTCCTGCATTTTGGGTGAGAATCCCTTCCGGAGTGAGAGAGGAAGCACATAAACCTCTGCAGCCTTTTAAATGCACACTGATGAAATAACAGCATAAACAAGGAGCATCTTGGTTAATATTGCATCACTCTAGGGTTGGTCACAACCAGCTTACTGGGTTTTAAAAATGCCTTTCTCTGTCTGCACGGTGCTCACCTGCATTTAATATGATATTAGGTCACTAGATCACAAAGTCTTTTTCTAGGACAGACAAGCCTACTGTGGCGTGGTTTGCTCTCCTCCACTGGTAATGGGTACAGGGGGCAGAGCCATGCCTCCTGCTAGTTCCCACCTCACCTGGGACCACATGTTCCCCACATGAACTGGTCTCAATAACAGCCTTACAACTCTCCCAAGCATAGGTGCTGGAATTCTGGCCAGCCCTTACACACCCCCATACAAATCAAGGAAAACTCTTTACATCTCAGCCAACAAACACTGTAAGGTGTATGGCAGGCAGAATTTGGCCCCATCTTTGAGTCCATTTTCTGGCAAAAAAAAGTGTGTGTCAAAGTACCCTCCACTCTGGAAATTACTTGCGTCTGCACTGAAAGCCCGCTTATTTCATATCCTCTCTCATTGCAGGACTTGCAAGACTACCACATACATCTGGGGTTTTCTCTCCACTGTCCAACACCCTTAAACCTAGTCACCCTGTGGTCTGTCTTCTTGCAATTGCCTTAGATAGGCCACCTAAGGCAGAGCTGTGCCTTCTTTTTCTTCCACAAGGCTATATTCAATAATAGTATTAATAACAGAAGTAGCATTCATTCCTGGAAGATGAAACTTGGTGGAGGCATGGGCCTGGCAGTTAGGAGATCTCACCTCTGCCACCACTTCACCCTGATCTTAGTCAAATTGCTTACCATCTTGGGGCTTCAGTTTTCTCCCACCTTAAAATGCTTCCCTCTCTCATAGGAATGATGGAGGTCCTAATCCATTAGTGTTTGTAAAGTGCTGTGAGATCTTTTCATGGACAGCACCTAGAAGTAACAATGGATTAAATTCAGGGCATATAGGAAGGGGTGGGTGGTGGCTGATGCCCTGAACAGGACGTGGAGCGTAGGTCAGTGGGAATCACCCATGAACATCAGAATGAAGGTGGATGAACTCAGCTTGAGGCCAGGGAAGAGAAGCCACCTAGTTCAGAGGCCAGACAGAGGAACTTAGCAAGAGAAAGAAGTTAGCAAGAGGCATTAGAAAGATTTAGGCTGGGCGAGGAACATTCTCAGTGGTAATAAGAAAACAGCTGCAGGAAAATGGCAATCAAACCAACATTTCTTTCTTAGTTACATTAAAAGTTCCTCCAGGAAAATTCCCGCAGGTCTGAGCTTAATGTGCTGTGACAACAAAGAAGTCTCTCCCCATTTAAAGCTGCTAGAAGGAATACAAGAGGCACCAAGAAAGGGGGCATTCATGCCGTTTGTGAGTTACCGGTTATTATACCCAAGATTTCTCATGATACCTTAGATAGCATATAATTGTTCAAAAAAGGCTTCTGCTTAGAGCATTTGGAATGAGAATGTGTTTTAAAAAAATTAAGCTGTCAAGGGAAGGGAAGAGACTGTCTTGTGGCCAACATCAAGGTCTCTTACATTTCAAAAGGAGTCAGCTTAACTGACTCAGATAAACTTTTTGTACTTGGAATAGACAAGGAGACTGCCCAGCTCATCTTTCGGTTCAGGAGTGTAGTCTGAGTCCTTGTAGGCTTTGATATCCAGGGGTAGCAGACAGAGACTCACAAAGGAAAGGGTGATTGTGGCTGCCCCCTGGTCAAATTACAGAGAGCCATGAACGGTGTGCGTTTTGCAGGCATACACTCAGTCAGGCTTTGAGATGAGCTTAGAAGTGTAAAGAAGAAGTAAGGACTACAGAATAAATGCATGAAAAAAACACAGTGTGAACCAGAAGGCTGGTCAGAGCCTGAATCAGGAAAGGAAACCCTGTGTTTTAGGTAATTTATAGGCTCTTTGGAGCGTCTTGTTCTGGATTTGTACAGCACCTAGCACAAAGGGGTCCTGGTGCATGACCAGGGTTTAGAAGGGCTACTGCAACACTGATAGTAATGTTTGCAGGAATGCAGTGGGGGAGAGAGAGACAGAGAAAAAAGGGTAATGTAAAACAAAAGAGATATGGGAGTTGCAGAAGGATGCGTTCACCATCTGGGCAACCACCCAGGGGAAAGCAATGCTCTTTCCAGTGTCCACTGATGACCACTGCTCTGGTCCTGGAGTGGTCTGCCTTCAGCTGGCTCACATTTTACACCCATCCTTCCCAGGTAGGGAAAGATACCAATGAACAACAGCCCCACCTCCTTAGAAAAGGTGTCTCAGCTCCAGCTCTGTCTCCCATGATCCTTATGCTCCTGCCTCAGGCCTCTCTGTCATCCTCACCCCTCCCTCCATGGCCTCATGCCACCTTCCCCAGATGTGTTATTGTGTGGCCTTTGCTGAATTTCTTAACCTGTGTGTGTCTCATTTGTGGGCTAGAATATTGCTTGACAAAGCTGGATACACTAGTGACAATATGAGAAATACATCTGATAAATATATGCTATTACTCTCCATGAGTTGCAAAATATTGCAAGGGAGAGTGGATTTAATGAGCAAGTAAAGAGCGGAAGCAAAGTAAAATACTTGATGAACCTCTTAATGAATTCTCTTGTCCTTAAGGCTGGTTATGTCTTTTTTCCTCCCTTTTCTTAAAAACTCCATTTCAATTCTACTCAAAGCTTTCTGCTGCGCACTCCACTGTCCTCTGTGATTGACACTCAATCATTATACAGGGCAGTTTTGTCAGCAGGCACTCAGAGAAAAGTGAAGCCGGACACCTTTGAACAAGTGTGCACTCTTGAAAATGGCCATAATTTTCTCAAGCCTCTTCCATTGATACGGATAGGAGCAAAATTTTAAGATAAGCCTATAGGAAAAAACCTGTAATTTTCTGGTTCTAAAAAAACCTTACTTTTTCCCCTATTGCTTTTGTGGGAAGAGCAAGCCCCAGGAATCTGACTGCCAGCTCAGTCATTCTGCGACTTTGACTTACAATACATAATACAGCACGATCACACCTCCATGGGGTAGCTATTGAGAGACATTCAAGCTGATGTAGGTGAGCTGGGTTCATTCCCATTTTTTGAATCCCTCTGTCTGGGCCACAGAGTTTCTTCTTTTCCATCTACTCTTCTTGTCCGCCCCCTCACACGTGCATCAATCACATCATCAGCTAGAGCTGGCGAATCAAGACTACTTCAAGGTCAGTGTGCAAAAGGGCCCAATTCTTGTCAATCATGGAACACAGTCCTATCTCTCGTCATCCCTGGAGGCAACTCCAAGTGTCATCCGGGGAGCTTGTGTCTAAAGGGAGGGTGGATATATGGGCAAGAAGTCTTAGATGTTATTCAAAAAGGAAAATTTATCTGCATACCAAGAGAAGATGAATATGAACAAGGGAGACTTGGAGGGTGCAGAGGGGATTCTGTAGGAGAAAGCAGGAGTCTGGAAGCCAGCCAGCAGTGATCCCACTGTCTGGGAAGGAGAAGGAAGCCATCTTTGATGCAGCTATCCCTAAAGAAAGTTAGCTCCAGCATATATTTCCTTCCTGGAAATCCTCCATGTTGCTAGAGAAGCATACTATCCATATACAGCAGCTGCTCTTCATCTCAGTCCCAACATGATCCCTCAAGTTAGCAAATATTTAACCATGTACGATCCATGTGGAGAGGCACTGAGGGGTCATGGAGAAAGGAGCATGACATGGTGTGGCCATAATTCCCACAAGGTTAATGCCCTTGTAACCTGTTATCCTGCTCTTTTGCTCCTCTTCACACCTTGTAGTGCAATGGAACAGTTATACTAGTGTTTTGAAAAGATTTTTTTACTGAACAGTGATAAAACAAACAAAAGTTCATGAAGTATATACCGGACTCTTCAGCATGTAAAGGGAACAATTGGCCCATAGTTTGAAAATGAAGTAAATTCTGAAATCTACATCTCCAAAACCAGAAAAATTAACACCTGAAATGATAATTTTCCAGGGTAGAACTTAGTTATATTAATATGCAATGTCATATCTATAGATGATATTTCATACAATGTTCCCAGCCCAGCTAGGAGATTACTGAGTTTACACTGTTAAGAGCAAACAAGACCATTTACTTTACTCTACTCTGTTCCTTGCATATATGAGTTATGACAAAGCCTTTAGGGACAGGATTTCATACTATATACTGCCTAGCTGAATGCTCTGCATTGCTTCTTTATTTACTTAGGCCTTTTCTGGAAGATGTGATTTGAGTAGGGACGGGGAAGGTGTGATGCTGTTGCATATTTAGGTTTGTTAAGCACTACAGACATACGATATATGCATCAAAAATCAGAAAAGTAAATTCACTTGAGGATTGATACTGGGAAAATATTAAATATTTGTTATTTGTGTTAAAATGGAGCCTAGGGCCAAATCCCTATCATGCAAGGTGCTGTACAGACAGGGAAGAAAACAAGACCCTATCCAAAAGAGTTTATCATCTTTGTTGCATGTATAAGATAGGTGGTCAAAACATTTAAAATCCCCCTGAGATCAGGTTCAAAAAGAAAAAGTTCCTTTAAGATTTCATGCATCAGGATCAAGTTTTCCTGTAAATGCCTAGAACACCCCACACCTATTAAAAACTGAAGACAATTACAGGAAAGAATGCTGTTGTACACTGATATAATTTATTTTACTTACACACACACACACACACACACACACACACACACACACACACTGTAAAAGTCCAAGCAAAGCAAGAGAAAGGCCAGATTATTTTCATCACAAAATGAAATAAAGAGTGATTAGTTAGGTAAATACCCTTAAGCTTATCCATTTCCTTTTTTGTGATGTGATATTTACTTCTTGTTTCCAAATTATTTTTACATTATGCCACCACCAGAAGCCTCTCTTATTAAGGCCCACGCTATAGAGGGGTAAAATGTTTTCCAACCACAATAAGGAGTTTAAACACAGCCTGATGCCCCATTGCCCTATATATTAGGGAGTCTGTGGAGACACACCACTTCCACAGGAGGGCTAAAAACAACAGTGGAACCTGAGATAAGGAAGCACTCAGAAAAACAGCAACCACAAGTTCTCATAGGATGAGGCTTGACCGACACTGGAGCAAGAAATACATGAAAGAAACAAGTGAACCGCACCCAAGAAATGACAGCTTCTGTTCGGTGATAAAGACTCTGGTAGGCTTCTGCAAGCTTGCTTTCTGGCTCAGTTATTTATATCATTTAAGAGCTTGCCACCAGGAGAATGGTCTAATAAAACAAACAATAATAAAACCTGGAGGCAAAAAAACATTTGGCAATTATTCATTTACTCCTTTTAATATATACAGAGTACAGCAAGTGTATGCTATTAGGAAATCTTGGTGAAGTACAAGAGTCCCCATGTCAAACCAGTTTATAAATAAATCTATATTGGCACACAGGTACACTGGGGCAAGGTTAAGGCCACATAGTTTAAATTCAAATGGGTCAGGAAACATAGAAAAAGTTGCATTCAGCATTGCGAACCCTACCACATGGCACTTTTTTTTTTCTGACTGGGGTTGGGTGGAGAGGGGGGTGCTGTATCTCTTTGCAAAGAAGTAGCACCATACTAAGAAGACCTTTATAAATGATCACTTTAAGCAGAAAACCAGAACCCATCAGTTTGACAGATGTGCAACACTGCCATTTTAAAGCACAGTGAGGAACCATAACAAGGTAAACCCATGAACTGCACCTTAATCTGAATTCCCCCCAGTGTTGGTGATGAGGTGGGCTGGGTTTCTGTCTGACATAACCCTTAATGTTTTCACTCTTCCAGTGTGAACTGTGCTCCCTATGATGAGAAACTGTACATTAGTTTTAATTTTTTGGGTGTGATCTAAGAAAATGAAAAAGGAGAATAAAAATCACATAGTTCTGACAAGCATTTCTTTAATTCTGGGCATGTGCAAGGGGAGGTAAGCAGGAGACGGGCCACAGCAATGGTGTTTCGGGACTCCTTCAGGCCAGGGCAAGGACAGAGAGCACCTCCTGCCCTGGGCCAGAGCAGGAGATGACAGCTCTTCTGGATCCAGAGTTGCAGGGAGGGAGGGGAGAGGAAGAAAGAGCCAGCTCCTTTGATCCTTGGAGGTGTGTGGTGGGGGGCAGTCAAATCCTCCAGCCACAGCAGGTACAGAAATTTCCCCTTCCAAAGCACCCACATTTTTATTCCTGTACACACCCAGCTTTAACTGGTGTTTATGGTATTTCATGTATTTCTGTATGTGGAAGCCACTAATAACATGAAGATTTAACATGCCATGCACCTGATTCACATTTACACAAGTCCCCCCTCCCCCTTCATTCTGGCACCAAAAAGGAGCTTTAAAGTGAGCTTTAGTTCACTTAAGTATTTTGTTTACACTGCCAGGGAGTACATGTCCGATTCAGGCCCCCTGTGTGCAAATATACCATTGTTTTCAAGACCAAATGATTCCATGGTAGAGAAGTCAAGTAAAATATGAAAAAATGCAGACCCAGATCTTTGTTGGTGGGGCTTTAAAAACCTCAAACGACATAACAGACTGGCTGGGGATAGACTCTGGAAGGATGAATCATGTTGATTGCTCACTAGCTAATGAGCCTGGGACGGTAGATACCATCTTTCACTTACGACTCTTCTCATTTGTGTCACTCTCAGTCCTGTGAATAATTCCCAAGAAACTGCTCCTCTCCCCCCCAACGTAACTTAACAAACCATTACTCTTTGCTGTTAGTAAAGATATCTATGATTTAATAAGGATTTCTCTAATACAATCCTGTCTATCCAGTGGAGTCTACAGTGACATTATTATGAGATAACACCACCTCATCCTCCAACTGATCAGTGAGGGTATGACAAAGTCAACATTAGAACAATACTAAAAGATGAAATAGAAAACAAAATGAGATTTGAAAGTGTCAGCTCTTGTTTAAACATGAAAAGATTACAGTAATTTGCAAATACAGTGAGAAAAATTATGAAAAATGTAAAAAGGACATGATTTCAATTCTGCTGCACTTTAAAGTGGCTCTTTAAAATATCAATTAATCTCTTTTAACAGGGTGAGATTGAAAGTCAATACTTTAGTTCACTGATTTTTCATGATTAGTGTTTACTGGATTTTAAATGCTGCACATGGGGCTGAAGGGGGAGCCGTGTTAGTCTAGTCCAGCAAAACAAACAAGGAGTCTGACGGCACCCCTTATTTGTTTTGCTATGTATGGAGTTTCTGATGGAAAACAGGCTTTATGTTTGTAATCTGAAAATTAATAAAATTTAAATAAACTGAAATGGAAGACAACAATAGAATGTTGTACATGCTGTTAAACCTGTTCTACATACATTTGTTCTCAGATACAAGATTAGAAATAAAGTAAATGCCACACATTGTAAACTTTATTTACAACAGATGATGTTTTAAAGCAAGATGTAAAAGAAAAAAAATGAAATATTAAATATCTCCAGTAGTCAAACTAATATTAAATGACATCTTTGTGAACATTGTCCATTTAAATTAAGTTACATGCAAATGCATGTTTGAAATGTTTGCTCACTAAAGAATTAATTGACAAAAAATAAGCTACTTCTACAAGTACATATCATGCTTGCTTAAAATCAATCACTTTAATTCCACACAGTTTAATGTATTTGTGGGTGCAGACATAATCCTTTCCTCATGCCAGGCGAGCTATTAATTCTAATCTCACAGTGCTCTCTACTGGTAATAATTTATGTTAAGACATATTAAATACCCGCAGTACTAGAGAAACGTTAAAACCTATATTTAGAATGTACCTAATCTATGAATGAGTATAGGGATGGGAATCTAAAGAGACAATATGGAACTGAACTGATGACTAAGCATAAATATTAAGAGAAAGAGACACAATGTTACATTTCATATAATGCCAGGAACAACAAATCAAACTAGACCCTACTGAATTCTGCAGATTTTACTACATTCAGCACCAAAACACACAGCTTGAGTGGCTCCATATGTTATTTTGTACAGGCCCAATCATGCATGTCTCGTGCACTTACATACTTTCCTCTGAACTAAATAGAATGTGGTGGTTTGCATGAGACATGCAATCTAATTCTAGATAACTTCCACCTATTTTCTCTCTTTGTACTGTCTTGGCTTCCCAACTCATGATTTATTTTCACCCCCCCCCCAAATAATTCACCAGTTTGGTTTCTCCATTTGACACTTTTAACAACAAGTTATTCTGCAAAACTGGCAAGCAGCAATATGAGCCTATGACATAGTTTAACTATGCCTTGTTCTAGCACTAGTGTTTTTCCTTTCTGCACAGCAGCTTTGTAGGATGTTTAGTTATCACAGTATATTCTGCTGCTCACAGGCCTGACCTTGCTTACTCTGAAGTCACTGGCAAAACTCTCATGCCCTTCAATGGGAAATGCACATGCTCAGTGTTGGAATAGCCAGCTGAGACAGGAGCAGATGCGGGCCAGAACAGGAACTGAATGACTAGGCAGCAAAAATGTTGCCTGCCACAGAGTGCTATTGAGAAGACTGGAGAGATGACTTCCCTTTAGGAAGTAATATTGTGCTGGGGTCATTTGGATGGGTCCTCACCTCTGGACTGGCTGAATCCTGGTTGAATGGCATGGAGCCTCTCAAAAGTCTGCTAGTGCATGCTTTCAGGCTCAAGGCTGATTACTCAGGTGTAGCCAGGCTCAGAAGTAACTCAAGGATGGCTCATTACACTGAACGACAACAACAAAATCAAGTCACCTATTTAGGTGCCTAAATCAGGTATTTACCTTTGAAAACTGGGCGCCAGTGTCTAGCTTTGTTGTTCATGACATATCAGACCTTAAAGTGATCTCCAGTTCACCAAATCAGGCAAAAATACAGACCACACAGCCAGGCTGATTATCTGTATGTGCTCCTAGGTCAGACTCTAATCCCTTGGTCCTACCATGTTCTAGCCTTTTTCTTTTGGCTCTTTCCTTCTTAACTGTTTCATCACTTTTCATTCCTCTGCAAAGTTTTCCTCCTCCCACCTGTTTGCCATTTCATTTTCATGCACTCTTCAATCATTCATTAAACTCTGGTCCTTGCCTATCTTCCTGACATAGCTAAGTACAGCTAACCATTTTTTGCCCTTTTATTCTTTTCACACTTCTTTATCGGCTAACTTAGCCAATTCAAGTTCCAAAGGGTTTCCGTATTAGTCTAGTCCAGAAAAAAAAAAAAGAAAAAAAAAAAAGCCAACCAAGGAGCTTGGTAGCACTTTTAAAGATGAACAAATGTGTTTATCACATGAGCTTTCCTGAGAGAAAATCCCACTTCAGACTTTTTGAAGACAGGGAAGCACTTGATGAAGTGGGATTTTCTCAACCAAAAGCTCCTGAAATAAATATATTTGTTAGGCTTTAAAAGTGCCACCCGACTCCTTGTTTGTTTAACCAATTCAAGTATTTCACAAATTGATAGCTAAAACATATAGTATTTTTGTCAGTCTCTAATGTCTGAACAGATTTCAGACCATTTAAAAATATGATCTGGGATGAAAAACGGTGTACAGCGAATTTAGGCTCAAACTGAATTAAAGGTAGAGAATAAGCAACTCATAACTGAGTTTATAATAGAAGTGCTGATAGATTCTTGCTTGCTGCCCCTCTTATCACTGCTGTCAACACACCAAATTAATCTGCTGTGTTAATTGCTTCTCAACATATGGATCCCAGAAGGCCTAAACATTTCTTAAGCCCTGATATTGCAAAGGGGGCCACCTCCACGAACCTCTTACTCTCTCTGAGTTAAACTAATTGTTGAGATTCTCTGCCACACTTTTCAGAGAGCTGTCTCCTGAGGAGGGGGACTGTGATTGCATTAAGGTTGGGCTGCTCCACAGTCTTTGTGCAACTTAGACAGCTCTAGGGACCTTCCAAGTTGTAGCAGCCTATCCAAGTTAGCCACTGCGCTGCATGCTCCTGCTCCACCTGCCACACAGCTTTTCCCCTCCACATCCTGCTTGGAAGGCTATGCATGCTGGGGTGCTCAAAAGTAGCATTACCACTTGTGTTGTTTGATTCCTGTGCAAGAGGCATCCTCCCCAGGTGCAGACAGGACTTTTAGATCTGCTTTATGATACTCTGTCCCTTTTAGGTGGAAGAAAAGTTCCACAACAGGGTGAAGACCTCATCCCTTAAGTCCAATGAGATATGGTCCACACTTTGCAGGCTCATACACCTCCCAACCATTGATCTTCAACGTGCCTGATGAAGTGGATTTTTCTCCTATGAAACTCATGCAATAAATAAATTTGTTAGTCTTTAGAAGTGCCACAGGACTTCTTGTTTGTTCTCCCAACCATCAGTCCTTCTCAATCAATGAACTCTACCACCCTCTAACATGCACAGAACCAAATCTCACATCAGCATTGCTCCAAGAAATTTAAAGAGCGAGTGTTACTTAGCTCTCACATGGTTAAGGCATTCTTGTTTCCAAATGCTTCTGCCTTGTAGACACACTAGATCCCTTTTGAAAACAATATAGGTGTTTAAAACTTCTCAAGCAATACTTTATTTTGCAGGCAGCTGTCAAAATGCCATTCAGAAAACCTGACAATGTGTAACCAAACATCAGTCACACAACCACCCCCAGTGCTACCAGTTGGTGGAACACGATAGATTGCCTGGGAAATTTAAAACACATTAAGAAGCAGGCATTTTTCCTACTACCAGAAAAACAATTCAGGTTGGGGAATTTACTGCCCAATTATTATGCGGCCAATTATTGGCTAGCGTCGACAAATATTTCCTTCACTTTCTGCTGCTCTTCCACTGGCTCAGCTACCTGGCATTTGGAGAAGCTGGAATTTCTGCCAAGCTGCTTGGCACATCTTTAATTGACAATTTAGGGCAGTAAATTACCAGGGTTTTTCATGTTGTTTTACTTCTAATTTTATCAGAGATACAGCCACTTGGCATATTCAGCCGCACTCTCTCTTCCATGCAAGTTCACAGTGGCTCCATAAAAATGCCCTCATTGAAATGTAACTTAACTTTAAAAGAGTTACATAAAGCAATGTGCTGACTAAATGTGCTAGTGCGGTGTATTGAGAGACTGTGAATTGCAATTTTAGCCATGCCAGTCATCTGGCATTAAAATATGCACCAGCTGTGAGTGTTTGGATCTCGATAAGTCAGAGTGTACTGGAAAGCTGACAAGATACTGCTGTGAAAATGTTTTCAGCCTCCTAATCTCTGTTCCGTCTCTCCTTTTTCATATTTTGCTACCCAGGTTGGTGTATAATGTATGAAGAAATAAATGTAAAATCCCAGGAGGATGTGCACAAAGTGACACTGAGTATTTATAGAGCTTGTAAGATAGAGTCCAGAACTGTGCAAGCAACAACACTTCTGTGGTGGGTTCTCTATGGCCGTCCTTTATAAACTGCAAAAAAAAATTTTTTTTCACAAGAGAGACACTTCCTATTAGCAAACTGGGAGATAAGGTCAAGGAAAGCAGAAGTGAAATTTCTAGTGGGCTTGAACCACAGAGCTACCAGTTGCAAACAGAAGGTGTTTGGGAATTTGTTCATACAGAAAAGGGAAAATGTTTTAATTTTACTGATTTATCAGCAAAATAAATAATTCTGTAACCTCTGTTTTGAGCAAAGACTTTCTCTCTCATGTATTCATATCCACTCTAATGCTCCTACCTAAGCAGCCAGATTCTAACCTGCTGAGGAGGGTAGAGCTGTATGCTTTCCATCTGTTCTACTTAGTCAACAAGATGCTCTGGGCCTTACCCTGCATTTTCAGAATCAAATCTTCCTTTCCTATGGCAACCAGCTTCCCAGCTATGCCACAGGGGTAAGTGGGAGAGGAAACCTGCAACTGCAACTCCAGAGGACAGCCTGAGCCTTCTGTAGAAGAAAGCCCAATAGGGGGCTGCTTCTATTGGGTGAACCACTGTGACCTACATCGTGTTTTATGCTGGTTTAGGTTTAATTCATCCTAATACAAGGAGACCATACAAGGCTGACTACATCATTTATTCCTTATGGTTAAATTCTATGCATTCCTCTGCCAGTATGGAGAGCAGGACATCGTGTGGTCCCACTGGGCTCACAGGGACCAGCATTCCTTGAACCCACTCCATGAATTTTTCGAGCTGGGCAATAGAAGACCAAGGTATTAGTGACTACACAGGTTATTTCATCCTTCACCCAGCAAAGGAAAAGAATGATGTTTATGGACCAGATGGCTGGAATAGCTGATGAGGGATCACTACCAAGGCATTCTGACACCAAGGAAGTGAAGATGACTGCAGAATTCCCTAGCATCCAGATGACTTTCTGGAGTGAACATTGTAGAACGGATTTTGACTATAATACATGACTCACAGGATCTTTAGGGATATGGAAAGCTTCATGAAGAATACTCATTCTAGAGAGAATGCCATCCTTCAATGTGAACTACATAAGGATAAAAAAAATGTGTATCTCAAAGGAGCAACCATACACCCTCTTGTTTATAACAGCTCCACGAACGCAGATTTGGCTAGCAAAATACTCTTTTGATACAATATTAACTGATATTAAGCAGGAGGAGGATACTAATTACAGATCCTGGCATGCAAGAGAAGCTGTCACAGCCTATCCTTGTTCTCAAATTAGCTACACTGGGAATAAATTAATAAATAAAAATATACATATTGAGAACAGCCTGTCAGCCAAAACATCAATTTTAAGTCAATACACCATGCCACAAATGCAAAGGTCATGTTAGATAAAATGGCAAGCAGAACTAGAAAAGTTATTCTAAACATCACATATAGGAAACACGCTTGTGTTTCTGTGGCAGAAAAGACAATTGTGTGACAGTCACCATTTAGAAGCAAAAATGTAATAAATTGCCATAGTTAAATACAAAGTAGTTTCCAATTGCAAGTCAAGACACTGGAGCCTTCTAGGGAAACCAGAGCAAACTAATGATGATGTAAATCCACCACGAAGGATGCTGACGTAGTATTCAATGGAAACAATAACTTGGCCAGCCATATCCCATTTATATCCGCAGTGACCTGTTTTATACATCCCTGAAGTATGACATTCAGAACTGATAATGTTGTTATTCATGAGAAACCTTCACCTGTTGATCAGAGAGTAAATTACAGCATTTCCAGAAGCATGCCAACCTCCTTAATTAGTCTTATTAAAATGTAATAGACGAGTACACACATTTGCCTCTTACTTTGGAAAGTCATTCCCCTACCTAAAAAATGATATCGCGGGTGAGACTGGCATCATAACTTACAATTAATGGTGCTTGACACTTCCCTATTAAGTCCTTGTTTTCTGAGCTTAGAATTTTGCCACCCTAACTCTTTGGGGTTAAATTTTCCAAGCTGGATTTCTGCCTCAGACTGCACTGTTCTGGAAAATTTCAGCTCTTGGAAGCCACTGACCTGTTTCAGCTGAGGAAGATTTACACTGTAAAGGCAACTCTGCAGTGCTGCGGGCCAATCTGGGTCTGGGTCCAAGCCCTAGGACTGAGTAGAGGAGGCCTGTCTTTCCTGCTCCTCATGGCCACTCTGCTAGGCCAAGGTGGCATGGAGAAGGAAGCTGCCTAAATAGAAAGCAGAAGGAACAAGAGCCGGAGCTTCAGTAAGACTCTGGCGGGAATAACTGAAACAAGAAGTCTGAGGATATACTGGGACTGGAAGAGTAGGGAGATAGCCTCTGAAACTGGAAGATGTAGGGAGAGAAAGACTGGGAGCTGGGATGATACTGAGAACAAGACACATGCAGAAAAAAAGTGGTGGGGGAATAGAAAGTAGATACTATGGGAATCAGGCAGAACAGGGATTGAGTGGGTAAAGAGATGGAACAAGGAAATGTGCCTTTGGGGAGGAGGACTAAGAGCCAAAGAGGAGACTAGGAGCCAGTGGGGATGAGGAATTTGGAGGAAAGGGAAGACAAAAAAGATTGGGTGAGAATCTAATACAGTGGGGGACTGGTACTTACTGAGCAAGGAGAATAGGACTGGGATCAGACACCTAATGAGAAGGAGAAACTGGAGGTGGAGAAGACACAGAATTTGGACAGGGAAGCATTAGATCACACAGAAGGGGTCAAGTTTGGGGGCAGGAGATGTGTGTGGAATGGGCATACTGTGCCCACTAGAGACCAATCCCTTCCAGAGTGTGAAATGGAGCCAAGGACTCCTGAGTCTCACCATTTCTTATTTTGACAACAAACATACTCTGTTTGCACCTCTAGCATAGTGCCCCCCACCCTGGTGCTGGTCCACGGAAAGGATGAAAATCTGCTACTCCCAACTGATATTGGTAGTACAAGGGACAGACATCTCTGCAATGGAGCTCAAGGTTCTAACCTGGTTGATGAGCCATGTGGGTGTCTCTATAAAGTGTCTGATTTTTCAGTGTTTTAATTTTTAAAAAACTTAAAAAATGCATTAACTGAATATTATTAAAGTTGCAATTTAACACTGAGGAAATGCTTGAACTAAATTTACATATGCAACTTTTACTCAGTTCCCTCGGGTGGCTGCATTGTGAGATAATCTTTAATTACACAATCACATCCTATATTTCCACTAATGTAGGATATTTTCTTTGTATTACATATTAAGGGAAGATGGAGCTTTACGTATAGTTAAAACTTCATAAATTTTGCAAATTGGCCCTAGATCTCTATTTATTTGATTGCATTCACAAATCAGGAAGTTATATCAATAGCTAAGTTTACCTTTGCACCCACAACTAACTAAGTACAATATATGCGCACAAGTATTTGAAGACACAAAATGACAATGAGATTTCTGTGCTGCATCTAGATCCCTGCTATTTGGACCCCCTCTACCACGAGTGTACCCAAGTCTGTTTGCATACAGTCTTTTACAGCACCCATACCTATTAATGCCAGAAAAACGCTTGTCCATATGCAGCTCCTATAACAGGATGTGTAATGCTGAATGTCTAAGTGCAGCCTGAAGGACAGATGCTCATCAATGTACACGCACATGCTGGACAAGATACCCAGCTAAACTACTCTGATGGATCCCAGCAGAGGATCTGGCCCAGTGGCAGCTCAAGGTAGAAATGTTGGGTATGTTGCATTAGTTCCATGTGTACACAATTAATTCAGGGCACTTTTGAAAGCATCACTCCTGAGTTCTGTTAGGGTTGCTGGCTTCTATATGAAGTCTAGCCCTCCCTTTGGCACACCCCCACTGGGTTGTGAGGAAGTGTAAACAGGTGCCAGAGCATCAGTCCTTTCCATGAGGAAAAACAATTCAACTAAACTAACAGCTGTGAATGGTGCAGAGAATTTACTTTATCAACTTATGTTTATTGAATATGTTCATTTTACTTTGATTTTATTGTCTAGGTCTGAGAAGGAGGGCGTTCCAGGTGTCCCACTGGTAAAAGTCCTCACTACATGTATAGGTCTCAGATATTCATGAAAGCCAGAGATTTCTTGCTTCTAAATCAATCAGGGGAGTTGTTCTGGAGGGATAAACCTTCAGAGCAAGGCCTGGTTAGTTTGTAATAACATTAGCAACATGGATTAACTGACAACACTGATAACCCCACTCCATTGTTAATACACAGTGCACATAAAAACATTCGGCATGGAAAAGTCAGAACACTGAGCTCACCGCTGTGATATAATGGCCGGCTCCTTGCAGGCTGCCAACACCAGCCCAGTTACTACCTGCTGACAAGGGAGTAGCAACTCTAACACTGTGACACAGAAGTGTCAAGATCACTGAAATTAAAAAAGCAGGTATAGTATTTAGCTGGTTGACTGAGGTGTGTGTTAGAAGAGCGGTGAAGTAAGACAGTGTGGCCAGGATTATTTGCCATCAAAGAAGAGGAGTTTATTGGGTAAGGTCTCTGGGTTTTTTTAACAAAGGAGTGCCTGTTCATATTCCCATTTTTACAGGGTTGGGGAGAAGGCAATGAAGAGATGTGGGGTGACTTTAGCTACTTTTATCTACCAGATGGCTATGGCTTCTCTGGGCAAATGCAGAGGTGATCTGTAGGCCCTGCACAGATACAAATACATGGATCCATATCTGACCTGCATCTGCAAGAAATGGCCTGCAGATATCTGTGCTGTATCTGTGGATGTGGATATAATGCAGATATCCATGGATATCCACATATTTGCAGGGCTCTACCTCTGTGCAGATAAAAATATGTGGATTGATATCTGATCCACATCCACAAGAAATGATCTGCGGATATCTGTTTTGTACCTGCGGATGCAGATATAATGTGGATATCCACAGATTTGCAGGGCTCTAGTGATCTGCATAAGCTGTAAGGCACTGTTATAAGAAGGTGGATGTGAATAAATAATAGTAGTTTTAAAGAGTAAAATCACAACACTTAATCTGAGACATGAAATTACTTGGGCAGCCACAAACCTGTAAGTATGCAAAGAGGACAGAGCAACTCCATCACCACAGATCAAATCATTCTTAGTCCAGTTACTCCTCTCTAGGGGACAATACGTCAGAAAGTTGGACTGGGCTTTTTTAAGTTGATCATCTCCAGGGAGCAGTCTCCCACCTCATCACAGAAGTGCCCCAGGCTTTGGGTCTCAAACTCATGCATCTTCTGAGACCTGTGATAGATCTTGGGACACCTGCACCAAGGCAGGGCCATCAACACAAATATTGCACATCTGCTGCAGAAGCTCTGCTCTCATGATGTTCGAGCCATCACATTTGGGGAGGTCACATTGCTCTGGAGAAACTGGAATAAGTTAATTCTGGCAGTGTCAGCATTCATTTACTCCAAGATTCCTTATGAGGCTGGAGCATGAGGGGGTTGTTATGCTACAGAGAGTAGCCAAACCCTTTTGCCCCATCCCAGTCTCTATCCTGCCCCACACCACCACCAGAGAGGTTTCCACAAGGCCAGAAGGAAACGGTGCAGCTTGCACCTAGGTTATTGCTATTCTTTTAACACAATAGCTAGGCTGCAGGTTCTCATGGAAGCAGAAACCTCTGACAACTCAAAACTGTGTTTCTGGGCCTTGGGGCTTATTTATCAATCTGAGGGGCTTATGTGGCACAACATCCTAGTGCCTAATAATTGCTGAATGGATTTATGTTCTCAGCATCCACGGGAGGTACAGCAGATTGGAAACTGACACACAGAGAGACTCCATGACTTGACCACGGTCACACAGGAAATCTGCAGTGAAGCAGAGCTTGGCACCCAAGTTTCCCAAGTCCTGGGCTAGTGCCCTAACCACTAAATCACCCATTCAGAGGGCCTGACCCACTCTGTTGGAGCTTGGGAGCTAATGGGGAGCAGTGCAATGCCCACGAGAACATCTGAAAGCATTCACTTTAGGAAGCTTCCAACTTGTGCTGAGAAAAGCAGACTCAGCAGCAGTTACCTTCCTGCTGAGCCCTTTTCCCTAGGGAAGGGATGTACCCACCCTCTATCCCTCCAAGATGATGCCCACTGCTGCCAATGAGAGGCACACTGCCACTGGCTTTGAGGGCCTCCTCTGAAACTCACTGGACTCAAGGGCAGTCCTTCCCTTGATTGATGAGCAGAGGTAAGGGAAACTGTCACGTAACAACTGTCTTCTGTGCAGAAGCATGAACAAGGGCTTCCTAACCCTAGCATTGCAATGCTGGAACCAGCCATAACCCAATCTGTACAGTCTGACCCCACGTGCTTTGGAGGTAATGGCAAAACTCCTGTTGCCTTCAGTGGATGCACAATGGAGTCCCTAAACCACATGGGAAGTGGTGGACTCAGTTTTATGATCCTAATCTCACTATGCTGCAATAAGATTTAAGTGGGACAGCAGACTAAATGTTACAGAAGTACTGGCCCTAAAACCTATACCTGATTGGTGTTAAAGAAACCACACACTGGTACTGAGTTGTAAGCATGTTTGTTTTTAATCCCAAGAAGAACTTAGCATGCAAGGTTTTCAAATCTGCTGCTGCTGCTTGTCGTTTGCAAAAAGTCAGTTCCACCCAAAAAATTCAGTTTTCTTTGTTGCTTAGAACTGTCTCCAAAACATTACTTCTGGCATTCAAATTTCTTATGCCCAACCTGAGCCAAAAAGTCATTTGGACCAGATTGCAATACTCATTCTTATCCAGGGCAGTACCTTGCTCCCATTAAAGACAATGGGAAATAAATCTGGTGAAAGAAACTGCTTGTTATGACCAAAATGTCAGACTCCTGTCCACAGGGTTTTGTTAAATAGAGTCCCATTGCAGCCATTTTTAAGTTTACCAGACATAAAAGAAGAAATATGAAGTCTTTTTCACTTGGTAGAGAATTGATTCATTTTATGTTTCTTTCTTGCATGGATAAAGATCAGGATTTCCCCACCCACCTACCGATTCTCCTTTCTGCTTTTTCTACCACAAATGCTAGAGGAGTAGGATATTTTAAAAAGGAAAAATGCCAAAGCTTCTTAAGCATTCCAGACAGACAATACTGGATTCACGCCTTAGCCTTATCTTAGCATGTGTTCATATTCCATGCATCAGAAACTCATGTTTTAGTTTTAAAGATGTCTCTCTCATGTGGACAAAAGAATCTGAGGTTGTCAGTTATTGTATGTTCATGCTACCTGAACATCTTGCTTTTTGCTAAAGTTCTGATGCACAAGCAATATCAACATCTGTTTCAAGGATCTCTGCTGGAATTGCAGCTTCACACAGCCAAATTGCTTATGCTTCCACTGAGGAAATGGATATTTATTTTATGCTGCCATCTGGGCTCCAAATAGTATGTTTTGTCATTTGGTGGTCTTGTTTTCAAAGCTTTTTCTTTTTTTTTAAAGTATAAAATTTGATGCCTTCATAAGTAATTTCTTCTGTAAATGGCATACGGGTTTCTTTATAATCAAACTCGTGAAAAAAATGTTCCACCAGTGGTTTTCAATGTCAGAGTCAAGTCATAAATATTTTGGAAGTAAATTCAGACATCCAATTGCAGTAGCTTGGATGTTGCACATTTACACTGTTGAAAAGCAACTTGAAGTGTGTATGGGCCATATGTAGTTGCCTACAGAGTTATTGCGAGAATTTTCTTCAATAAAGAGAATGTTTTGAAATATTCCAATGAATACTGAACCTAGCACCTCTGGAGTGTAAAAAGCAACCAAAACCAAGTCTGTACTGCTTGAGCTAAAGGGACACCTTAAACAAAATGAAACAAGTAGTAGGCTCAAATCTTCCTGAATAGTCTAGTCATGAGAGAGGAAGGAAAGGGAACCATTTTGTTAGCTTGAGTTCCACCAACAACATGGACACATTCTAGACCACCATCACACCAAATCTGCTCATCAAATTACTTCCAAAAATACTGTGTCCTTGGAGTCAAATATCCCAGTCCTGGAAACACCAGGAATCTTTCAAACCCATTTACAAATGGGAGGAAGAACAAAACAACAAACAAGAAGGGTAGAAACCCCTCCCAGCCCCTCTTGGGCATGCTCATAAATCCCATCATGGTATTTGATAGTCGGCAATTACAGCACAAAAAGCCGAAGCCTGGAACACGTTGTATCCAAAAACCCATTTACTGTTCTTCACCACCAAATTCCCATATCCCTGGGGTGGTGGGGGAGTGTTTCTTCTAACAACCCCTAACCTCCCTATGTCGAGTGTGTGGAGGAAGGTTTCTGTTCTCACATCACACCCCACCCACAGATCCCCTGCAGAAGCTCACTCATTCCTCCCCCACCCACGGTCAGCTGGGGCTGCTTCTCCCTATGATTTACATGCTTCATCAGTGAGTCCCTGAGGAAGAGGAGCCCAGTCAGGGAGCAGCCAGTGCAAGACAGGTCAGCTCCTCTCTGGTTGATATTAGGTGAGGCAAGCAGAAGGTTAGAGTAGAACCTATGGAGGGACGAGGAGCCACCGAGTGAGGTGCCCAGCTTTGGGGTAGGCCATATCTCTGCTCACAACCACAATGTCTTCTACTGGCCATCACAAGGGGAACTGCTCTGGTGGCTTCTGTGCCTCTCTGAGGGTGCATCACTCATCCTTTCTCTGTTCCCAGACCCACATCTCCCTGCAGTCCCAGCATCTGCTTCTCAGTATAGTCCTCTGTGGTGTCTCAATTCCTGCTCTTCCCCCCTTTTAGGAGTAGAGGGGCTTCAGCATTTCTTTGCCACTTATATCAGTGGCCACAGCACTCCAGAGTTGGGCCCTTACTTCAAGGTCTAGCTGTTCCCTGTCCAGTGCCAGCCCCACCATTGCTATCCAGCCCTTACTGCAGGACCAAGGGGCTTCTCCTCCCCTACAACCAGCCTCAAAGCCCAAGCCAGCCCTTGCTTCAGGGCTCACAGTTGCTTCTTTCCCAAAGCCTGCTACCGCCCCCCATCCGGGGTGCTAGCTGAACTTTTATCTCCAAGCTCTTGAGAGTGACTACCCCTCTCCCTCTGGCTGGTAGCCCTTTCTATATGGACTTGCCTGGCCCTGATTGGCTGCTTCCCTTTATGCCCTTCTGATTGGCTACTACTCTTGTAGCCTCTCCAGGGCTCCATTAACCCTTTTTCTGCCAGGATGGGCTCCCTGCCCCATCATGTTGGGATTGTGCAGTGTGGGGTAGGGCTATGGGGACCGCCCCACTTCCTACCCCCCCATAGCCTAGTGGCAGCTTGGAGGAACTGGTGGCCTTGTTCTGGTTCCTCTTCCCCAACACTGGTTGTTCTCTTCTGTGCCCCCTTACAATTATGTGCCCCAGCGGGGTGAGGAAGCAGAGCCCCAGTATCCCCTGCCCATATCTATCTCTCTGCCCAGGCCCTTTATCATTCTTGCCTTTTGTGTAGATTTAAGCAGTCTGTCCTCCCTAACAAGTTCAACTTAGGTCAGCCCCTCCCTGACTCTGCTCTTTCACCTTGTTTGCTGCTCCCACCCCATCCACATGCCTTTTCCCAAGTAGCTCCCTGCAAGCCTTTGCCTGCACAATCCCCTGAACCTCAGACTCCCTTTCTGACCTACACATCCCTTCTTCAGCCACAAAAGCCTTAGCCCTAGCCTGCAGCCCCAGTAATAATTTGAAAACTCCAATCCCATGCAACTGACCCTGCCACAGGCCAGAAATAGTCTCCCAGACACTTTGCCGCCCATTACTGGAGATTGGTCTGTGCTTTGGCTGTACAGACAACATTCCCCTGAGCAAGGATTGTTCCTTCATCCCTGTCAGCAATGCACCAAGCAATTACACTGGGTATCCAAATAAATAAGGTGAGGCCACAGTGTCTATAAAATCCCTCAGCTTTAATACTGCCAGAGCCCTCGTACAACAGCGCCTACATCCTCGATGGCTACCAACACGTGGCTTCCACCCCAACCCCTCTGTCCTTTGTTCCAGTTTCCATCCCCAGCCCACCTCGCTCAAACAATACCCACCTGCAACCCAGTTAGTGGGAGAGGGGGAACCACAACAAGCTTTCAGGGCAATAACTACTAGGTCAGGCCTTACCGATTTGACAGTGCTGCATGGAGAGGTCTGCGTGTGGCCTGCCTGCAGATCTCCACAATGAAGCACGAGTCATAGCTCCAGTGGTCCCCAAACTTTTCAGTCAGGTTGTCCATTACCCGATCTGAACCCCACTTGCCCAGGAGACACAGAGCAAAGCTGAGACCCAGGGGCTGAGGCTGGTATTGGTGCTGTGGCTGGAGGTGGAGCAGAGCTGGGAGCGGGGGGTGGCACAGATGATACCCCCTCATTGCCCTCTGTGGGGGCTGGCCAGGCCCTGCCATGCTCCCCCAATGTTCCTACACACATCCTCAGGGGGCTGCATCCCACAGTTTGGAGACCACTACATTAACCTGCCTTTCATTTTCATGAAAAATGAATTCATTAGGAAATGTCAAAACTTCCCTGAAAGAAGAGCTGAGAAAGAATTGAATGACATATGGTTGAGTTCTTCCTCATCCATCACCTTTGTAAGTGCCACAGAATCAAGTGGACCCTCCACTAATCTGCAGTGACAAGGAAAACAGGACAAACAAGGAGTCCTGTGGCACTTTTAAAGGCTAACAAATTTATCACATGAGCTTTTGTGGGAGAAAATCCCACTTTGTCAGATGCTTTGAAGATGGGAACTTACAGAATGGGAGGAAAAGAAATGCAGAGAAGTGTAAGTCCTAGGATCTGGTCAGACTGTTACAGCAAATTAAAGCAGTTGTTTAGGTTCAAACAGTGGAAAACAGCATATAGAGGGAGGTGAGGGAGTTGAAGTCAGATCACCTGTTGTAATGGGAAAAAACCCATAGTCTCTATTTTGCCCTAAGCTGACAGTATTAAATTTCTACTCTGCAGTTTCTCTTTGAAGCTTTGATTTGAGGACAGTGAGGTTTCATTATTGATTAGAAAATGTTTATAAAGCACTCTGGTGAGGTAATGTGCCACAGACAGGCTATGTTTTGTTATGATCTACCATCCTGTTCTTCCTTCTGATCAAGCTGCTGTACTCTCGTTAGGCCTGATAATGAACTGGCTGTGACTTTGCACTCACAGTCTTTTAAGGAAGAGAAAAAGAAGTAAATTATATCCCAACTCATAGGGAGGCAGCCTAATGACTCACAAGAAAGCAATATGACTAGGGTGTCTTCATGTGGTCAAGTTCCTCACTGCCTGGAGAGATGTTATTAAACTACAGAAGACTAGGTCATTAAAGTAACTGGAAGTGTCCTGTGTTAAACCCATAAAAAGGAAATTCGGAGTTCTAGATTAACAAAGTAGTATACTCTTTAACTCTAGTTTTAAATGACACCTGCTGATAAAATATCATGCATTGTAAATACCTGGGCACAATATGGTGAACTGAGCATGGAGTTTTAGAGCCAACTTTGAATTTTCTGGTGTGTGTGATCTTCAGAGACTCTTGATATATTTTTATGTAGCTGTTGTAGTTTACTTTAATTTTTTAAACTAGATTAAAGGTGGGGGAGGAGGGTTTTTTTTTATTATAGTAGACTGTTTTGGTGAAGTGAGAGAACATTAAAATTGCCACAATAGATCAAAGAAACACCTTTGGGTTTTCCCTGTGCATTCTCTACTGTGCATATTCTTTCTCCACTAGACCATTCAGATCGTTTGGAACCATTAGGTCAGGCATGGAAATATCTGGGGACAGGCTCTTTAAAGTGTGTGTGTTATTGATACTCTAGACCATAACGGCTGCTTTGTAGCAATTAGTCTTTTTTGAGAGGTTTTTAATTTCAAGGTCCTGACTATTTTGAGGGTAGTTTATGAGTCCAGCAGGCTGCTTGAGCCTATGGCTTAAGCGAGGGGTAGACAAAATTGGCTCACAGCTAGGCACCAGCAATTTTACTTGTGGTCACCAGGGGCCACTCCTCCATTACATTTCTGCAGTGCAATGAGGTGACAGGCTACTAAAAGCAGTCACCATGGTGATCAGAAACAGATTTGTTGAGACTTGGTTTAAGCAGGGATACTGGGGCTTTGCTTAGTTTAAGAATTTGTGACATCACAGCCCATGAAGGAAAAAACACCAGTATCTTAAGAACTATAATAGTTAGGGGACCAGATTTTCAAAGCAAATAACCAAAACACTGATCACATATGTAGAGGACCACTGGGTTAGAGGGAAGATGTGAGAGGTTGGGATGGGAAGAGAGAAAAGTCCTACTTGTAAACTCCACTCAGCTCATCTAAAACACAGGCAAGAAGCACAAGGGAAAAGTCACAGCTATTAATCATCTCCTCCTGTGGGGACCAAAACTAACTGAAGAACTTGGGTGGTTCTGCTGCTCTCCCATTAGGAAAGCTGACAAATCCAGTCCATGTGGGTATCTGGAAAGAAGAATGGTTCCCTGATTAGTATGCACAAATGTGAGTAATTTGCAGGCAGGCCCCTTTTCTTTAGACTCTTCCATTGCAACCTATTTAAAAATGAGCCCATTCCTCCAAAATACTGAGTGCCTTCTCCTCCAACAGGCATCCCACCTTATCACAACTCTTGTTCAACTGTGACTGCAGGAAGAGCTCAGCATGTCCCAGGATAGTGCCCCAGTTGTTTCCCTACGGAACAGCCAGGTTGCTAATCCTCATTATGCAGTAACACACTACAGTTTTTTTTTAACCTAAGTTTTACCTGGTCCAAAAAGGATCCTATATCCTGAGTTTTAATGATGATCTTGAGAAACATGAGCAGGCATGAGACACAAAGCAAAGAACGCTGGTTACTGCCTATTTTTGAAGTCGTTGCTCCGAGTTAGATGGAAGGTCTCTCTGCTGCAACTTTAGCCTCACAATTCTGCTAACTGTAATGGCAGCTGAGTGGCAGCCCTCATCTATTTCCAAAGGCTTGTGGTAAAAGAAAGAAATGCTCAGAAACATCAATTCTCTGTGCCCCATCCCATAATTTCCCTCCCCCAGTCATTCAAACTTTTTCTGTTATTGGAGAAGTATCCTTCACTTTAAAATACTGCAAAAGGCACCAAGGCTCCCAATATGATTGTACTGTATTCCTGAGAGACTCAGATCAGGCCAGGATTTATTTGCACCAGGCCCTGAAATCAAAAGCAGTTTTTTAAAGTCCATTGCCTGATGCAGTCCAGCAAATTTCTACACACTCACCTGCCCAGGGCAAATAATAAACAAAGATATGGGACAAATTTGCTGGGGCAGGCCTTGGTTATTTTCACACAGAGGAAGGCTTGCCTTCCCCATTCAAGGTAAGATCTTAAAAGTGATGATTTCAGAAGTTTTTCCTCCTGCCATGCTGCTCTGCTCTTGCATTCCTGCGGTGAGGACAGATGAAACTGTAAGTTTGCTTGCCTCCCTGCATCTAATCTTGATACTACTCATCAGCAGGGAAGGTGGGCAAATGTTCACTAGCAGTTGCTGGCAAAGAAACACAGCTTGATCTAAACTGGATGATGCCATTGCATGTATAAAACAACCATTTGAGCAACTGCTAGTGTGGTAGGATTTTGAGTTGCTTTTAACCTTTTGCTAGCTAACTCTAGTTCCAGTGTTTGGCTGTGATTACTTCTGTGTTTCTGGCGTTTGACCATCCATTGGTGGGAATGATCAGCTCTATCCCATAGCTTATTGCAAGTCTGTGCGAGAGCCTTTTGAATGTGACTTTAACAAATAAGCAAGCAGAGCTCTGCCTCACTCAGCAGGATCAAACTGGGCTATATTAACACGAGTGTTATAAGTAAGATACGAGAACTAATTTTTCTGCTCTGCTTAGCCCTGATTAGGCCTCAGCTGGAGTACTGTGTCCAGTTCTGGGTGCCTCATTTCAGGAAAGACGTGGACAAATTGGAGAAAGTCCAAAGAAGAGCAACACAAATTATTAGAAGTCTGAACACGTGACTTACAAGGGAAGATTGAAAGAGCTCGTCTTGTTTAGTCTAGAAAAGAGAAGGCTGAGAGGGGCCAAGATAACAGTTTTCAAGTGTCCAAGAGGTTGTCATGAGGAGGAGGGAGAAAAATTGTTCTCCTTAACTGCCAATGATAAGACTAGAAGCAATGGACTTAGATTACAGCACGGGAGGTTTAGGTCGGACATTAGGAGAAAGTTCCTGTCAGGGTGATTAACCACTGGAATAAGTTGCCTAGGCAGATTGTGGAATCTCCATCAATGGAAATGTTTAAAAGCAGGTTAGACAAGCACCTGTCAGGGATGGTTTAAGAGGGTACTTGGTCGATGACCTCTCATGGTCCCTTCCAGTTTCTATGATTCTGTGATCATTAAATATCCCCTGGCATTTTTTTTTAAGAGTAAAGATTTCTCCCAGGAGACTGCCTTATAATAAAGGTATCCACCTCTTATATCATCACACCAAGACCGTTTCTTAGGCCTGTCTGCACTAGGGAAAATTCAAACAGGGTAGCCACACTAATGTCGATACAATGGTTTAAACTCCTAAAGCAGCCAAGGTGTGGGGCGTCACTGTTTAGCAACCATTTTACATCAGTGCAACATGTTTGACTTCACTGGTGCAGATTTCCCAACTATGAACAGGTATTTAATACAGAATATTAGCTGTCCTTTGAAGTCCTGCCTTCTTTATTTTGTGTGGAGGTCTTATACGGACATGTTAGATAAGAACATGGCAAAAATCTCCAAGAATCAGTAAGAATTGGCACTGGAGTCTGGATGCAGCCTGTGGGGTTAGGTGGCAGGGCAGACAGATGTATCAGACCAAGTTGCTTTTTAAAGTCTGATTGTTTTATTTGTTTAATTTCAGCTGATGGCCTACAACAGGCAGAATACTGAATATCTCCTGCCTTATAGACTTAAAATCAGGTGCCTGGAAATCAAGGCAAAAGGGTGCAGAAGGACTTTTTGTAAGAACTGTAGCAACCCCCCAGCTTGGAGGGCAGCCCATAGAGCACGGCTCAACAAATCTTGGGTGCCAGCTTGCCATGGCACCCAGGATTTTGCCCTTGGTACCTCGCAGGGTTGCAGTAGACAAATGTTCCCTAACGCCTAAAAAAAAGAGCTGGCAGTGCTGACATTTTCAGTGCCAACACTCCTTACCCCCCACAACTTGCTGCCAAGAGCACCCCTGGTAGTGGCTTTTTTTGGCAGCAGGGGGGTCTTTTGTACAGAGTGCTGTTGTTTTGCATGGTAGGTGGCTCTGTGCATCCTGGGGGGGGGTGCGGTCTTCACTATGGCACACGTAGGTTCCTCAGTGTTTGGCCTTGCTCCTAAGTGTGTGGCAAATTTGTCTCCTAAGCATGTGGCAACCCTCTGCTGGAGGGTTGCCATCATATAACTTGAGTCCCTTGGTCACTTTAGCTTGAGTTCGCAAAGTTGCTTGGGGGGGATCTCCTTTGGAGATATTTCAGGATTTGTCTCCCTCCCTAGAAAGTGAAGACCCCCCAACACCAGCATGCCACCCTTACTTCTGCACTACTCCTGGGGTCAGCACTGCCTTCAGAGAAATCGGCCAGCAGCCGCTGCTCTCCAGGCACCCAGCTCTGAAGAGCTCTTGCTGTCACCCATGCATGAAGCTAACTGCTGGAACCACAGTATGCATGGGGGCTGACAGCTCTTGCTCCCCCTCATAATAATTTTGCAGCCCCTTGAAGGGTCCTGACCCTCATTTTGAGATCTTCTGGACTACAAAGTCAAGCTCTTGCTGCAGGGGACAGAGCAAAGCCACTGAAGGTATTCTGTACTGATGGCAGCAAAATCGTCGCCATCAGTTTGGGCTTCTGGGAGCAGATTGCAGGGAGTATAAACTCACCGTGCCACTCCCAGAAGTCCTGGGTGTCTGGGGGCATAGAGGAAAGCCAACTGCAAGCGGTTTGCGGTCAGCTTTTCCCTAATGTATAACAGCAACTTACAAAGTCGCCGCCGTTTACACAAGGAATTTTACGTTCCTGGCGTAAACGGTGGTTGACTGCCACCAAAAAAGCCTTAAGCATAGACTAGGGCTGAGAAAACATTGGTTGGGGAATTATTGCAGAATGCTGCTCCACTCTGCATAACTGTCTTTCTACACAACACCTGCAGCAAACTAAACTAAACTAACTGAAAATACACATGGTTTGTCAGACCAATGGAAATAGCAAGCAGAGGAAGTGTTTGTGATAGAAGCATGCTAACTAGGAAGCTACTGCTAAAGAAATGTGGAAGATTTGCAGTAAAAATCACTGAGAATCAATGGCTGCATGGTTCCTAGCCTCATCCTGCTACCATGGCAAGGGGGTGAAGTGTTGCAGTGGAGCACTTTCTTGTCCCAGCCTGCATGAGGGCTCCTTCACAGGCAACCTGGACCAAGCAGAAAGAAGGTACAGATCCTGTAGCTGCGTTAAACTCTGGAAGCTGCTTGTGGACCTGGCTGTGCAGAAGGGAGCACAGGGATCTATTTCTTCTCTTGGGCTATGGTTATTGGGCGACTTGCCTGGTCAAGGTCAGATTGTTAGTGGCATTAATTGAGGGCCTGGACAAAAGCCATGCCACCTCAGGAGAGCATCTGAGAATGTTCACAAGCAACGTTGCTGAACACCAAAAGTCTAGGGCATGCTATCAAGAAAGTGGAAGTTTAAGTCAGATTTATAATCTGTGGCTTCTGGAAATGGCTGTGGGGGGCAGGTGAAGCAGTCAGTTCTATGGAGGTAAGAAATTTTCACAAGTCTTATATATTCATGCTGATTGAAGACTGCACGTGTTTTTTACCCATTAATATTTACTTGGTTTTTTTTTTTTAATGATTTTACTTTGGCATGTTCCTCCTGTGTTTCCTGTATAGGAACATTCAAGCAATTGAGTTTCACCTGCACAAATAATCAGGAAAAAGCAAATTTTAGGTTTGCACACTTATATTCTTTCTATGAACATTCAGAAGAGGAATATGAGGGCATGTTATGCTCACTCACACAGGCAACAGAAACGGTATCATGTGACTTAAGTGACTGATCACAACCAAGCAACACATCTCCCATGCTAAATAGTGTCATAGAATTAAAAAAAAAATGGGAAAAGTTTAATCAAACTAATAACCTTAAGACAACTGGAGTCTTTAGAAGAATAAGCAGATTGAAATAAATTGTAATGAATTACAGTTTATCCTCTAGTTAATAAAAATGAAGGCCACATCTTGAAAGATGAAGAAGCCTGCAATTCTCATGGGATCAATGTTTTGTTTCAGATAAGCAGGCGCTGCAGGAACTCGGCTCGTCTCCAGATCTGGAACTAACCTGAAGGTAATCCAACCAGCCGAGCAACCTGTAAACTGGGAAGCCTTGTCTTTTTGAAATAACATTATCTTCTTTTAAAAGATGCTTGTGGACATTGAGGCCCGAAGGGACCAGTATGATCATCTGATCTGCCCTCCTGCACAACGCAGGCTACAGAACCTCACTTACTCACTCCTGTAACAGACCCCAACCCTATGACTTAGCTAGTGAAGTCCTCAAATAACCATTTCAAGACTCTAAGGTACAGAGACTTCACCAGCAAGTGACCCATGCCCCACACTGCTGAGGAAGGTATAAACCCCCACTGCAAATCTTAGGTAACTCTGTTTTAAAAAGCTCTTTCCAAGGTACCACAGTAGGCACAGAACACATCCATTTACATTTTCAGATTAGGTAACTCTGAATAAACACACTATAGCAATGTATAATTCGGATATCAGGAATTGGGGAAGATTGAAACATGTACATGTCACATTGAATCAAATTCTGAGTTCATTTTTGGTCTCTGGTTTTATAAAGAAGGCTAGCTCCAGACTGAGGTATGTTTTTTATATTTTATCACAGATCAAACTCAGTGGGCTACGAAATGGACAGTTAGACACAACCACCACATTTTGAAGAAGAGATTGTGAGGTCAAACTGAAGCAATTACGGCAAAGGACGATACTGTTACTCAATTAACCTTTCACCTCTATATCTTCCTCATCCCCCTGCTGTTCTCCAAGCTCCACACGAATCCTGAGAAAACCCACATTTTCCCATATTTCTCCACTTACCTATGCAGGCTTACAGCATGATGAGGGTCTGCTCAGTGTAGCCCGTAAGAGCTCAGCATGCCTGCCTCTAGAAATTAATATCATTCTGGAAGTTGCCAGCAGGGTTTTTGTAGAGGAACATTAAGCACTTTGTTCCCACGAGGGCCGAGCATCTCACCTCTGCATTGCTCCCAGTTTGCGTCAGAAAAAAATCAAAGGGTGGATAGAATTTCAACCTTGTATCCCTTGCTCGGTAACAAGATGGAAATAATTATTTACTGTGTCTATATTGTTCCACTAATTATGTTCTTGTGTTTATGTTATTTGCTGTTTCTGAACTCACATCCAATCTAGTTA
The DNA here is from genome assembly GCA_007922195.1 of Podocnemis expansa. Classification (NCBI taxonomy): domain Eukaryota; kingdom Metazoa; phylum Chordata; order Testudines; family Podocnemididae; genus Podocnemis; species Podocnemis expansa. Next base: position 10,336,410 of record ML681991.1, on the reverse strand, counting down.
GGCAAAATAAGTTAAGAAAAACATCCTTTTCTCAGTATTGTCAAACTCAAGCTTTCAAAAATATCACAAATCAGTTCTTGGAAACAATGACACAAGTATTTTTAAAATTGGATCTTATTTGCCTTTGAGTTTTTGTGTCTTTTTGGTTTATATCGTCCAGGTTTTCTTTGCAATTCTCAGGGTTAAGATGTAGCCCTCATTATAAAAATAAAATAAAAGAAAAAGAAAAAAGGAAATGCTCATGCCTCCAGGATCTGAGCCTTTAAGTAAAGAATCAAACATTATGAGAGTTGGCATCATTCTATTAGAAAGTGATAACTTGTCTTTGCTCTAAACACTCCTTTTAACAAATTAGTTGCACAATCTTTTCAATTCTCTACATTAAGATTAAAGAAAATGAGGGGTGATTGAGTAGACTTGTTTACTGTTAAGTCAGGCAGCTGGCTTAACTGTATATTTATATAAGTTTTGTGAAGAGAAGAAGGAAATTCTATTGAAAGAGGTCTTTTTTTGTTTTGGTTCACCTACACAGAACAGGCAGAAAACTTGAAGCCACAAGCAGACATTTGCAAGTCTCCTAAAAGCCTTGTCATTATATGCTGAATTATATTTTCTTTTTTTACTGAGTGCCAATTGCTCACCTGTACCATTTCTGCTTTCTTGCGATTTCATGAACCACAGTGTAAAAGGTAAAAAGATCAATAGAAGTTTATTTTTTTTAAAAAAGCAAGAGCAGCAACTGCAATACTAGCATCAGATTCAGTCAAAATAAAGCCTTCAGAGAAAATGTTTTCCTGCAGTGCCATCTCGTGGCTTTTGATTATTCTGACATCTAAGACTTTTTCTAACACTTGTAAATTGACTTCTTCGAAGCTCTGTTCTTGAGGATGACACAGATGATTGTATTTGGGGATCTGTGCACACAATGTTTTATAGCCTCTCTCACATCCCATCACAGAACTGTGGTTGGGGCACTGTCGTGGAGGCATGTAGAAGACATTTCCAATTACTATAGATATGCTTTCACTGCATGCCAGCCTGTGCTGCACTCCTTTCTTGGAGGATGTGGAAAGCAAAAATGGAGTTCAAGGTGGTTCATCCACATGCAGTTTTCTAGCTGCAGAACAGTTGGTATGTTGCAGAATAGTCCTGTGTGCACAGAGGGAGCCAGGGATAACAAGATGGCTTAAGAAAATTATTAATGTCAGAATTCGGCCTGGAAAGTTTTACCATGTACACAGAAATGACCCTTAAAAAAGTTGTAAATTTTTGATAGTCTGGCTGTTTAGCAAATGTGGGTGACACATAATCTTTGACATATAGCAGCTGATCTGGGTATGTCTCAAAATGACATTGAACTCTGTACAGGTATCATCACTTTTCCTGACTGTGAATGAACTCTCTGTAACGTGACATTGCAATGACAGTTTTGGCTCTGAATGATAGCGAGACATACACCATGCCATTTTAGCTAGCACTAGCAATTATCAAATACCATTTTTAACATACCTGACAGCACAGTATTGGTGTCGGGTCGGATAACTTCTGTCCTAACGTGCTCAAATCAGAGGTGTCGCTGGCACTGGGCTTAGGGGCTCAAGCCCTGGGTCCACTGCTGGGCCAGCCGCGGCGACAGCTGCAAGAGCAGCGCGTGAGCCCTGAGTCTCAGCGCACCAAGCCCCGGATCTTTTCTGGGACTAGCGGCGCTCCTGGGTCAAATGAATCTAAAACTGCCTTCTGCAGTTAGGAAGCCAGGGACCTTTTTAGACCCAATTTGTAACAACAAGTCTTCAACTATGTGAAGTGGACAGAGAAACACTGTGTTTGTACAGCACCTAGCACCAGGGCCGGCTCTTCCAATGGGCCAGTGTGGCATTGGCTCAGGCGCCACAGCGTAGGGGTGCTGGCGGTGGGGCGGGCCAGCCCATGGGGCGGACTCTGCTCTCTTACTCCATCTCCGGGCTGGCCCTCCGTGCCCCTCGGGAAGAACAGCCGCCTCAGGGGAAGGGTGGGAGAATGGACCCCGGCCTCGGGGCTGCCCCGCTCTGCCCCTGGGCCGGTTCCACACCCCCCCTTCCTGAGGGGTGCAAAAGCAAGGCCGGCTCAGGTGCTGAAACCCTTGAGCCGGGCCTGCCTAGTACAGAGCCTGACAAACCCTGGGCGCCAGGTTGCCATGGCGACCGGTGTTTGTGGCCTGGCTCCGAGTTCCGTTGCAGAAATGCTGCAGAGGAGCACCCTCTGGTGACCAGAATAAAACTGCAGGCGTCTAGCTTGGAGCCAATTTTGTCAACACCTCGCCTAGCACAATGGGGTGTTGGTCCATGACTAGGGCCTCTAGGTGCTGCCACAATACAGCTACTTACCACTACTAATAAAATGAATGATTAAATAACACTAACAACGCAAAGAGCCCAAGCCTCCAACTACTCTTACTACCTCTAGTGTTTAGTAACCTGAATGGTTTCTATGAACTAAATGTGATTCCTCGTGGGAATAAGCAGAGGGAGAAGACTGGTAGTATTGAGCCCTAAAAAAGATAGGACAGTTTGGAGGAGTGTGCAACCTTAATATCTTTTTAAAATACATTGCTAGCTCCACAGCAAAATTAGGAACACGAGAAACAAATTCTTCCAAATGAAGGCTTTGTGCTTGATGTCACATAAAGCATGGTCAAGTCCCACAGTTTGACTCTCATATGTGAGATATTTGAGAGGAAGGGGTTTTCAATATATATTCCCTTGTAAATCTACCAAAATCCTTTCACCTCCTGTAAACTCATGAGATTAAAACATGAATTTTTAGAAAACTTGCAAAGTGTCCTCTGATAAAAGTAGGAGGTATTTCACCAATGCATTTCAGAAAAAGGTGATCCATCAACAAATCAAAAGTTTGGAGGCATCCCGCAACTCAAGAGATTGTGAGAACCTGACAAATCTACAAGCTGTGGAACATATGAATGACCATACTGGCTTAGACCAATAGTCCCTCTAGCTCTGCATCTGTCTTCCAGCAGTGGCTTGTGCCAGATACTTTAGAGGGAATGAACAGAATAGAACAATTATCGAGTAATCCATCTCCTGTCATCCAGTCCCAGCTTCTGACAGTCAGAGGTTTAGAGCCAAAATCTAAAGAGGCAGGACTGAATTCTTTCTAAAGCTGGATAAAGAAGAAATTAAAATGAAAGAGACAGTAGTTTAGAAGGAGTTGAAGAGACAAATGACATGGGGGTGGGGTGGAGATCTGACTAGGGGGGTTTGGCCACAAAAATCTTAACTTCAGTGGGAGTTGTGGAGTTAAATTCTCTCGCTGGCTTTGAAAAGTCCAGCTCAGATGTTTGTGGCCCGTTACGATGAGTGAAGCCTTTGAAGCAATCACAGAATATATTCACCTTGGCTGACATGAGCCAGCAGGAGTAATAGAGAATTTATATAGACAGAGTACCAACCACAAGTTTTGCAGCATGAAACGTGCAAACGTCCTCAGAAACGTGACAACTCCCCTGATGCGTCTTTCCCTTGCATTGGTAATCAATGCATTATACACCAGTCTAAAGTGAGGACAGGGGGAACATAAGCCGAAGTGTACCATATTCCCCTTCTTTGTCGTGTCTAGCAGTGGACTATATATTTCACTTATATTCATTTTGTTTGGTGTTAAGAGACATAGTTATTGCAGCTTTGCTGTCAGCTTGCTGCCAAATAAAACTGTTTTATCAGTGTGCCTCTCTTTGTCAAGACATTATGTGATACTGAAAGCAGCCATATTGTCAATGGTATGTAAATAAAAGAAAATTATTAAACTTCAAATCAAAATCAGGATGTACCAAATGAAAACTTAACTTTCTCCAAAGCACGATTCTCCATCCCATAATCATCATTGGCCACCAGGGTATATTTGATCTGTCACATGCTTATTTCTATAGTGACAGCGCCCCTAGATGCATGTTCTTCTTAGTCAAAATGCATCTCGCTATACATCACAATTCCTGAAAATAACATCTAGAACCAGCAATTACACCCTACAGACGTTCTTCTAAAATGCAAACAGTAGCTTGTTCAGTCACTGCCATTCCCCTGGGGAACATTAAAGCATCGCAGGCTCCGTTGTTTGCAAGATAAATACCAAAAGCAGTTTGGGCAAAGGTCCCACACCTGCTACTGACAGTGGTTACAATAGCAAGCTCTAAAGCAGAGGTTCCCAAACATTTTCCCTGCATGACCCTGCACTTCTAGATGTGTTGTTTCCTATACCACAGACAGCATGAAAGTTGCAATTCAAAAATGGAGTCTTCCCTGCCAGGCCCATCCTTGGGGGCCAGGGTGAGCAGGGTGGCAATCCCCTACTGCCATGCTGCTCCCTGACCCCATTCTGCTGCCTTTGGCGGCAAGCAGAGCAGGGATGGGAGCGCAGGGCCTCCCCTCGAAGCCAGCCTGCTCTGCCCCCAGGGTGGAACAGCCAGCCAGCCCAGGGGTGGGACAGGCAGATGGAGTCCAGCCGCTGGACTGATCCGGCCCACCCCTGGAGGTGGAGTGGCCAGTTGGGGGGTGGGAGCATGGGGTCCCTGTGTTGGCCTGCCCTGCCCCACTCCCCAGTGTCGGGATGGAGCCTCCACAGGCCAATTGGCCCTGGTCCCTGCCCCCTCCAGGGACGGCCCTGCTCCCTGCAGTGTCACTTCACTCTCACTGTGCATGTAAGGACATGTCACAAGAAGGATGTCATTTTGCTTGACAAAATTGCATCCTCTAGACTGCATGAGCTCACATGAATACAGTGCATGAGATGCAGTGCACCATTTTGTAAAGTAGTATCCTCTGAATGCTTGGAATTGCTGGGATCCTATCTGGTGATGAAGTAACCCCATTTAGGGTCACAACCTGCAGTTTGGGAACTGTTGCTCTAAAGGGTCTGTATATAGTTGTCCATAATCAGCGGCAAGGTCACTGACTGCACTGTAACTGCATTTCAACAGGCTACTTTTCCTTACTGTGAGCTACCCAAATGCATGCACCCCCCCGCCCCATTCTACCGGCTGCTCCTGCAGTTAGCAACGTATGTCACAAGACTGGTGTGATGATTGTATGATTTCAGACCCAAAAAATCCATAGGGATGCAGTCTCGGAGATTCACAGGAAGGATGGAGATTCCATTAATAGTTATCCTCTGGTTCACAAAGGCTGACCACACCTGGAAAGAGCAGAGTTTTTGGAAATTTTGGCACTGTGCGCTTTCCACACACCAAATGATTAAATTACAAAGGGGCAGCCATGTTAAGTCTAGTTCAGTAAGACAAAAAAGGAGTCCTGTGGCACTTAAAGACTAACAAATTTGTTTATTGCTTGAGCTTTTGTGGGAGAAAATCCCACTTTGTCAGATGCTTTGAAGATGGGGCAACTGACAGAATGGGAGGAAATAAATGCAGGGAAGTGTAAGTTATGGGAACAGGTCACACTGTAACAGCAAATCAAAGCAGCTGCAAAGACTCAAACACTGGGGAACACCTTGCGGAGGAAGATGAGGTCAAATCACCTGCTGTAATGAGAGAACAATCCAAAGTCCCTATTAAGCCCTGAAGCAATGCAAGCAAACTTGCAAATAAATTCAATCTCCACAGCTTCTCTTTCAAGCCTTGATCTAGTATTTATCTGTCTGAGCACCACAATTAGTAAATCATCAATGCAGTGATCAGGAAGATTGAAATGCTCACCCATGATTAAAATCTCCAAGGAACTGGTCATACAGTGCTTGCATCACCATGGAGTGGTAATCACTTTTGCTGGACTGACGCAGCTGGCTCAGAATGGGCTCATGAGGACTCTAAGGCTATGTCTACACGGCACTTTTATTTTGAAATAACACTCATTATTTCAAAATAAAAGAAATTAGGTCTACACGACATTTTCTTATTTCGAAAGGACGGATCCCGTCCTTTCGAAATAAGAATCGTCGTTCCGAAACAGTAAAACCTCGATGTTTTCAAAATGGCCATTATTTCGGAAGGGATATTTTGAAATAACACTGTTTAGACCTATTCTTTTGAAACAACACTGTGTAGACCTGTTGCTTCAAAACAACTTTTTGAAACAACGGGCCAATTGGCGTTATTTCAGAATATCCCTTTCGAAATAATGGCCATTTTGATTGCGGGGTTTTCCTTATTTCGAAATGAGCTCTTTCAAAATAAGGGTTTTATTTGGAAATAAGTCATTTCGAAAGGACTTATTTCGAAATAAAACTGTGACATAGCCTACACGTCACCTGCATGGTTTTGGCAACTCAAGTATTTAAAGCCCTCATGTTACCATAATCACACTTCCCTGCAGCACTTGCAGTTTTCCACGCACACCTCCAGCTCAACAGCCTGAATGATGACCATCTCAACCCTCCTACTGGTAGCTAATAAGTATGCAAGGGAGCCAACTTCCACAAAGCAATCACCATTCTCATTTCCATTGTGATCAGAGCCCACGTGCTGATGGCTGGTGCTGTAAAGTTGTAGAGAGCTCCTCACACAAGCATAGAAAAGTCTCCTCCACCTGGAAATTCTCAAGTCGTGCTATTCATTCCAACTCCCAAGAAAAACTTGCTCTCCTAATCGATGAGTCATGGTAATGCACCCAAAGCATTGCTCTACCTGGAACTGGCCAGTATGAGGCAGAGAGAGCATCCAGAGCCTCCATCTAAGAGTTGTATCTTGAAGTTCATGATTGCTCATCTGCTCTGCACTGTTGGTGCTGGAATTCTCAGACAACTGGTGTTGAACTTTAAGGACTGCAGTCATGAAATGTGCTTGGTTAGCAGAGAGCAAGTTCTTCTCATCCCAGCCTTATTTCCCTTTTAGGAACAAGTTGCCAAAATGCTTGCAAGAGTTAAGGGACTTCTCCAAGAGTTAACGGCCTTCCTTCCACATATCCCTCAGGAAGTCAGAACACCCTCCATGATTTCCCACAATTCACTGCTTTAAGGCTTGGAGTTGGAATCCATGAGATGAATTCCCAAACAACTGTCCAATTCCATCGTTTGATTTGAGTACTGAGTATGGACACAGACTGGAACTGTACCTGAATCAGGATGGCTTGTGCACTGCACCACGGCAAATCACACTGGTTCAACTACCTCAGTTCAATTTATAATAGTGCAATTCCCTAGAGCCGAAAAGGCTCCTGAGACGCAGTGATTTAAGTTTCCAGGCCACTATCACCATCAGTTAAAATGTTAAGGAAAAAATGTCTCACATAGACACAACAGAAGCTTGTTGTTACTATTTTACCTGTATAAACAGCAGCACCCGCACCTCAGGATACACACAAGACTTAATGAATTAATTATGCTAATCAGTAGCCCCAGCTGCATCAGCTGATTTGTTCTTCCAAATCTCTTGATTCCAAGGAATTTTTACATGTAGATTTTACATCTTCCAGTGAGGTCCAGTAAAGGATAATGCATTTAGTTGACTGCATAAGTATAAACTTCTGGCATTACCTCCACCACCTATCTACCTATCTACTCAGGATGAGTTTAACTGGGATGTAAATCTGGCAACAAGCATAAAGAATGGCAACTGATCTCTCTTCGTTGGGACTGTGACTTAATTAGAAAGCTTACTTGCCTTGCTCAGGGTTTTTGTAGTTAAGAGGACTCTACTAAATTTTTAATGGGAACTGGTTTTAACATGAGTAAGATAATGCCCCAAGTAGCCTCCATTTTCTTAGCTATGAAGGTGCCCCTCCTAGGTGATATTTAAATAAACAGGAGAGGGAGAACGTGATAAACATGTAAGTTTATCAAACATTAAGAATTTCTGGGACAAAATCCCAGCATCAGTCAACAACAGATTGATACGATATAAGTTGGATACAAAAAAACCTTTTGACTCATTTTCTGGCATACATTCAGGTTACACTGGCATCTTTGTCTTGCTCATGCTGTTCCAGATCAGCTGGCATTTTCTCTATAAAGAAAAAAGGAATATCACACACAGTGTAAAAGCAGAATTAGGGAGGTGTTTAAAATGCCCTTTGCTTTAAGCTACTACTCTTGCTTAGAGGTTTTCTCATTGACGGATGGCCCTTTTCACTGCCTTGTTAAATGACACTTCTTATGAGTCTGATTATAGCATCCTCACACAGGGGGAGCAGCACTTCACTTTACTCCACCATCAGCCCTGCTCATTTCAATGAGGCTACTTGCAAAGTAAAGTGCTCCTCAGTACAAGACAGGGTGGCAGAATCTGACCCTATGTCACCATGCAATGGCCACAGAACTAGATCCTGCCCACCATCTGCCATACAACGGACAGCAGAAGAGGATTTCTCAGGCCTTTGCATTGGATCCTCACTTCTTGTGAGCAGCTAAACCCGACTCTTCGGTTGGCTCCTCTACGCACCCACACAGCAGAGTCTTTGCAGAGGAGGGGCCAACTAGGAGGAGGAGTGTGGGGAGGGACAGTGAATCGGCCAGGACATAGGGCTGCAGTATTGATTTTGGTGAGAGCCCGTGTCCTCCTTCTTCTTAGGGAAGATGAGAGGATTTTTCCTTCTGACTGTGTAGCTCCTCAGCTTCTCCCATGCCAAAAAATGGGGATGATGCCATGATAAACTGGATTGTTGGCATAGTTTTTTTGTCTATAGACCAGCTAGAGATCAATGCTTATTACTATGCAGGTATAAAATAAGTACTAAGGTAATAATAACTGAAACAACAAGGTAATATGCTAACAACTAACAGTTGATTGACTTTTAAATCAAATTGCTACCTCTCTTCTGGCGCTTGTGGTCCTTAGCATCTTCTCTAAGTAAATCCAGTAGAAAGCCACCAATGTTTTCATTTTTTTCTGTTTGCTTCTGCATGATTTGCTCTACTTCTTTGTTTGCTTTTAATAGGGGATTGGTCCATTTACTGAAACACATTAAAACTGTCACTCAGATTGGGTGCAATCCACAGAAGGAAAGGTATAACAAAGACCTAGGGTGAAATCCTGACTGGAAAAACTTCCACTGACTTGACTGAGACCAAGATTTCAGCCTTAGAACTTAAAGGCATTTCAGACTAAGGAAAAGCACATGGAGAAAGTCTTCACCATCACTGAACTTTTCTTTCCACGGGCTTCTCTGCTTTTTCACTGTATATATATATATTCTAATTCACCCTCCTAGTCTTCTCTAAGATCCACTTCTGTCAACTACTTCAGTTTTCATGCTATCTTTGAACTAGAGATGGTCACATTTTATTTTGCATAATTTTGAACCAGCTGGAACAATGTCAGTTTAGAAATTTCACTGTAAAGTTATTGGCTTCATATTTTACTAAGCAGAGACTGAATCATGGAACCAAAGAGGAATAAAGGGGGGAAAAATCTAACGAAAATGTAGCTACTGTGGTAGAGAAGAAGTGGTTAGGTAAGAAGAGGAAACATCATGGCAAAAAAAGAGAGATGCCCTGGTGACAGGCATGGCATAAGAACCAGGAAAGAACAGAATTCAAGGAAAGAGAAAATTATGTGAAATGGGACTGGGAACATCAAAAAGAGCCCAGGCATGCGACAAGAGAAGGGAGATGAAAACAAAGTAGGGGAGAACTAACAGAAGTGAATCCTCAGTAGCTCATATTTCAGTAGCTCGCATGAGAGAAGTCAAGCTACAGAGACCATTATTGAGGACATATGAGGGAAAAAAAAAGCCCATCGACTGTAGTGACTAATTATAGCATTGCTTAGAATCAGGCATGTTCTTGGCATGTACCTTTGCCAGCCCTGCAATGGGCATCTCCTGAGTAGACAACCAGTCATTTCTAACTATACCCTAGTGCATAGTAGTTTGGAGATATGGCAACAACTAGGAAGATAACCAGCAAATTAGTGACCTGATCTAGAACTGGACCAGATGTGAAGGTTAGTGTGTGAAATCCCACCCTCTCTTCTGCCTGTAGATATGGGAGTCACTAGATGCAGAACTGGTACATTTTCTGCTAAGCAAAATAGAGTAATTTGTGGTGGCCACAAGGAAGTGCATGATCCCTGTGTGATAGGAACTCAGTTCTTCAGGGGCTCTTTATGGATTTTTAGGTGGGCCTAGGAGATGCATGGTGTTTCCGGTGAATCCATTGCCTGGCGTTTCAAGCATTTTGCCAGCAGTAACGGAAGCCAATTTTTTGTAGCTCTACAACATAATTACAACTCTCACCCCACCAGCTACATTACAAACAGTATAAATGTTGCCTGCAGGATTCCACTGACAACTGTTCTGCCGTGTCTCTGGGATGCTGATAAAGCTGTCAGAAATTCCTCCCAGGTACCGGGGTTTGGCCCGCGACGAGAAGGTTTGTCAAGGCCCTCTCCTGTATAAGCAGCCTTCTTAAACTAGAAAACTCTAGCAAAGTTACTATGTTATAGCTTTGCTTGCTTCCTAGAATTTCAATATATGATGCTGGAAATTAAAACCATTTAGCATCTGGTTAATCACCACATTACAAAAACCCTCTTAGCATAAGAGCAATATTCCTAGTTTAAACTGCATAATGAAAAAACACAGAAACGAGTATTTAAACATTAATGTGCTTTCTCTCAAAAGGAACAAACATTAATTCATTTTCAAGCAATTTTTTGAAGATAATTTCATGCTAATTCTTTGCCTCCTGTTTTCAGAGTCACTGACAGCTCAGCGTGGCTATCTGCATGCTGAACGTCAGCTGTTGAGCACAGTGTAAGTTGTAATGTGGCGATTTGCACAGCAGGATTTGTCTAAATGTGGAACTCGACAGAAAATAGCCATCTGGTGAGCTGCAGCATTAGTGGAGAGCGTGTACATGTGCATGTGCATGTGCACACATGTGTGTGTGTCTGCGCACGTGCCCACATACAGCTGACTGGATCTTTCTGGTGCAGCAAATTTCACAGTAGGAAAACACTCTTCCTAAACAAAAATGGCAATCTGATCACCTTAACTGAACTAGTGGTATTATATGAAGTGTTATCCATTTGATATGAGTATCCAACTTTGGAGAACAAACCCAATGCATTCCCTCTGAGCTCAAGTACTTTTGTGCTGCATAGCTTACACTTTCTCCATTAACATAACAGCATATATATTCTGAACCACAGCATCATATCAATACTGTAGACTGTTCCCTTAATACTCACTTAACTTTTTATACATTTCAACAAAACACTGCACATTAGTAATATTTTTCATTCACTTTCTCCCCACAGTATGCTCCTAGCCACTCTCATGCTGCCTCACTTCCCTCAGGCCTAACTGTTTTACTTGAGCTTTCCCCTGAATCTTATTGAATCATTTCAGATTCATTCTTCCCTGTTACGCATTTCTATTCACTCCCCTTTTCAAATCACTTTCTCTTTTCATGTGACTCCTGGTCCACAGTTGCATGTCACTGTGTTGCAGTAGCTATTTTTCTACCATAAATAACTTCATAATTTTGCTGAAGCTTCCTTTAAGATTGACGGTGAAAGAAAAGATTTTGCCCTCTTCCTACCACTGACTGGAGAGAGAGGGCGAATGTGGAGCTCTGTTCTTCATTCCTTCCACTTACCCTTGTATTACAAAGGGAGATCAAGTGCTCTTACCACCAGGGGAGCATTTCCCCTTGTCTTTCACTGCCGTTCTGGGTTTTCTCTGGATCTAAGATACCTGATATGTTGGGCCTTGTAACAGGTCTGCTGTTCACTGTCCCGTTCTGGACCAACAAAGGACATGTGGACCCACAGACTTGCAGTCACCTTCGGTTTATTTACAGCGTGTCTTAAGTACGCACTGCCATACGGTGCCCTCCCTGGAGCAGCCCTCACAGAGGCAGCTCAGGGCCAGGTAATCTTTCTATCCCTCCTCTGATTCATGTTTCCTGTCTTCTCAGACCCCGAACCTGGTTTATAAGCCTTCTAGGAGTTTCCTGACAGCTGTTGCTCAGAGTAATTACTTCCAAGGGGAAACTGCTCAATCTGCACCTCTGCCTGCTGCTTTCCTCATGAAATCACCCTTATCCCAGCTTCCAGTTCTGCTGCCCTTCTACCAGCTACACTAACATGTAGGGGGCTCATGCCCCAACAACCCGTCACAGACCTCAAGATAGACCCGGCTCATATTGGGCTGAGCAAGTGCTGGCAGAGCATAAGGGCTGGGTGGATGGGCAATGCTGCTGTTCATGCCCTCACCCCAGCTGGTGCCAGGATTGCAACATGGCGCTTCCCCTTGAAATAACGGAGGCACTGCCATATTAAGACCCCGACTGACCAAGTTATTTAGGCACCGGATGCCATTGATTGAAATGGAAGTTAGGCGCCTGCACATCTTTGTGAATCTGGGCCTAAGAGGCGGCTGAGTTTCTTTTCATTTGTATTTGTCAGCTTTGTGTTCATGAATGGTGCTTGCCAGGGTCCGTTTACTCCTGGGTCATGAGAGGACGATGGGGACAAATTTCTTTTAATGATTAGAACAACGGTGTTCCAGGCTAGAAGGAGATGGGTTGTCTACCATTGCCCTTCCACATCTCTCCCAGCTTTGCCTGTTTTCTGGAAGTGCTCTCCTTGCCACGGCAGGTAATGGTATGAGGAGCTGGCTCTGGAGCAGCTGTGTGGAGGACGTTAGTGACCCAACGGTCAGCAGGTACAGGCTGGATGGGGCTGCAGGAGGGAGCAGGGTTGAGGAGTAAGGCCATTTGGTGGAGTTAAGTGGGGATTGGAGACCTGAGACTGTAAAGGGAGAGCAAGGGACTAGGGATGGGAGCAGAGTGCTGGGGAAGCGAAAGGGGAAAGAGCGGCTAAACAGGCTCCTGTTCCTCAGCCTGCTCCTAATGAGCAATTGTAATTTATATATATTAGTACTGACTGATAGATATATAGATAGATAATGCCATTGACTGGCCATCTTAGTAAAAAGTTTGGGACCCACTGGGTTAAAACATACATAAATATATAAGTGGGAGGGGGGACTGATCCTCTGAAACCAAGGGGCAGGTGTGGTGCCCACTCAACGTTGGCCTTTAACTTCTCAACAAATTCAATTAGGTTAGGGCTCAGTTCTGGCCAGAATTTAGTTTAGACCCTGATCCAGATGCCAATCCTGCACTGAAGTTACTGCAGGAAGACCTCTTAGAACCTACTTACGGCCCCATTGAAATAAATAAGTTTCTGCACTGATGCATGGATCTTCCCTAGTACAGATAGTTGCAGGATTAGGCTGTAAGGCTCCAAACCTGGATTTCTGGAAAGGGTGACTGTGTCCACAGAAATTACCTGCAATTTGTTACCTGAACTTTTTCCAAATCAATTTCTTTTTTACTTTAATGGGGGTTTAAAATAAAAGCATTCTTTGTTGATGCCTCTGCCATAGACTACTGACTGTTTTCTGCCCTCTTTTGCCTTAATGGCTTCAGACAAGTCTACTGCTCTCACTTCCATGAAACCATGGTAATGTGATACATAACTAGTCAGCGTCACACAATATCTTCTTACCTCCCCTGTAAACATGTACAGCAGAAAAGTGGCAGACATCCCAAAATAATCATTCCTCCTATTCCAAGTCCAACCATTCGCAGTGTCAGCTGAAGTTCTGGTGGTTTAATAGAAGTATGTATTAATTATGTGTGATTTAGACTGCTTAATTCAAGAGTATTTGACAGATGCAATAGACAGAGCACCTAAGAAAGCCAGATGTGTTTAACTAGTCCTGTTACATGAGCAAAATAAGCAGATGTTAGAAATGAATCCAGATCAAATCTGGAATCTGATCTGAATCAAACTTCACAGATACTTCATAAGTTCAGATGGAAACCTCCATTTTTTCAGAAGTAACTTGCAATTCTGTGTGCCCAAAGCCTGAAAATGAGGCTCCTTTAAAGCCATCTCACATTGGGCACCCAAAAATTGAGATACATCAAATCATCAGTCCGTTGTGAAAATGTAGGTAGCTGCTCCAGTTCAGGGTCACATTTGCTAGCAAGTCCAAAAGGGTAACCGTGTTAGTTTAGTTCAGCAAAACAAACAAGGAGTCCTGTGGCACTTCTGCAGACTAACATATTTATTTATCCCATGAAAGCTCCTGTGACAAATACATTTGTTAGTCTTTAAAAGTGCCACGACTCCTTGCTTGATTTCCTAGCAAATACCTTTCACTGCTGCAATATTGATGTTTGTAGCTTTTTCAACATGTTAAGGCTTGAGTGCTCTCATTAAAGTCAATGACAAAACCCCCAAGATCAAACCCTTGACTCCTCTGTAGAAATGTGAGTGCCCTGAGTCTAATGTCTGCTCAATGTTTGTATTTTATCAACAGATTGTCATGATGATACAACACTTGTTCACAGGGCCAGAGGCATGTGTGTTTTCTTTGGACATATGTTGTATGTCTTGGACTATTCACAGAGCTAATGAATCTACAAACAGTTAACTAGGTAAAATATTAGGCCCTTGATGTTTACTTACAAACAATAAAAGCTTAAATTAAAGGGGGAATCAAGCCGTTGCAGCTGCACAAGCATATTTAATTTTAACATTCATTTGAGTGTGTGTCCTAAACTAAGCAGAAGAGATTTAATTCAGTGTATCTTCTCTCTCCACTGTAGTTCACTGCCTTTTTATATGTGATATTGCCAAATTAGAGATTGAATATTATTAAAGACTTTCTGACTCACATCCCTCAGTAATAGCAAGATTCCTATAGCCCAACTCACACTCAATAGCACCTTACCATATGAATTAGTTCCCCCATGAAGAAATCCTGGAATATGGTGATACTAAACTTGAGTAAAGCTATCAGAATTTGATCTTTGGTTTGTTCTTTCCATTATTAGTATTGTGTACTCAAATAACTGGAAGTTGAATAGTAATTGTGTTAGCTTATGAGCATTTATTAATGGTTTCATGGAAATATGAGGCCAGCTCTTCAGCCATGTAAATTGGTATAGCAGAATTGAAGTCAGTAGAAATACAGTAGTTTACATAAGCTGAAAAGTTAGACCAGTTTTCCATTCAGACCCACCTCAACTAGAATTAATTTTCATTGCATATTGATTTCTGTAAATTTTGCAGTTTTCTTAGGTCTTGATCCTGTTCCAACTGAAATCAGTGGCAAATGTCCCACAACCACTCTAGTCTAGTGTCTAGTCTAGTTTGACAGCGCTCCGGATATAAACCCACCCTCATATAATAGCCAATCTTCTCTGAAGAAATAAGAGTATCCAGTTTCCAGGACATTTCGCATATAAGTTAAAATGAGACTGATGAAGACAAAAAGTTAACAACGATTGATTTCAATAGGAAAAGGTGCCTAAAACAACTTTGAGGATCAGGTCCCTTGAGTCTTTCACTGTTCTTTTATTCTTTCATTAATCTTCTGCCTTTTCGGTGAATCCCCTCCATTTCTTCGACATCTTTCCTGAACTGTGGACACAACAATGGGACACGGTACACCAGCAGTGGTCATACCAATGAGAAACACAGAGAGGCAATATAACCCCTCTGCAATATTCCCATTTATATGTCCAAGGGTTGATACGTTAACCTGTCTGGCCAAAGCATCACACTAAGAGCACACCATCATCTGATTATCTGCCATGAACTCCTCTTTCTTTGTCAAAGTCACTGCTTCCCCCATCCTCCAAATACAGCCTGCACTCTTTTGTGCTTAGATGGATGATCTTACCTTTGGTTGTATTGAAACATACATTATTTGCTTGTGCGATCCAGCAATCCAGATCATTCTGTATCTGTGATCTGGCTTTTCTATTACATTATATGCAACCATGACAACAAGCTATAGCTCACCTTTCAGAGTGGTACGCTGTAAAGTTGAAGAAATAAACAGAACAGAAGAGCACAGAATCTGAGCAGATGATACATTTGGCTATGAGCACTCAGCAACAATTTACTGGAAACGCATACTTACTGTCTCTTAGTGGGGTAAAGCACTGCAGTTCGCTGCTTTTTTTGGAAGAGTGACAACATCTATTTTTCAAACACGTGGTCTTGTTAATATTCTCTCCTGCGTGGCAAGCAACTACTGTCTGATCTTCTTTGGGACGACATGCTTTTGAAAATTAAATAAAGCACAATGTTTCAGTTCTCAGAAAAATGCTCAATAAAACAGTTACATAATAATTATAATTTTTGTTATTGAATTATATATTTATATATATTAATAATGTGATACTTACATGTTTTCAGTATGCTGTGATGGGGTACACATCCAAGGGTATGGTATAATTGATTTCCATAAATGATTAATTTTTTCATATGGAGTCATCACTCCATATTAGACTGTAAGCTCTATGGGGGCAGGGACCAGCTCTTTATTCTGTGTTTGAACAGTAATTAGCACAATGGTGCACTGGTCTATGATTAGGATTCTTAGGCACTGTGGTAATAATAATAAATAATAAAAACAATAACTAAAGCTTAGAAGCAAACTTAGATCATATAACCTAAACCAACTTGAAAGAGATGTTGATGTTTCAGCAACAGAAACATCAATATTATATTTAAGAACAGTATCTAAATAGCATAGGGTTGTCATTTTCAATTTTTAAAGATTAGACAAAATCTAGAAAAGAAGATACACTTTTATGATTGGAGATCTTCTCATAGAGAAAAAGCAACACAAAAACTCTAATCAGTTTAACTCTGGTTTTCTGAAAGACATACAACACCCTGTCTCTCAGGATATTGTATGCACCTTCTGGGAAGTCATTTTGATGTGGCAAGGACAAAAACCTAAGAAAATTTATCCAGATGGCTACAGGAAATTTGAAATATATTTAAAATTTGCTATTTAATAATGAATTTATTCCACAATGCTGCATAAAGCTCTAAATGTATGAAATATTTATGAAGAATGAGATATCGCCAACATTTTATTTGCAGTTTACTTGTTTTTAAAACTGGTATTTGCAGTGTTTAAGAAAGTAATTGTATTTCCCAAACAAAACATATATAATTTCACGTAAGAGTTAGATATTAATATAAACATTAGAAATTGTTAAAGGGGAAGTGTGGAGAACAGGGCATTCAGTAGAACTATGTGCTTTCCCTTGACTGCATGTTGCTCATACAGAAATTGTGGGACATCATTTAACATCATAGAAGATGAGGGTTGGAAGGGACCACTGAAGGTCATCTAGTTCAGCCCTCTGTGTAATGCAGGACCAATCCCAACTAAATCATCCCAGACACAGCTTTGTCAAATTGCACCTTAAAATTTTTTAAAGATGGAGAGTCCACCACCTCCCCAGGTAGCCCATTCCAGTGCTTTACCACCCTCCTAGTGGAAATTTTTTTCCTAAAATCAAACTAGACCTCCCTCATGGCAACTTGAGGCCATTACTGGTTGGTCTTTCATCTGCCACCCCTGAAAAAAGCTTAGTTCCATCTTCCCTAGATTTCCCCTTCAGATAGTAGAAGGCTGCTACCAAATTCCCATTCACTCTTTTCTTTTGCAGACTAAACAAGTCCGGTTCTCTCAACCTCTTCTTATAAGTCATCTGCTTCAGCTCCTGATCATTTGGTTGCCCTCTGCCAGACTCTCTCCCATTTGTTCACATCCTTCCTGTAATGGGGGACCCAAAATGCAACACAATACTCCAAATGTGGCCTCACCAGTGCCGAATAATTACCTCTCTCGAGCTGTTGGCAATACTTCTACTAATGGAGCCCAATATGCCACTAGTCTGTTTGGCACTAAGGGCACACTATTGATTCCTATCCAGTTTATATCCTGCTATATTCACTTTTACTGCATCCTTGATGCTTTACCCAGTGAAGTCCAAGTAAATGTCCAGTTGAGTGAAGTAATAGAGGATCAGGAACTTAAACCAGTTATTCAGTTATCCTGCGGGACTAGTCTTCAGCTGGTATAAATTGGTGCATCTTCAGTGACTTTCTGTGAGGTTATGCACATTGATGCCAGCTGAGGACCTACTTGTAGCTATTTCCCTTTTTCTTTATTGTTCTCAGATCTCATTACGGAACTACTCTTGCATCCCTGGCACATCTGAAAGTCCCATATTGAAATCAAAGGAGTACCAGGTGAGTAAAGAGTTC
This sequence comes from Podocnemis expansa, assembly GCA_007922195.1. Taxonomy (NCBI): domain Eukaryota; kingdom Metazoa; phylum Chordata; order Testudines; family Podocnemididae; genus Podocnemis; species Podocnemis expansa. Next base: position 10,318,367 of record ML681991.1, on the reverse strand, counting down.
AGAAGCAGACCTTTTAGCACCAAGTACCATGTTGTCAACATCTATTGCAATATTCATGGATAAGTCACATCACTATTTCCTTTCATACACGGCTTTGCAAGTCTCCACCATTACATAAATGTACTACTGCAAACATGAATATAACATGTCATTTAGAATAAAGAACCTCATAGTAGGAGATAATCGTGCAATAATGGAAACAAATCTACATTCCAAATGTGGATATGTAACATGGATATAATGCCACTTTTAATGGAACCTGCTACGCAACATTTTAACAGCATTTTACTGATTGGGGTGAATGCTTCAAATATGTTGAATGCAGGGGGAAAAAAAGAGAGATAACTCTCCAATGATCACAGCAACACTTACTCACTGGATTGAAGAAATTTAACATAGTTTCTGATACATCTTCTAGTTTTGTCTTAGCTTGGTTGGGTGCCACTCCACTTCTTTTAAAAACATGCTGAATAGGAGAAGCCACACCTGAAAGCTCAGAATGATTAGCTCATTACTATCAAAATATCCATAATTAATTATATGCAATGACATTTGCGTACTGATTATCTTTCATTACAAAGGCATTTCTTGTCATTATGAATGGCCTACTGATGGCTTGCGGAGTTCAGAATAAATGTTTTTTTTGGCTGTACTTAATTATATGACTTCAAATTGCTTCATGAACCAAGATGCACAAAGAACTATCGCTGTGAAATGTAAATTATATTAAAGAATCCTTTCATCCAGAAATTGCCAAGGTAAAAAGCTTTACTGTTCATATTTAAGTATTGCATAAAACCTGCACCATGTACCTATACATGTATTTCCTTCTAATTATACAACTGCAGCCCTTCAAGGCTGCCCTTGAGATCCGAATCTCATTGTAAGAGGCACTGTACCAATACACCATAAGGCCAAAGCTCTGCCTCACTGAATTCGCACTTTGAATAGCCAAGACAGACAAAGGTAGGGGAAATAAAGTATTATTCCTATCCACATTTGACAAGTGGGGAAATAAAACGTAGAGAGTTTGGTTGGTTTGCCAAGGTCAAATATAAAATTTGTGGCAAAAGCAGGAGTTGAATACAGACTACCTATGTCTCAGGCCAGTGCTTTACTCACAAGACAATCCTGTCTTGGGACAAGGAAGACAGTAATAGAAAATGAAAGAACTCATTACACAATAAAGTGATGTCAAAACAGATGGATTAAAAAATGAGGTGATAAAACATGAGAAACAAATATAAAGAATCATCAGGACTCATGAATCCACACAAGGTTGAGTTCCCCATCTCATGGCTGAGATATTAGTGGGAGAGGTTGCTGAAGAGGTTGGCTAGTTAGCTGTCATCTTGCTTCTTGGTGGACATTTCTTGGAGGTACTGTGAAATCCTGTTTCCCTACGGAAGCTGGGCCATATAAGAGGATAAGATTCTACTATTGCTACTAGCTTATGGAGTTACTCCTTAAATTAAGTGGCAAGGATAACTGCTTTTAGTGCTGATCGTATTGCTTAAGTCAAGGTTTCCCTTTTATTTGGAAAGCAAGACAGTCTTGGTATAGCAGCACCAATACTTCTGTCCCACACAAAGAAACATGCATGTACATCCATACTAGGAACTGAGAGGGATGCTCAGCTAGAACAACCCTGTATACAAACATGACTTGTACTATGGGGATTCTGAATGTGTGGCTATGTGGTTAAATGCAAACTCTTCCTAGGCCTGGTCTACACTTACCAGTTTTTGGTGTCAGTTAAAGGGAGATACACAAACTAGCTAAAATAACTTGTGTATTTTCTGTTGCCTTTCTAACACGTACTTACAGCCATGTTTCAACAGCACTGAGTCATAAGGAAACGCAGTCCGTTCAACTCAGTGCTACTTTTCTTGAGGAGGCAGATTTACTGCATCAACTTCCAGATCGATGGAGCAGGTCTTCAATGACTGCTCAGTCGAACCAGAATGATCAAACTGATGGCAAGAGATTTGCCATTGTCAGTGTAGACTTGGCCTTAGACTAATAGGAGCTGATGGTGATTAAAAAGTAATTTCTCTTCTTGTTAAGAGTGGTGGGCTCTTCCAGATGCCACTGAACCCTTTCAAGATCACTCTTAAAAAGTTCCAAAGGGGCAGCCATGTTCATCTAGTTCAGCAGAAAAGGCAGAGTCCTGTGGCACTTAAAGACTAACGGATTTATTCAAAGCATCTTCAAAGCATCTGACAAAGTGGGATTTTCTCCCATGAAAGCTCATGCGATAAATAAATCTGTTACTTAAAAAGTACTCATAGCAAGGTAGGCAGTAACTTTTCCTGTCCTTGTGGGCCAAGTGTGTTGCCACTGCGGTGTAACATCCTAAGGAGCGAGGGGCAAATGTGATTTTGGATCCCTCATGCATGTGTTATTCTGTTATTCATGTCTGACACACTAGGGGTTGCTTTTATTCATACCACTTATTGCCCAACAACATGGCTAGCCAAAAATTCCCATAACTTTTCTGGACCACTTGCTGTATAGGGTCGAAATAGCTCCTCCTAACAGGCTTTGTGGCTCTTCTGATTTCACCCTTTGATAGACTGTGTCAGATTGTGAAATGGGAACACTGTATCTTGAAGGTGGAAAAATCTCTAAAACAAGGTAAAAAGAGAGAGAGTCAATATCAGGTAGAAGACAACAGGTAGCTGTTTTCCATCTAAAGCTTGGAAGGACAGACAGAAGAAATGGGCTACTCTCTGGGGAGAGACGTACTTAATAGTTTTTTAAAAAATAAATCAATCTGCAGGATCCTGTGTAATTTGAAACACTGGAATTTTGGTACTACTTGGTGTATTACGGACAAAAAATAACACTGAAGAGCTGATATCTCACTTCATCAATAGTAAAATTGCTTGCTACTTCTATTAAAGTACTTTTCTCTTTGCAATACTCACTTGGACAGCAGCTGCAAGACAACACCATAATCACATAGTTCCTCGAAACCTGTGCGCTAGTGGCCATCTGTATCATTACTGCAATAAATCAGAGTTATGGATGCAGTTAAATAACCATCCCTCAAAAGCCTTCTTGGATTTTTCTTTCCTTAATTTTCTAAAATTATGACACAGGAAGTTGGTCAAGGAGTTGCAGTAGAAGGAACTGTAGCTTCTTCCATTAGAGAAACGGAAACAAACAAAACATGTCCAAAATGAGTTTGGTCAGAGGTTTTTAAAAATGATTACTGAGCTTGGGTGTCTGAAATTTTGGGTGTTTAATGTGCAATGCCTTAAGAGAGGATTGATTTTCAGAGGGAGAGCACACTTTTTTTTTTTTCTCTTTAAAGAGGCCTCCTTTCATGGTGTCTCATGTTGGAAGGCTAACAAAGAAAAATCCAATGTCTTCTAGTCATTTTTAAAAATCTTGGCCAAAAGACTTTTAGTTCAGGTTTAGAGGCCAGATCTAGGATCAAAACTGAAGACCTTAAAAGTCCTTTGGGTCTTGAGATTCTTGTCATAGCTCAGCCAGTTAAGGCCAGACCCAAATGTTGGCCAAACTGTCAACATGCTATAAGACATTTTATGAGACAGGATAGACAGGACCTCAGATCCAGCTGTGGACCATAGTACTGGACAAACATAAAAAAGTTAAGCGGCATTATATCTCTAAAGTCCTGGTTAAAATAATTTCTGCTGAGAGAGCATGGAAGCCCAAATGAGAAGAGCTCTGCAGCTAATAAGGGCTGAAAAACACTTGTAAAGTGGGATGGAGTTGCAAAACTACATACTTAAAAAAATGGGTAGGTGGTCATTTTTTGGAAGCTCAGTATAAGCTCCCTGAAGTGTGAATTCCTTACTTGGAGATAGGTCATGAAGTCCTCACAGTTGAATTGAGTATTGCAACATATTTGTGAAAACATAATGAAAACTGCAGGACAGATGGGAAGGAATGAAAAACATTTCCTAGGATTGGGGTCAGAGAACAGAAAGAAAAAGTCAGAAGTCCTGATTTCCCTGCCAGAGACTTATCTGTACTCCCTAGCTACCTTCTCTGCAGTCATTCTAGCAGAAAAATACAGATATATGAGGTTGTGCCTGAGCCAAGGAGTCCTTGGGCAGGTTTAATCAATATAAAGCTGCACAGGCAGGTGAAAGGTAGTAAGAGGCGATGTCCATGACAATAGGAACCTCTGTTACCAGTGGAATAGGTCACAATAGAGAATACACTGGTGATATCAGTGCCCCAGTGTTTTCTCAGAGAACTGAGGGGGAATGGGAGAAGTCAAGTCAGATGTGGCATAGGAAATCTTCTTCCTCAAGCAGCCAGGTCTAGCTAGAACAGAAGTTAAATTATGGCCTTCTAATAACTAATTCTGGCTCTCCCTTTTCCTGTGCTAAGCCTATAGCACAGGCCTCTCCTCCCTACTTAAGAGCTGAACATGGGAATTAGCAAAGCATAGTTTAATATACATTCAACTTCATTGTGAAGAGATAATATCTGAGTGCTTTCAAACTCATGTATCAGTGGAGAGCAGAGGGATGACATAATACATATGACTTGTACTAAAACTCAAATCCTTCTTCATTTTCTGAAGCAGTCTGACTAAAATTAATAGTTACTGACCGTAACTGCTGTAGAGAACAACTTATGCCATCTTGTGACTTGGGGTGGTCAACTTCTTTACGGTAAGGCTTATGGGCCTAACTTCCCTATGTAAGCTGCTTAAAATAATTTATAAGCTTGTGCCTGTTGGTTCTTCGCATCAGTACTTTGTATCTTTTCTCTATACTTAATTTAAGACCTCTAATATATCCCACAGGCCACCCCATGCATACATCTTAGGTCCTTGCAACCTCTGCCAAAGGATTTTTGAAAGATTATCACCCTAATTGTAACAGAGAGTGAACAGCAACTCAGCAGTGAGAAGTGCCTTTCCAGAGCCTTTAAAATTTAGGAATTTCACCTATGGCTATACCTACCTGGGGATGTCCACTCTTTGTTAATAAGGTCCACCAGACCATTTACAATTGGTACAACAGCTTGTTTGTAGCATGGTGGCCGTGTGTCTTTTCAGTCACTGGCAACACTGGAATGCTGAAGCTCCTGAAGTTCCCTTCAGTTGAGAAAACCTCCATGGCCAGGCTGACTCAAATCTACTTTCCTAAGTAACAGATTGGTCACCAGCCAACACAACTGATTTCCACTGAGTGATATATTTCTGGGTGTTGAGGCAACTCTGCTACCTTTTGACAGGCAAATCATGGACACTCATCTCCATCTGGGTCAGCTGTGCACACAGACACAGAACAATTTGCTCCATCTAGCAGAGAAGAATGATTGTTTTCTCTTGTAGATGCTGTGCTTTCTGGTACCCATTCTCCCTGTTTGACCTTCGGCTCTCTGCACAAAACCCTAATCAGAAAATTTGTCCTGGAAAAAAGAAGCCATTTTCCTTCTTCCCTAAAGCCAGTATCATTGTGATCGGAGTCCTGTACAGATACCTACAGGCACATGTGAGATCAAAAGGTAATAATAAAGTTGGGAAAATTAAAAATGCTGCCATCCATCTATCTGCAAAGCATTACGATGCCTGAGGTGGTAAACTGGACCTGTTTTGAAGAAAAGCTTCCATTAGGAACTTGTTTAGATGTTTCTGCTATTTGCTGATTCTCAGAGAGCAGTAATAAGATTGGGAGCAAACTGAAAGGCTCTCATCAAAGGCAGATGATGGATGACTTAATTCATGTTTTGGCCCTTCCATGTGTTAAGCTAGAACAGGATCAAACTGTTCCTGAAAATCGTGCAGTTCCAGAGTATTCTCCCTGGACTGTGCCCACAGACTTCATCTGATCAAAGCCGTAGGTAGTAGCCCTTATGTTCTAAACAGCCTGGCATCAATTTGGGCTCTAAGTCCAGCTCTGAGGCAGAGTGGAGCTACTGACCCTGTATTTGTTCTGGCTCCATCTATAAAGAGTGTTGTTGCTCTTCTGAAGAGCAACACTTGCCAGATGACTGCTATTCCTTTCTATAAAGTCTGGCAGTGGTCAGGACTGTTAGCTGACTTGTGTGATGACTGAATGACTTCACCTTTCCATAAAGCTTCCAACAGTATCACTAATATATCTAGAAACTGATTTGCCAGAGCACCAGATCCCAAGGATCAAAGCCCCATATACCTCCATGAATCAGAACTGACCCCCACTTTCCTTCTCTTTAAGCTGTGTGGTTTAGGTTTTTTGTTTTTTTTTTTGGAAGGTTGGGACAGCCTATGCCTTGCAAAGCCACCCACTTGTGTCCGTGTTTGTTCTGAAAGGATGCCTGAGCTGTTTCGGATATCACTTTTTTTCCCTTGTTGGTAGTTGCGAGCTTGATGCCCTAAAGAAGCAGAGGACACCTACCAGGATGTAGCTGCCAGGGATAAACAGGGACCTGAATAGAAAGGCCTCTTTCAACTAAAATTCTCCATTAGAAACACAGTCCCCAGCCATTAGAAAAGATGTCCACTTTTACCTTTGGTAGTGATACCTCAAGTAAATGCTGACTGGTGCGCAATGAATAATATCCTGGCTTTATAAATGGAGACTAGCACAGAAATAAATTGATGGTGGGCCAAGAGGACCCCATTCCTTGCCACTTCCCTGAATTGCTGTCCCCCTTATTATTCCATAGCCATCTGCTGGGGGGAAGAAACGATAACCTGCAAGAAACTGGAAACAACAGGGCATGATGAAACCCAACAAAAGCTAGTGATGACAGCCTGAGACTTTTCCCCAATGGTTTCGATGTAACAAGGAATGACCATCCCTGTATTGACACTTGCCAGGCTGCATAAGGGGAAAATATGCAACTCGAGTTGGTCCAGGGCAGCTGCTGATCCTTAAACATAATTTCACAATACTGTACTCAGTCTATCCTCTGGTGATTTATTTCTAAATATATTTTACTACTTGTTTCTCTAATTCTGATTTGGACTCCTGGGCTTCTTCCCTGGGGTAGAAAGATTTCCCTTTGTGTAGAGTATGTCTATGAAAGCCTAGAGTAGTCAACATTCATCTGCCAGGATGCGCTCCTTGAAGTAAACTGGGGAAATGAAGACTTGAGAATTATCCCCAAAGATGCATTCAGCAAAGGTGAGCAGAAGAGCAGTTTATTATTCGTTTTCCTCTTTTGGAGCCTTCTCAAATAATTCTGCTGAAGGGGGTGGGGGGGAAGAGGAAGAGAAATATACTGTTTTACTAGGTTTAGTGTGAGCAATGAACAGAACATCTACCCCCCCCCCCCCTTCATGCGTTGTTATAACCACTATACACTAACTCTGATAACTCCTTAAACTCCCTCTCAGGTTTAAAAACACAGCTGGGGAGAAAAGAAAGGAAAGTAATTTTCTCTCTATTTTTGAAGGTACATTTGTTATTTTACGGGTTTGTGTTTCATCCTACAAATTTTAGATCTTTGGCATAATTCACAAATACCTTTCACTGTTTAAAAAAACTTTTATTTTTTTAAAATAATTTTAATTCATTAGACCATACTTTATAAGTTACCAGTAGGATCTGAACCCAACCATCAGACATGTTGCACTTTCAAGCTTTGTAACAATGCATGATTTTTCAAAATAAATTTACATTTAGATTTACAATTTGTGTTTTTGAAATTTACTAACACTTAAAAACATTGGAATTTGAATTGAAAGGGATACATGTTTAACTTTAGCACACAGAAATACTGTAAAATATGCCATTACCCCAAAATGCATTTGAAAATGGAATGTGATTAACCTATCAATTATGTTAGTAATTAATAATTCACATATAACCTAGTTAGCACCTTATTGAACTCAGCCTCTGAGTGTAAAAAATATAGTGCACATTGTAATAGATCAACATGTATTGTACCATTTCCCCAATGAGGCCCCCCCCTCCCCCACCTTTTCCTTTTTTAATCATTATCTGCCATTTTTTGAAAACTGGTAACTTTTCAGAAGCTTTCTACAACATATGGAACAATGTCTACAGTTAAACTTTAAACAGAGAAATATAGGCTGTCTCTACTTGTTATATGTTGACTGTTTTTAAAAGCAATCATTTATAAGGATTGCATCAACATCAATTAGCAGAGGAAGATCAAACTTTATTGAAACTGCTTGCATACAAAATATATTGCACTATAACCAAACAAATGTCAACATAAAATCCAATCTGTTGTAGCTAATATGTACAGAGAATATTGCCCAAGAGCAGTTACATTACAAGGTCAGTCTACCTTGGTTAATTATCTACAGTATTTTAAACCAAACAGTTTACAGATGATGTGTGCAAGGTACCAATTTCTGTTTTCAAATACTATACATTCCCAAAATAAATAACTAGAAATTAACATTAATGTTTGGCAATACTTTTTAAGACATTTTTATATTTGTTAAATCATGTGCAGTTTGTTGCCATTTTTATATGCGTACTTGTATGCAAGGAAAACCAGTGGAATGAGAAAAGCAAAGAAACAAAACTCACAAAATACATCAGAGGCAAGGTCATGTTTGTACAGTTCTGTACATAATCAGTGGCACTCCTACTGGAGTAATTTTAATAAAAATAGAAGAGATTAAAAATGAAGGTCCTCACACAGTTTTACCCAATAAATTTAATTCATGATCAGAAAAAAAAAGTACAATGTTTAATTCCCCTCTTGCACACTTTACATCAAGTTCCCTAACTCCTTCCCAACCTGTTTGAGAATCAGACCTTGTACCTCAAAAAATTATGAGTTTGTCCTGCCTCCAATGTTAGCTAGCTATATAGTACTCCCTGCACCACATGTGGGAATGTTCTTATCTCGCTTGAGATAACTCCAAATTAAAATTTTAAACAATTCCAAAACATCTGGGACAATGAAGAAAAGTTATTTTTAATTGGTCATCTGGCCAAAAAGCAGGCACACATTACTAGCTTGTGAACAAGTTACATTTGTTCCCTCAGTAACAATGAATTTTTAGTTTCCCAGAAATGGAAAGATTTTTTTTAAACTTCTTGTACTGTCTACAAAAAAATTACATCTTTGTCTCAATAACACTATTTGCCAAATCCTCAGTGCAAAAGAAATTTCCTATTCTTACAACTGCCTAACCTGATGCTTATGTAAGGAAAAATTATGGAAAGCATGCATTCTTCTATAAAGTACTAATGTCTGACAAGGTTTGCTACATATATTTTACATTTAGTGTTTCCAACTCATCTTCCCTGATTTCTGCATCCAAATATAATATTCCTACCTGCCAAGATATAAAAAAGGCACAGATCATACAACTTTTTTGCTAATGAAAATGACAATTGTTACATCACACATATTTCAGGGTCCACTAAAATACTGAAAAAGTGGACCAAAACGTGAACTGACACAGGACATAAAACGACATAGCATTTCATGAAGAACTTGTAAGTTAGATTGAAAACAGAAGCCCAATTTGATTACTGCAAACACGATTTATTCTGAAAACTGAATTGAGCAGTGATTTTGACCCAATGCGTTAAAATGGTACAACGGAATGAAAAATATACCAATGCACAGCTCAGTATTTTAAAAACAAACAAAAAGAATCTTCCATTGTTTGAAGTGCAAGATGTACTTGAAAGCATTTTTCAGAAGTTCAGATGTTTTTATGCAAATATTTGTATAACTTCTTATTCTGAAAAGAACTGCAGAGTGCTGATGTTAAAAAGGCAAACAGAACTTTTATGTTCATTTCATGCCCTGCGCCATTTTGCCTACTATTTGTCTTTGGCCTAACAAGTTTCTCTAATGTGGAATAAGAATCACTGAAACAGTATAGGAAATATGACTTCAGAATTATGCAGTTTAGGGTACTCCATTCACCAATGGTTGCTGACCATCCCCGCTGTCCGATTTTTCTTTCTTCTGATTACGATCTTTACCCGTGCGCAGCCGACTACCTTCACTGGAGGTATTCTGTAATGTTTTAGTGTGGACACTCCTTTCATTATTGCAGTCAATTCTGATCTGAAACAAGTTAGTTATATAATCATACCCTTTAAATATTCCTGAAGTTTACAGCTGAGGGCACACTTAAATATTCTAGAGGTGCCATCTTTAAGATTTTATTTAAAAAGGAAGATAGCTTTATGAAAAATATGGAACAAAATGGCTTTATGATTTAAAAAAATATTTCCATGAATACCTGTTACTTTTAAAAATATATACATATCATTATGTGTTCGAAAGCCAAACACCATAATGCACTGTATTAATGGCGAAGAATCAGAAAGTAGTACTGATCAGTCCGCTACTGTTTTATTGTTCATGAAGAATGAAATGCACACACACACACACACACACACACACACACACACCCCCCAAGTCATACAGTTAAAGTGGCATTTTTGAAAAATCAACATTGCAAGTTGTGAGGCAACTGTACTATCAACAACAACTTCACTCTACCACTCTTTGTGCAGCCTGATTATCCAGAAAGTATTGAGGACCCATCATCATTCTAAAGCACTTATTTTATTAAAGAATATCATCTCATACAGCTCTCAGCAGAGTAAGAATTCCTGATACACTGATAAAATGGAGGCTTCATAACTGTAACTGAAGTTTCTTCAAGATGTGCAATACCTATGCATACTCCACACATGGGTACAGGATGCCTGAACTCGGAACTATCTAGCAAGTAATGTTTGTCGGGTCACACATGCTCGCTTGTTCTTTATGTGCTCCAGTCTGAGGGTATAAGAAACATTGTGCACTGGTTCTTCCTCCCCCCACCCCCCTTTCTTTTTTAAATTCTTCTTACTGTAAATCCAGTCATGATCCACAGCAGAGGGGATGGAGTGCAGAGTAGTACAACTAAATTCCATTTCTTTGATTGTCAGTTTCTTTGTGTATTCTATATGTCGGAGATTGTTAAGCAGTAATCAAACAGGAAGGGAGTGCAAGGATGCAATTTGTATAGAGATCTGCAACACTGCGATCCCCACATCTGCATCTACAGAAGAGGTCTAGACAAATGTGTAATGTTTCTCAAAGTAAGGCTAAAGTTCCAGGTAACAGTCCCATATATACATTACCAGTGGAGGTATGTTTTGAGGAGATGCTGCAGAAGTTTCTCACGTGGAATGGGCTCTCAAGCTCTTCTGGAGAGGAATATGTGCTAAGTGATATCAAAGGATGAAGCAACCAGAGATGCACTCAGCATCTCAGAGGCTGCTGCTTTTCCTCCTGATCACCCTACTAACAGGAAAATATCTAGAGACTATTTGTCATAATTGGTTTCTTTGCAGATATACTACCAAAGCCCACCAGTTATTGAGCAATATCTACTGTGACCTGAAGAGATTGTATTTACTGCTAATTTGCCCATATCAATAAGGACTTGGAATTGAGAACGATCTCCTGAGAGAGTTTGCTCTTGAAATCTTAACATTTGGCATAGTTGATGAAATCATATTTTGCTAACAGGGCCTGTCAATTAGTAATACTAAACTGAAGACCTAATGAAGAATGAACTTGTCACTCTAGGAAATCAAAGAGTGGGGTGTCCTTGTCTGAAAGTGCTGCCTTTGGATGTGGCAGCCTAGATCTCTCAGTGGCTGCTTGTACCATCAGGGAGCCAAAGTGCTGGTTGAGAAAACAGGAATTTCTTAGTCCTTTCTGGTATGTAAAAACTGGGGTGTTCAAAATTACTATGGCTGGGTCCATGATGGCTTCATTAACTGGGAGAGTGTCCCAACTGGGATTAGAAGGTTGCAAGATACCCAGCAGCTTATGCTGTCTCTTGAACCTTCCCAAGCTGGATCTGAGGCTCACACGCTAATCTGGGCAGTAGGAGTTCTTGATATTGTTTGTGATCACCAGGCAGAGATGGAGCAACCATCACATCTGGAGAGGAGGGTGAGGCAGGCACTGGAATTGTCAGATCTAGCTCAGTTTGTTCTCTTCTTATGGAAATGGAGCTAGCTGATGTTGGCTAGCAGAGAACTAAAGTTAACGTACAGATCCAGGGAGGTCTAGTTGAAGAATCCCAGGGGTCCCAAATAAGGCTAGTATGCAGGATATGTTGGCTAAGGAGAATCCCCAACCCACTGGAAACCACTGGTTTGCTGGGAATCATATCTATGGAAGATAGGGCTTCTGTCCAGACTAGTCTCCCTGCATGGAGCTGATAGTTCATCCGGGCTCATCAACTAGACAAGCAAGAAGTTTATGCTTCCTGCTCAACTGCCGTAGCTGCCAATCAAATACTCTGTCTCAGGGAAGGAACAGAGTGGTGATACAGGGTCCCTGAAGCAGATCATTTAGGAATATTGCCATACAGGAGCAGGGCTCAGCAAACCAACCCCTACGCCTGCTCTTCCTCCCTGACCCTCAGCTAGTGCTGGAGGCACACTCTGATGAAAAAATGTGGCAGCTGCCTGAAAATTTAGCGGCAGACAAGGCTGGAGGACGGGAGGGGTGCTTCTCAGGCATGCTATGGAAAGAAGCCACCCAGAATGGCTGCTCTTGGCAGCGTAGCTGGGGACAGGGATCCCCACGTATGCCATGTAAAGAAACGGCTCAGCTCCTCTTGGGGGTCCCCAGGATGCCGCAGAAAGAAGCCGCCCAGAGTGGCTCCATTTGGCAGTGGTATGCTGCAGAGAGGAGCTGCTCTGGGCAGGATTCTTTCCACAGAATGTGGGGTAAGAGGCATGCACCCCATCCACATGGAAAAGAAGCCATCCAGAATAGCTTTCAGTGGGAGGAGTGGCAATTTCTGTGGTACTGCAGGGATGCCGTGTGCCACTTTGAATGGGCTCACATGTCACTACTGGGGGTTGCTTACCCCTGTACCAGAGGAACAAAGTCAGGCCAGAGAGGAGAGGTGACTGAGGACAGAATGACGAACTTTGAGATACTGGTGAACAAGATTCTGGGCTCTGACATTTCCTTGGTTATAGCAGAAATTGTGTCTTTCTGGGAACAGACCTGTAATGGCACAGAGTCTACTTGGGAGCTTGCAGACTTTGGCCGTGGGTGCTGATCCTTAGGTTTGTGCATCTAAACTGAGGGCTGGTACTCATGCATCCTTTTTTCATGCCATACTTGTATTGAAGCAGTGTAAGCAGACCTATGTCCTTGGGACCCACATGCAAGGACTCCCCGGACTTGCATGGAATCAGGAGAAGATTTTTTTACTTCTGGGAGCATATTCTGAAGTGGATCATCCTTGCAAAGTGCCCCTTACTCTCATGAGAAGTCCTGGAGAGGGATTCTTAAGGCTCAGAAGTTGTAGCCTCACCACCTGAGCTCATGGTTGGAGGGGTACTGCCTGTCTGCTGAGATGGATGTACAAGGAGGTTTCTCTAGCCAAGATCTGACTGGGGTTGTATGGCCTGAACCATTAGATGTGTGCTCGGCTGAAGCTCTCGAGCCCCACATATCTGGAGAGAGAAGAAGAGGTAGATATTGCACTTAGCTAACATATGAACCTTGCCAGTGTGGCACAGGCAGCATTGATGTTTGTTGCTTATTGAAAAGACAGAGATCCACAGGAAATGCAGTGCTTAAACTTCAAGACTGTGGGGTACTTGTCCCCAGGGAAAAGATTCCCAATGTGGTGAAATGCTAGCTAAGCTATACTGGCTACGCTAAACAGTAAAAACTATCAAGCCTAAGAACTAGCTCCAGCATGTTGTGATTATATTAAAGAAACACCGAAGGAGCTGCAGACACTGAAGATTCCAACTCAGGCTGCATGGTGGTAATGAGGAACTGGAGAGACATTGGTACACAGCACCCTTATACCCTCAGTTTTGAGCAAAAGGAGAACAACTGCACACGTGCAGACCAAAGGAGGCTACCTGAGGGAAATCTCTGAACTCAGACCATGGTGCACATGCATACCACTGTGTGGAATACACAGAGTAGCTACTGCTTCAACAGGTTAGTTTCTTTCTTCACAGAAGATCTCAGTTTTATCTCTTTCAAAAATATTTAGCAGGGATAAAATGTACGCTCAAATCATGTGCTGGAGCTAAATTCTACAAACAAAACTTCTACATCCTCATTTTGGGAGGGGGAGATGCATGCCATCAGCCACTCTACTGACGCCACTTCACCCCACCCAGGAGACAGCTTTTGACTCCTGAAAACCTTCACCCCACTCCAGAGTGGGAAGAGCAAGTGAAGCAGCTTATCTTTTCCTTTTGCTGTAGAAGGTCTAAGTGGCACAAGACTCTCTGCATGTGCCTTAGGCCTGAAGCACACCAGAGCTGCTCCCGTAAAGGGCACTCTACATACAAAGAAACTACATTCCTAGGCAGGGGTTTGTGACAAACGCCAGCCTCGGAACAGATGCTTGTTCAAGGAAAAAAAAAAAAAAAAAAAAGCATTTGAAACAAAGTGAACAGTAGAGATTTTCTTAAAGGATTTTCCTGAATACTAACCATGAATTTTATGTCCCTTTAGATGGATTTTAATTTGCTTCCTGAACAGTTACTCTCTGCCTGACTAGTTCATTGGCACTGAAACATTACTATAACATTAACATCACCATAACTAAATTATAAGATGTATTTTATTTACTCTAGAAAGCTAAAATGGTTTCTCACTAGTGGCTACTCATTTTTCATGTATTAAATATCTTACTAATTTTTTTGTAGTTGGTTCTTTTCTCCTCCAGTTATAGTACCCGTGTTCTAAGACATACATAAGACAAGAGAAAAAAATATATTGATGAAATCTAGGAAAAATAAAAATTAAAACTGAAGAATGAGTGACAAAACCATTTTCAAGTACATCAGAAACAGGAAGCCTGCGAAACAATCAGTGGGGCCACTGGATGAATGAGGCAGTCAAAGAAGACAAGTCAATGCAGAGAAGCAAAATTAATTCTTTGCATAAGTCTTCATTGAAAAAGATATGAGAGAGATTCTTTCAGTCATTCTTTTTACATGACAAATCTGAAGAACTATTCCAGATTAAGGTCTCAGAGGTGGTTTTGGAACAAACTGATGAACTAATCAGCAGAAATACAACTTCAACTGGGTCCAAAAAAGTTAGATAAGTTCACAGAGAACAGGACAACTATTATCAACAACTAATAGCCAAGATTGTCACAGATGCAATTCCATGCTCTGGGGTTTTTTAAAACATGACTGTCAGATATTGGGACTGGATGACAAGGGATGGATCAATCGATAATTGCCCTGAGTCATTTCCTCTAAATTATCTGGTATTGGCCACTGTCGGAGAACAGGATACTGGGCTAAACAGAACATTGATTTGACTCTAAGGCCACTCGTGTATTTTTGTTTCAGGGAAGGAACTAATACTCATTGATCATAGGGTTCTAAAGCAATGGTTAGGCTTGGATATCAGTTATGGTAAAAACCAACACTACAGTCAATTGCTGGTAAAATTCAGAAGTTACATAGGTGAGGTTATTCACTTATTTTTAAAGATTTGGTTAATACTCCCAACTATAAAAGGTGGTTAAAAGTTCCATATTTTCTTTACTATGGAGTTACACAATATACAGTGAGATAAACATATCAAGGTTCTTGCATATCAAGAAAAGATGATGAAGTATGCTGAAATTCTTATAAACTAGTCTGGGTAACAGGGAATCAATTGAACATTCAGTGAAAGAAGACTATCACCCTCTGTTTGAAACTGACTGATATTTGTACGCTGACTTGGATATGTCTTGACATCATGTAGAGCTTACTTACGTATATAACAAAAGAAAATTACCTGAAGCGATCCATCTGCTGTTCTCCCTTTAGAATCTCTTGAGTTACGCTGACGGTTATCTGTTCGTGACTGTTCATCATTTCCTATAAAGAAAATGTAATAATATCCAGTGAAGTCACTTCTCAGCATGGATTTTTTTAAATTTCCCTTCTCTCATTTTTCTCTAAGCAATTAAATGTGCATAGTCAGTATGGTGTTACTTTAATTTAATAAAGCTAAATAGCAAAAAAACCCCACCCTTATGGTTTAAAGTAGGGCAGCACTTCTCAAACAGTGGCCCATCAGTGGTTCATAAACTTTTGCAGAGGTCTATAAGACTAGATGAGGATCAGCAATGCAGGCTCAGGTGAGCCACCTGTGGCTCCCTGGCAGTCTCCTGCAGGCAGCCAGGTGTGCTCCGGGGACTCCCAGCTGGCCCCAGGTTCAGGGCTGGTGCAGACCCCCCCGCTTTCGTGGCGCCAGGGTCACACCCAACCTCCCATGATAACTGCATTAGCTGGAAGCGGCAGAGCAGCCATGCCATGGCCCCTAGTGAGGATGGGGGTCGTGTGGGTCACGCGCACTCCTTCCATTCCTCCCTCCGCTGGAAGGGAGGAGCAGTGCTGCCCCTTCTAACCCCAGCTGGCCATCCCTCCCAAGAGCGGCCATTGGAAAGCTGCAGCTTGCGGAGGCAAGGCCCTGGAATGGTCCCTCTGCAGAGGTCAGGCCGCTTCGACCTGGCCACCTCAGGCCTGAACAGAGGCCGCATTGCCCCCAGGCCCTGCATCAGGACCGTTCAGCCCTGGAGTGGCCGGGTCAAAGTCTCCTGAACTCCGCAGAGGGGCCATTCCAGGGCCTTGCCTCTGCAAGGTGCACCTCTCCACTTGCCACTTTTGGGAGAGACAGCTGGCAAGGGGTAGGCAGGGCAGCACTGCTCCACCCCACCAGCGGAGGGATGGACAAGGGAGCACGTGCCACCCACACAACCCCCGCCAATGCTAGGGTCCATGGCACTGCTGCTGGGCTGGTTCTGTCTCATGTGGTTGTGGTGGGAAGATGGGGGAAATGGCTCTTCTCCCTTTTTGGGCTGCTGACCCCGCACTAGATGATAAGGAACCATGCTGTGGACTGGGAGTTAAGCAGAGGAGATAGTCCGTGGAGGGGTATGGTACGAGAAATGTCTACGCCCATGAGAATGATCTACAGAATAGGAATGATGAAGAATCAATTCTTGTAGGGTATTATATACTTAATTTTTTCTGCTAACTGCTTATGTATTTTCCAATCTTGTCTTTATTACTGCCAGAAAATATCACTATGTGACATGATTCTCCGCTCTTGAAATGTCAAAAAACACCAAACAAAAAATAGCATATGGAAAAAATATTTAAAAAAATCTCTATTTCAAAGATAAAGTTGTAAATTATGGTACATAATCGGAACATTACGTTTATCAAATACCATTTGCAAGGAAGAAATGGAGTTAAGGTTTAGACTTCAAGCTTGGGTCCTCCTCTTCCCTGATAGTTCTTTCCTACTGCATATCACAACATTTAGTCATGTGCTGATAATAAGAAGGAAAGATGGCTATAGTATAGGCAGATCTTAGGCAATTATTGTAAGGGTATGATATGTACTAGTATTATATGGCCATGAGTAGAATACTGACTGACTGCTCTGTGCCTCATAAAAGGCCTGATCCAAGTCCCGCTGAAGTCAAATGGAATACTTCCATTAACTTCAATGTGCTTTGGATCAGATTTATACTGGGAGGATAAATGATATACAGTGGAGACCCCACTCAACTGAGTGGAGGAAGGGTGATATGTAGAATGTATAAGATGAAGGTAAAGTGGAATGTACTCTATAATTAGTACATGAGACTACAGTTCATGAGCTATTATGGGTCATGGGTCATTCTTTTAGGATAGCTATTGAGAGTCTCAAAAAAGGTGTTACAAGCATATAAGCTGAACCATTACAGGAGAGCAACCGTTTATTAATGGTGAGAATTAACCTCCAAAAATCAAAGTATTGCTCTTAGTGATTTTTATTTGTTTAGTAAAGCCAGTCCAATGAAATTAAAATTGACACCACTATTTGGCAAATCAGACTGTTGCATTTCACAGTTCAGGAGTACTACACAAAAGAATGATGAAATAAAGTAGTCAATGGAGCAGAGTTTTTAATTCAATAATCCAGTATTGAATTTCTTTTCTTTTTAAAAACTAAATCTCAATTTACCTTTAAATCCTCCACGACCTCGCCCTCCTTGGCCTCGTGCACTACCTCCACGTCTTCGCCCATCTCCTCTGCGAAGGTAATTGTCTCTTTCTTCTTCTGCTGGGGCTAATGACCAATCACTAAGTTCATCTCTGTGATCAGATTCTGTTTCAGAAGCATTTGATGCTTCAGAATTAGTTCCTATCAAGAGTTAAAAAAGTCTATTTTCATTACGGTACTATTTTAGAAAAATCAACCAGCAAAACCTGTAAAACAAAGAAACACTGCAACAAATTTCCTTTTATGAGTGTATTTAAGCTTCTCACTCCAGCAATAGAACATCAATGACTGAAATAAAGCTCTCAGTTAGAATTCATGTGCCAATTCACTTAGGCAACGTGTGTGTCGACTTCAGGAAAACAACCTTACAGTTCTGAATGAACAAGATACTGAAGAGCTGCTGGGAGATACGGTACAGAAGCTTAAGGATCTTCGCAATTCCACTTTGAAGGCTACATTTTCCACTGAACACACAGGAGTTTCATTCAGTGGCACATCTGATCTTGAACAATTGAAAGAAAACAATTTTCTGCACTTTTGAGATAAGCACAAATTTGATATCTAATCTGATTTAATCTCTCTATTATGATAGCGCCCAAAGCTCAAAATGAGAACTGGTGCCTTATTATCCTGGGTGCTGCACAAATACAAAGACAGTTTCTGCCCTGAGAGTTTATAATCAAAAGGACAGACAATTGAAAGGTTAGGGATAGGAAAAACATATACAAGCAAACAAGCATGAGGATGAATTGAACCATTGTTAGTCACATGTAAAATCTTAAAGCTTACATTTTACTTCAGAAGGATTTTTTCACTACTTTAGTCCATTAATTGCTTATTTTCTATCAATATCCTTCAGGTATTAAGATGGATAAAATATATACAAGTTCTAAAAATCACAGAACAACTACTTTTTCCCCCCACTTTGGACCTTGGACAGCTTTCGAATATTAGTATTTTTGATGAGGTCCCATTTTAAAAGCTCCATTACTAATCCCCATTCAGGGCTCAAACTCTGCATGTTACTAGACTACAAATTTCAGAAAATAATGGAACAAAGAGGTTGCCCAGAAGACCAGTCTTAAGTTATAGACATATAGCTAGATACCTACCTGAAGCATAGCCTGGACCACGTCTGCTGTGCCCTCTGTTTCTGTAGGGTCGACTACCTCGGCCAAGTCCTGGACCATCGTCAGCCATGTATCCTTTTTCCTTGTCAGTACGATTTGGTGGTGGTCTAGAAGTAGCTCCAATCTGTCGGAGTTGTTCATCAATTTGCAATCTTTCCAAGCGTAGTTGGTCTACCTCCTAGATAAAATAAACAATTTTTCACATGTAATCACTGTTCAATTACTACCTAAGTGTAGAAATCTATTAGAAATGTTTTCTAGTTTTTGAAACTGAACCACACAGTCAAGTAACTTGCTTCAATGGTAGAGGAAGTGAGGCATGTGCTTCCTCTAGCTTGGTGGCTCTCATTTATTCTATACCAGCCCAAGAAATTGGGGGAGGGCAAAAAAGTTACAACCAGAAGCTGAGAAACCTTTACTTAAATGACTTGAAGATGAAATGATGCATGCTCTTCGTGAAAAGGTCGATACAGAAAGGGACTGGGAAACTTGGTTTGAGTATAAACATCTCAAGTGTCTAAGAAACCCAATGTTTTTAGAAATGCTGCAGGCCTCCTTGTTTGTTTTGCTGAACTAGACTAACACAGCTACCCCTCTAAAGCTTAAATGTTTCCTCAGACTTGTTACTGCTCACTTTAGGACCTTAAGTAAAACTTAATTGTTAATGTTTCCAAAAACAGTAAAAATCAGATTGCATCTGCATAAATACTAAGTATTTAACATGTGTTTTTGCACTTCCCTTTCATGGAGCAGTTAGTTGAGACCTACAGCTCAGGGGTACCTCTGCTTTGGTCATTGCCAACACTGAGTGCTCCGCTATGGAGTCTAGGCTACTGAATATGTATATGGGAAGAAGTCCCTTCTGCATCTACCTCCTTTGGTTCTTAAGCTCACCGGTCCAAATCCCACCCTGGGCCCTAGAACAGGTGGACAAGGGTTAAGGCTGTCCCACCTTGACTGTGCTGAGGTGCTTCTTTTCATATTCCATCATTTTGCTCACTAGGAAATAGTGAGAAGCAAAATAAAGAGAATAATTCAGTGATTATTCCTGCACTAGCTAAATCAATTCTGCCCTCAACTATTAGCTGAGTTATTTTATCAAACAATAATCTGATTAATAAGATGTTTCTTAAAAAAACACCTTGTCATTTTGTACTTAGACGATATTGTTTCTCAGTCCTCACAATTGTAGCCTGGTTATTTGTTCCAAACATTTTACCAAAAAAATAAACAGGCATGACTCCTTCTCTTTCCCTCTTCTAATTGTCTCCCTACCTTCCTCTTCCTCAAACAATAGTGGTTAATTTTACAGAATAGCGGACGTATTTGGCAAAACACTTGTGCATATGAGAGAGGTAATATCTCAGTTTTGCTTCTTGTCAGCTGTTTGAAAATTTAAAGGAGCAATGTGTGTGGTTCAGTAGCCTTTGAGGCAACCAGACAACTAATCTGTCCATCCCAATGGATGAGTAGGAAACAGTAGCCCTTCAAAGTCTGTTCCCTTTACTTGCATGAGACACATGGTTGGTTAGGAACAACAAAAACGGAATGCTCAAAAACTCTATGGCGTGTATTTTAGATAAAGAACAAACAAAGCACCTCTGCGTAATATGCAGAAGGTCCTGGGTTCAAGCCCCAGGGGGTTGGACTTGATGATCTCACGAGGTCCCTTCCAACCCTGATTCTATTCTATTCTATTCTATTCTATTCTATTACGATTAAAAACTCTATTAGGAACCCAAGAAGTTTAAGACTTTGTCACCATGCTCAAGTACTTAAGATCCTTTTAATTCAGGCCTTGACAAACCTCGCACACACCTGAGAGCTAGCCTGAAAACTTTGGTGCCTCTCAGTGTGAGGCAGAAGAGGTCAGCCATTGAGAACCTGCCACTGCTTCTTCTGATGGCAATGCAGAGCACTCAGGATCCCTTGCTGCTTTAAAATTTCTGACTCTTGTGGCGGTGGCGCAAGATTCCCCCCTCTCCAAAAAGCACCACTGGCTAGTGGCACTTCCAGCTGCAGAAGAGGAGAGAGAGATGGCAGCACTGAAAGTGTCAGTGCTACTAGTTTTCTCTCTCTCTCTCTTTTTTTTTTTTTAAGGTGCTGGGGCTTTTGGCTCCCAGGTGCTGCTAAGGCACCAGGAGCAAACTCCTGTGTGCCATGATGACTAGGTGCCCAGGACTGGTCGAGCCCTGTTTTAATGGTTAAATTACAAAAACTCTGAATGTAGAGTAATATAACTTTCCTCACCTTTAAATAATTTAGGTGATAATCTAAAAGCACAGTTGCATTAGTGATGCTGTCCTTGGTTCCCACAAACACAAACGGTACCATTCCCTGAAAAGCAATTACATGTTTTATAAATCCCTGCTATGTATTTAGACATCAAATATTAAAAGTGATCCGAGTAATAAATATTAATACATGACTACAAAATATAAAGGACACCTCATAGTTGGGACACTCGATCTGTCCATTTCATAAACAACTGACACAGCACCTATAGTAACAGCAGTAAAAATATTGTTATTATACATATAATAAGTTTAGCCTCACAAAATTCCACTCATCCAAGGACAGTAATTTTACCTTGGAAAGGAGAAGTAAATTCAAAACTTATTTTGTTCATTGACAGTCATTATAAAGGTAGTGGAGTAGGCTCAATGGCTGGGTAAGTAAATTTTGGGACAATGCAAGACCAAGTTACTTTTAAGTGGTAATAAACCAACATTTTTAGATAATATTTTCTGAACCAAGTTAAAAAAAAAGCAATTAGAAAAACTGTTCAGCCAGCTTCTCTTCACTTAAAACACATTGTTTTAATGTAAATTGTATTTTGCCTAAGTTCCAGCTTCTGTGGTGTCAGGTTCTTCTAATCTACAACCTCAGGAAAGAAACCACTGAAGAGCTTTAAAACATAAGCACAATCAATATCTATGCATTCCCCTGGATCCTGTAAGTTAACTTGTAAACACAAACAAAAATCTTCATTAAGGTGAAGTTAGGACTGTGGGAACATGACCAATAGCCTGAATGCTCATTACTTTTCAAGACTGTTAATAGTTTAAAACAATCATTCCTTAGAAGCCGAGAAATACAGCACTGAAGCTGAACACAAATTCCAGCATTTGCAAATGCTGACATTTACAGGTAAGGTAACTAAAAGACTGTAACACTCTAGCTATAGCAATACAAGCCTCCCATTTTCCCTTTTGTATCTTCTATAGCTAATTTGTATGCTGTCTTATTTTTGCAACAAGGACTTTTTTTAAGGGCTTTAAGTAAACATTCTTGAGCAAATCGTGAAATATGTCATAGGAATAGATATTGATGGATAGGTGGCATGGCATTTATCTAAACAGAACTTTTTTCCACAGAGTGTGTGTAAAAGGATGTACAAATCTGGAATAACACACTTAATCAGGAATAAAGGATTCTAGTTTTGGTGGTCATTGTTAAAGTGAAGTTATGATTAGATCAAGTAACTGGAAACTATGATTTTCTCATCACTTCACCATGGAGCAGAGTTCAGAATATTTAAATGTATTATCTATGCATTCTCTTTTCATTTCTTTAGATTCCTTGTGAATTTTAACTACTTATTTCCCAAGTGTGCATGCATGTACACATTTTATGCAGGACACTGTACAAACAGATGGAGGAATTCCCATTCTCACTCCTAGCTCTTTGCAAGATGCCAGAAGAAAAACATTCTGGCTTCCTCCAATTTCCAACCTTGTCTTTGGAGGGACTCATGAAATAATTCACAGGCTTCTGACAAGCCATAGGGAGGCTAATAAAAACAGTGACTTACATAAAGTAAAGTGACCAATAACCATTGGTATGGTGTGATAAAATTTAATTGAGATATTTTCTTCCATGGGCCACAGACCTCACTTACAAAGAAAGAAATTCTATTAAATAAATAATCTGATTTTGTCCTTCGTAATACATAAATGTGTAACTACTGATCTAGAGCACATATCCAGTTAAGCATCCCAATCTGTGATACCATTTGTGGGCCTATTGTGTAAAAACTGCCAGTTGTGTTCAAGAACGTATAAATATTTAAGGATCAACAACTCACACATAGGTTCTGTTACTGTAACTGAGCCATTCCCTTCTATTGCAGCCGGGAAAGGTGTCTAGTTTCACTGTTGTAGATCGATTCATACTGCTGTAATAACAGGTTTTTGCAGGAGTGCCATGTCTCTCAGAAATCCAAATAAAAACTTGGAGAGAGACTTCATACCTAAAACCAGTAGCTAACTGACATCATGAATTCTATGATTCTATGAAGACAGGCCTCAAGACCTGTTGACTTATAAACCGAATACTACGATGGCTGTAATCAGTGCGGAATCCCAGTACATTCACAAGGAATACTGAAAAGGGGCAACTACTCACTTGTGAAGAACCCTAAAACCTCAGGAGATAAAAGCAAGCTAAGAAACTTATTTAATACCCCTTGTAGATTATTGAAAATGAGTAATTTCTAAAGGATTTAAGGATGGTTTCAGTTCAAATATTCCTGATTTAGGGAGACTGCCCTCCCAAGGGAGTCACCTGCCAGACAAGAGATGAAATAAAAGGGAAGACAAGTTCATAATTTGTCATTGGTTTGTCAGTTTAGTAACTGTTTTTAACTTACATGCCCATTACATCAGATAGGTACATTTATTTAAATCCAAATAATTAAGAACATAACTATTAAATTTATTTTGTTATCCTAACACACCTCATCCTCAGAAATCCTCAAACCACAGACACAGCTGACTCAATGCCTTTTCAGTATCTGGAATATTTTCAAGTTTGATAATATCAAAGCCTCAAATTGAGACAGGGCCATTAATTTACACTGCACTGCCATTCTGGCTGCCCACTAATTGATGCTACATAGTAAAATATAACTGACTTAAAGGTGTACTAAAAGAAAATTAAAACTGCCAGTTGTGGCTTTCAGCAGTGTATCTTTCCATCTGTAGCTGCCTCTAACTTTTGGCAAATAGAAGAACTAGAGCTCTTCTAAACATCCGTTTCAACCAATATGTATGAAACTGCCACAACCAGAACACAGATATTTACTACGAGCATATCACACCAATTTTAGTCTCAAATTGAACTAGAATTCCCCCCCCCCCAATTTAATCAAACCTTGCTCCTGTATTCTAGGCAAATGCTCCACACACCCTATCTTTGATATCACTGAAGGATCCTGCAGTGGGCAGACATACATAATTGTTTTGTCTAGGTCCTTTAGGTATGCCTCCAATATTATAATACTAAGACACATCATCACTTTAAAAGAAGATGTGTTGTTCTCATTTTTATAATCACAGGACTCAGGCAACTTTGCCATGTAGTTTGTGAATATCATTTTGGAATCTCTGTATAAGAATGAGAACCCAAAGTTGTTTTCACAGCTTTAAAAATGAACTGAAAAGCTTCCCTTAAAAAAAGCCAAATGAAAGCTCTTGGATCTAAAATCTAACCAAGTATGTACGCAGACTACATTACAAAAAGCAAAACAGAAAATAAAGTGATTCTTACTTGCCTAGATTTGACCTCAGGTTTTTGTGTTTCCCCTGTTACAGTTGATGACACAACTAACATCTAAAGCAGTATAAGGAATTCAAGTGTTAGTGATGTCATTAACTTTACACAGGAGATACACAGAACTCTGAACTCAGTACTTGGCAGGTAAAAGCCTTTCAATTTACCTTTTTTAGCAGTATTTAGGATTTTACAAGCATGTTCAAAGAAGCCTTTTTCAAGCTACAATCAGCCTCTCATGTACTGAATGCGGTCATAGCTACTCAGTCTCTTGCCTGAATTTTGCAGCTCCGATGTACTTTATTTTTGTACTTTATGCATCAGCTGCATAATAATGCACTAGTGGATGGGATTTCATATTTAACCTGCAATAAAATATTGACCCTTTTGTCCATCCAAACAGTCAAACTTCACACTAAGATTTAGTTACTAGGAGTAAAATGTGAAATACATAAATTTAAAAATATAAGAGCTTTTAATTCTAAATGTTGGAGGTAGCAATTTTGGGTTTCAGTCAGAGGAAAACATGATATTGCAAATACTACTCTCATTTCATTAAATAATTGGCCAAGCACTATTAAAGCAAGATAGAAGTTGAGCTACTGCTTCTTCCATAACAGTCTTGTGATGTTAATGTCAGAAATAGCCCAACTCTTCAGCAAGAATGTTATAATAAAAAATACATATATATTTCACCTCCTACTCTTAGTCATAAAGGTCCTTTATCTGGCTAAACTGTGAGACTGCAAGGTAAATAAATGATGGTTTAAACTTTTTTAAAAATTAACTATGCTTTTACTTCTGAAAATTGGGATGAAATCTTCATAGTTTTAAAGTATGGGGTAGTTTTGTGGTGTAAATTTCCTTTGCCTGTCACCACCTTCTCTCTCTCCGTATGTCTGATTTTCAAGTTATGCAGTTCAAGGCTTCACTGAAACCCTGTATCTGCTGAAAAAAAAATCTTGTTTTAAATTCAGAGATTTATATATTCTTATAGCAGACCTGGCACACGCCACACTGAATACCTAATCATTTTAAAAAGTTACAGATTAATAAAAACCCTGGTTATTGTGATCTTATAACAGAATACCTGCAGTAAGGGATTTAGAACGAAAGTGCAATCAGACTAACTATTGCATAAAAAATATTAACATAAAAATAGTACTGTGAAAAAGTTTAAGATAGCAAACTTAAAGCAAGTTATTACACGTGAAGTAAGTTTTGTGTGTATGATTCTGGAACATTATTATCCTGTGAAACCAATATTAATCCTTCTAACAGAAATAAAAAGTATTTTTAAAAGATGAGTTTATATATCAAAAACTTCCACAAAAGGTTACCCATACTGAAGTAAAAAAATCTGCATAAGTAAGGGAAATTTTTCCTTTTTGACTCCATTAAGGAAAAGGGTTCTGTCAGGAAAGGAAAGTGGGGAGGGGGAAAAAAACAAAACCCCACAACACACCCACACTGATTTTACTATCTAACGAACAAGGACTTATTTTACTGTTGGATGTGGCAACATTACCACCAATTAACACAGACACATATTACATTTACTATAAACATACCTCTTCTTGTGGAATATTTTTATCATTTTCAGCCTCAATTCTCACTCTCACAACCCCCGATTTGTCCACTATCTCCTGAATCAGTTTTCCATTTTTTCCTATTACTTTTCCTACAGAAAAAATATATAGAACATTCCACCTTTAGGCTTTTTCCCCAAAATCGAAAATACTACTATACGGTTGTTTAGAAATAGAATGCAACACCAAAACAGAGAGCTTGCCAACACTGAGCTAACAGTTTATAACAAAGTTTATAACAAAGTTTATAACAAAGATTTAGTCAATGAGCCATGAATTAATATGTTCAAGTAACCTAAGAATAAATTATATAAAATGTAATATAATTATATATTCTAATTATAAACAAACCAACCCTAGGTACAACTTATAATTATATAATCTGTTACAATTAATTACAATACATAATTAGTACATATGTTGTAATTATACATAAATAAATATGCAAAGAAACAAACCTAGGTACAAATTATACCTACATTATAAAGGTAAAAATGTAACACCAAAACAGACAGCTCACCAACACTAAGGTAACAGTTTAACCAAGTTTATAACAAAGATTTTGTCAATGAACCATGAATTAGAATGTCCAAACAACCTAGGTATAAATTCTGGTAATCACTCCAAAGTAGATATAGTATCATATAGGTAAATAATATTTAAATAAATAAGTACAAAAATATTTAGAAAGAGAATATTTGATCAACAGAAAAATAAGGAAAACTCAGAGAACAAAGGAAATTCAACCACGAAACCCCCTACATGTTTGTGTGATATGTCTGTATTTTTTAATGCTGCTAATTTTAGTCAAAGTGAAGTTCATGCTGTTTTATATTCTCATTTTTCTTCCTTTTGTGGACCTAATTTAAAATTTTGAAATTGTAGGCAAATATTCATTGGAGCCAACTGCAGATTTTCTCCTTTTACAGTTACCAATGGCAAAAATTGTTAAACAAGCCAAGAACAATGCCAGTTTGATTTGCTTGGTCTTTTAACATTTTTTAGTCTACATTAGGTTACTTTTATTACACCAGGGAAGATAAGACTGACAAAAACCCCAAAAGCAAGTTTTGTTTTGATATATTTGGCAAGATCTCTCTGTTATCAGCAAGTAATTTTTTAAAACAGGGTTGACAAGAACAACTCAGAATTACTCATATGAAAGCTTAACTAAGAAAGTTATATCTCGTATAAACTGGAGGAATAGAATTTTATTTAAGGAAAGGGAAGTTCTAATTTGAGGGTATTTAAAGCTAAATAAAAAAACAAACAATGGAAACAATACTTGTTGCGATTCGTATAATTACAATTAGAATAATAAACTTGGTATCCAAAAGCAAATTAGTGATGTTGTTTTATAGAAGTAATTAACAAGCCACCTACTCTGAACTAGAATATTTAAAGTATTGAAAGATCAATGCAAAAAGTGTGTGTGTAACTAATCAAGATGATGAGAACCTTGATCATATCTGTTAAATGCATTCAAGATATGCATTTTCAAAATAAGGGCAAGAACATTCAATTTGAGACAAACTATTTATTTGTATAATGTGTCTGATATCTAACAAAAATGTTGATTAAAAACCACTTTTAATTACATAGCACGACTCATCCCTGACAACACAATAGAAATGTTGCTAATATTTTCTTAAATCCTTAAGTATTAACTAAGATCAAGTTTTTACATTACATTCAAGCTATATATTTTTATTTTACTTTCAGCCAAAATATTACTTGTTAGTAATAATTTTAGGCCAATTTTCATATTCTCCATATTAATCTGAAAACATTCACAGAAAGCTTGATGCTAATATTTGTTCCTCTGGACCATGACAACAGCTCCAAGCCCCAAACCTGCAAAGCTGGTTAAGTGAATTCTTTATTCAACTACCAATGAAATGATAATCTCCTCTCCTTTTTTACAAAAATTCAACAACATTATTGATCAATATGAATATAAACTGGTGACCTACCAAATTAAGTCTATGTTTTGGGCTTCAGAATTCCACAGAATACTTAAGGAGATAGTTTGTTATGTAGACTTAAATTTTTAAGAAATAAGTTACTACTGTAAAAACAGTTTAAAATGAATTTATAGTCCAAATACAAAAGATTACTTCATATTTTACAAATAATTTGAATGCTAAAAGCAATGTTTCTTTTTTTTTTAATCCTGACTGAAAAATTAGTCTTCTGTCAACCTATAGGTAAGTGCGTACTTTGAAAGAGAAAGAAAAGAGTTAGTGTTCCGCCAAATATCACTCATTTGGATGTAAACAGGTAAATTAACGAACATATTCTTTTTGGGGGATCTAGTTCAAGAAACAAGACATGAAATGAAAACACTGCCCAAATATAAAATGCAGTTTATTTTTTCAATACTTTTAGTCCTGAACACACAGACCAGGAACCAATTAAAAATCCAAATTAAATCTAACAGTCAAATCTACCACTCGTGCTTCCTGTCAGCGAAAACTACAGCTGAGAGAAATTCACAGTAACATTCACTAAATTTAAATAAATTAAACAGATGAGTACTATCCTGGCACTTGTCTGAAAGTTCACAAAATTCAGACCACACCACTTCAGCATTGCTTCCAAAATCTGCTCAAAATGCAATGAAGGCATCTGCCTTACCCAAAAAGTACTCTTCGCTTGTTACCCACTGAAAAACTCATTCCAGCTAGTAGGTAAACCTCTGATGATATTTTTCTGTTGGTTTACAGCCCTGGATATTGCTGAATTATTTTCAATAAACTGTTTCTTAACTGGAAGCTGATTCATGTTTTCAAGTCCATGACACTTACTATTGGAAAACTATTGTTAGATGTTATCTGAATCATCTTTTTGGTTCGGAATACCAAAACAAGTGACAAGGCATATTAAAGTCAGTAACTGAACAGGTAATTGTAAACAAAGACTGTCTGCTAAACTGAAATCTACAAAAAGGGTTGTTTTCTATTACGATGGATTTCCACAATTACAATAAAAAAGTGACTATTAGAGAGTGATGTTCCTCTGTGACTCAGTTGATTGTTTTAGCTAAGATTTCTCAGCTTAATTTCTAATAAATTAATGCACACAAAGAAGCTAATCAAGGTTCAATTCCTCTGCAAAACCAATACATTTAAGTTTCTACAAGATTCTGCAAGAAACTGAAAGCTTCTCTGCAATACGAGTAACCAAAACTCACTCACAAAGAAAGCATTGCCAAAATTTATTTTGTTTGTTAAAGTTAAAACAGTCCTTAACTAATAATATTTTTCTATTGTTTCAGATTTAAACTTCAAAATTGACATACCTACTAAGTTTCTTGGGACCTGTATGACATCTTCAGCAAATTCAAGGTAGCTTCTTGCCTTTTTCACTGCATCTTGATCCTAAGAAATGGGGGGGTGGAGGGGGGAGAAAAACAAAAAAGGGATTCATTGTTTTACAAGACCATGTTAGTTTATTAACTCTGATCATTTATTTATCTGGAAGCTTACCTCTCCATAAATGTGGAATGTACAAGTGTCTTCATCAAGATCAATAGCGGTCACACCGGGTACTTTTCTAGCCTGCTGAATATTAGCACCATGAGTGCCAATAGCCAGACCCATTAGGTCTTCACGAACAACAAACTGCTCATGAAATCGTGATGCGAGCTGCCTTGAGCTCTATAAAAAGAAAGCATTCCTAGTTAACTTTGATTTGCAAAAAAGTATAGCAGTTTACACTGATTTAGGAAACCAGACACATAGGTAGGCTAGCTTCCTATTTTCCAGGTCAGATAATTTCTAAAGTGTGATAAGAAACTGCTAAATATGTACATTTCAAAAAAGCAGATAAACTGATAAAACATCATCATCATAATTTCAGCGAAGAAGAGTGGGGATGGTAAGTCCAAAGTAAGGAAATAGATATTCATAAAAAAAATTACAGTAGAGTTTCTCCAAAAATACACATCTCTACAAATACAATAATCCTAAAATAAATGCAGATATTTGTGCTATTAGAGCTTATACATATTTGAAGTTGCTTTATAAATCTTTTGCGTCTATCCAATGTATCTGTGGTAGAAAGTGCAATCCATTTGCTCAGTGTGTCATTTCAGGATGCACGTAAAAAATCAAATAGAGAAAGGTGTTCTTAGAAGATAGTAAAGCTGAAAAAAAACCAGTTATTCTTGTATTGTAGAGAGAAAAAAACATATTAAACAGCAAAATATACTCCTATGAAAATATATACATGTGAAAAATCAGTAATTGCCCAAATTGTCACCAGTTGCAAAAGATACACCCGTGATGAAATGATTTATATGGGTACCTACTGTCCATAAAGAACAAAAGAATCAATTTCTATATGAGAAAATAAAAAAGATAAGCCTGCAGACATAATATGTTACCTCAACAAGGATTCAACAGATGACACAAAAGCCCCAGGGATTTAGTACAATAATCACACATAGCACTTTCACAGGTATAGAAAGTCCAAACTAAGAGTAAAGAGCTGAGCAGATAGGGAACATAAATAGCTTTATTCTGACAACCGTGTATGGTTAAAAAGAAAATACATACCCAGGCTCAACAGGGCAGTAATGCTCATTCTGTAGGCTAAACTGCGTTTTCAATGCTACTTGTGCAGCTTAACTATTGTTACATTCTCACATGTTCCATTAGTTTTAAAAGCAGCCATACTATAGGAATAAAATGGCCTGCAGAATTTTTTTTTTTTTTTTTAAACTGGAGATTTTGCATAAAGAGAAACTAAAAATCAACCTTCAGATCTGAAGGTACGTTTGCAGGACTGGAACTCGGAAAAATCATTTGATCAGTAAAATGAGCAAATCTGAGCTCAAATCACTGACACATAATAATCCAGACTGTGATAAATCTATGTTCTGATCACCATGGGGACCAGTTTTAGCGGCCTGTTGCTTAGCTCCACTTATAAATGTAATAGAGGAGCACCCTCTGGTAACCAAAAGTAGAACTGTTGGACCCTACCTGTGAGCCAATTTTGTCCATTCCTGCAATAATCCCAGTGAAACTTATAAACCACTTTCCAGGGCAGAACCGCTCTTTAAAAGATTATATATTAGAAAGCACTGTTTTGCTCTGTGAGCAGGAATACAACACGTTAGGTGTAATTAAGGAAACCTTAATGGAATTAGGAAACTATTACAAGAAAATGGTCTCCTTAGCAAGTCTTATCTTCAAAGACTAAAACGCTGACTGACAACTATCCACTATAAAAGTTTCTCTTAACTTACCAAAGAGGATACAAACGTAATTATCAAACAGAACCTTGCTAAAGAATGACAGTGAATGGTACAATCAACAATTCTTGCATTATTGCAAGAGAAATTTTTTCAGCATACCCAAGGAGGTCATATTTTTTGTCATGTTTATTCTGAGGCAAACATTTTGATTAGTGAAATCACCACATTTAAGTGTATTGTTGTGCGTATGTGACTGAAGTTATAATAAACTAAATGCAAAATTTCAAAAATAAAAACAAGGATGTTTAACAATAAGATTCAGCATTTAATTCCAGCCACTGCTTTGAAGATAATTCACTGGTAAATATGTACACTACCCACAAATGCCTGGATACACCAAAGCTAGTAAGATTGGTAGCAAGCCTAAATCAGAAAAAATCCAGTTTTGCTGGCTGAAAACTGCCAAGGAATTCTGCATTTTACTTCCTTTGTTCTCTTATGGGAGAATAAAAAAAACAAATTAGGTAAAAAAAACTTGCTAGCACATGAAAGGATATGTCAAAGGAAGAAAAACTTCTTCCTTCACAATTCTTACTGTTATTAAACAGGCTTTGTGATTACATGGGACAGTGTACCATGAGGGGATCTCTTATGATTCACTGAAATAGTTATATTAGCATACGAAGGATCTTTAAGGCAAATATGAAGGAAATGCAAGGATTATTCTTCCTTATACATCACAATTTATTTTAAGTTACTACTATGCTAATGGTAATGTACATAAGTACAACAATAAAAAAAATAAATTTTGATGATAAAACTGTTTTAAGTAAGCATTCTCCAGAGACAGGATGGGCATACTGGCAAAAAAATGCACGAAGAAAAGTACATCCTGGTCATTTTAAATCACTTAAGCCATTTTAAAAAAATAAATTGATAGATATCACCACCAAATTCCACCCCACTATGCTATGACTACAGATTTATCCCACTGTCATAGTGGATTCTCATCTGTTTTCCACCCAGAACTCAAAATCCATTCATGTTTTTTTGTTGA
This sequence comes from Podocnemis expansa, assembly GCA_007922195.1. Lineage (NCBI taxonomy): Eukaryota > Metazoa > Chordata > Testudines > Podocnemididae > Podocnemis > Podocnemis expansa. Next base: position 10,285,853 of record ML681991.1, on the reverse strand, counting down.
GATCTACCCAAATTCCCCAATCTTTGGAGGATGCGGAAAGCTTCTAAGTACCAGCAAAAGCCAATGGCTGCTTTTGAGTAGAGGCTGAAGAATGACAGTGATAGGTAGTGTGTGATTGAGGAGGAGAGAAGTTTAGGAAGGTGTTTCTGCTTCCCACCCACACAGTTATTAGCAGTGGAGGAAAGCAGCACTTTAAGTGGCTGTGTCCTGAAATATCACTTCCCTGGAACCTCAAATTGTGAGGGCATCGGACAGAGGAAAAGAATGCAGCAGTTAGGAACAGAGGAAGCAAGCAGCTGTTTTCTTAACTCATGACTGATGATAATGCCCTTAAAATTGTACTACTCTTAGGGACATGTCTAACACTATTGCTTAAGCCAGCAAAATTTAAGTTACTCTGTGGGTGTGAAACCCCCCCAGCAACGTAAGTTTCGCCATCATTCACGGCAGCATGCACAGCATAATGTTTGCAGGAAAGTTTCTTCTACCAAAATAACTCTCTTTATTGAGGTAGTTCTGTTATCCTCACTCCCATCAGCACAAAGCAGCTCCACAAGCGCTCTTACATCGATACAGCTAAATTGCTGTAAGCTTGCTAGTGTAGATGTGGCCTTGGTATCTAAACCTATGGGATGCAAACCAACAGGAACACCTGTATAATTCACTTGTCAGCTGCACCCCATGGGTTGTGAAGTACTGTCCCATAATATGCTTCATGAATGAAAAAGCTTCTTCTCACTTTAAACTAAAATGAGGAATTAAAATGCCTGAAAAAATAGGCTCTAATGTAGTAGAACAGAGGTGACATTTGCCAACATGACATTTTAAATGCTAATGTTACATGTGGTTCTTGTCAATACTAGACATGTAAAAATTTGTTTAAAAATCCATTTAACCGTTCTAAAAATAGAACATATAAACGGTTAAACGTGTGCACATGTAAGAGCCCTGTGCCAGCCTCTGCTTCTGATTGCAAAGCGAGGGCTGCCTTTTCCATTGCAGAGCCATAGTTGGGCAGCTCTCACTGGCAAAGAGCTGAGCTGAGTCCAGCTGTGGCTATCTATGCTGCCCAGCTGCTCTGGCTTCAGTGGAGCCCAGCAGCTCCCCCTCTACCCCAGTATAAACAATAACCAGCTGTTGAAAACATTTAAACAGATTATTACTGTTAAACAGGTAGCCTTTTGCATCCCTGGTTAGTATATCTCAAAACTCTTTACAAACGTGGGTATTACCTTTAGTTTATACTTCAGAAAGCTAAGAAAAAGTTCATTCGCCTTTATAGCAAAATAAGCATTTGCTTGCCCAATCTACTCCCATGTACGAACACAAGTCAGCTTCCTGATACTCAACACAGTCTTGAATCAGAAGAATGTGTCTTATTTGTTGTAAGTTGATCTGTAGTCATTTTATCTGCGCTGCCAACATCAGTCTCTCCACTTCCTTCATTATCTTCTCCCATTCATTGTTGTGCTTGCTTTTATGCCACACTCTAAAGCCCTTCATATTGCAGAGTTCCAAGCTCTTATTCTCCATATTTTAAAATTGCACATGGAAACCTGTTTTTTCTGAGTGCTACAGATACTAACCCACATTTGTATCATGCTTTAACCCTCCCATCTATATTTAAAAGCAAACACTCTAAATCATCACAAATCTCTGGATCACATAGTATTCTCAAATCTTGGTATTTTAGAGACAAGACCTGTGAAACAATCACTCACTCCTACATATACCTCTGCTGATTTCCAGTGGGACTATATGCAAAACCAAACCCTTACATTGTAAATTCCTCTGTCAGGGCCACATCTCTATGCACACCTTAAAACACAATAGTGAGAGCATTTAGTTATAATATCACACGTGTAAAAAACTTCCACCAGCTATAAATGCTCTCTATACACCATTCAGGATATCTGATGGACAAACAGGTAACATACCTCTAGCTGTTTACTAGCTTCTTCATTCCTCAATATCAGCGATAACTTGGTGCGGAGACTTCGAAAGTGCATATCAATCAGCATATTTGCTCGCTTTGTTGTTACCTCATTGATCGACTATATTATTGATAAAGAAAACAAGACAGCTGATAAATCCACCATTCAGACAAACCCTTACAATAGGCATAGTTAGGAAAATATACTTACCAGAACGATAAGCTGATAGTTTTCTGGATCATATAGTACAGAAAATGCTCCAACTGCCTTTTTGAAGTCTTTATGTGCAGACTCTTTGGCACACCTAAGAATAAAAATGCTACATATTTACAGAATGTTTACTTGATGCATCTGTAGCTAAGCCATAAAATGTATCTTTTTTAAAATTAGTGGTAAAATTTTTTTTTTTTTTTTTGGGAACAAAAAAGTAGTTCTGTACGCAGGCTAAGTTAGTATCTGAATACTACAGTTCTGCTGGCATCAGTAGATATGGCAAACTGGATTGTCACTTTTAAAGGAAAGATGTGAATAAAGTCCCTTCAAATCTGCTGTTTAAGGAATCTGAATTTACGGATCTTTTTTCTGTAGATTATATAGACAATCTTTGAAGAAGGGTAGGTGAGAAACTTGGTGGAAGGCAGAAATTCCTTCCTGATGCAAATAGTAAAAGGAGATATTCCAGCTGTCTTTTCAGGCTCTTTCCATCAGAAAAATGTTGGAAAAAAAACCTCATTTCAACTATCAATGACAATTTTCAACCACCTTCCTCTCAGGCTTCTCATGCAAGCAAAATTTCAAAATAAATTATGCATACAAACAGCTTTGTACTTACATTTGCCTTAAATCTTCTGGCACTTCCAGTTTGATCTTGTGAAAAGTATCTTTTGTTGCAGGTTTATTGGGATTCACAGATCTTAAACGCTCAATCGTGACGATTTCATTGTACGTTGCATCACAGGCTGCATATTCTATTACATAAAACTGATATAAAAAATAATAAAATCATCCAAGCCACATGTTTACAAGAGCAAGAATCATGCTATGAATGCACTGAGTGTGAAGTATTCTTTAACTGTGCAAGTAAACGCCTCACTTTCTTATTTTTAGATAAAAAAGACATTTCTAATCAAATTCCCTAGTAATGGGATAGCCTGAATAGTTGCCTGAGAATAAAGTTAAAAAGAGAAACAACTTCAAATCCAGTGTTCAGACAACTGCAAGAGAAAACAGTAATACAAGAAAATTAAAGTATGTGTGTATATATATTCCTACCTCACCCTTTATCATTCTCACTTTAGCCAGCCACCAGCAACATGGTTCTTTTTCATTTGCTCTGGAGTAAACCTAAACAAAAAGTTATAATGTACAACAACATTGCACGATGAGAACTACTTTATATTAATAAAAAAATGTGTAGAATTTGCTTAAAGCATACCATAAGTAATGACTGACTGATATTACCACTAAATCTGTCCTGTTATATTTCTGCTTTTCAAATCAGAAATGTATATCAATTCACGAAATCTAAACAAAGTGTCTCGTTTAATCATACCAAATATAAAATCATAGCTCTGGTCTACACTGCCACATGACTTTAGCAGCAATCAAAGGGAGATATGCAGAGTGCTTAAAAGACATCCTCTCTCTCTCTCTGATTGCCTACTGACTACTTACTGAAGTGGCTTCAGCAGACTAAGCCAGAGGGAAACCCCATCCCTCTGACTCAGTGCTACACTCCTTGCTGGGTGGTCTTACTGGATTGACTTCTTGATTACCCGAGCAGGTCTTCACAGACCCAATCAGTTGATCAGGGAGATGGATTTGATGGCAGTGAATTCATCACAGCTAGTGAAAACAAGCTCATAGCCAGCAAACTGAAACATAATACCTTTCACAAGAAAGCAATAAAGCCGAGTCTGTACTAAAAAAACTTTGCTGGCATGGCATTGTCAATTATGGATGTGAGGATTTTATTTTACACTTTTTATACATCATAGCTGTGCTGGTAAAAGTCTTAGTGTATATACAGTTCTATCAGCAAAGAAACAGTTTGAGGGGGAATAGCTTATTTTGTTCTCTGAACCAAAATAATCTATACTGCCATATCAGCAAAACTTTTAAATTTAGACAATACTGAAGGTGCAAAAAGTTTGAACTTGTAAAATAAGTCAGTCTGATGGGTAATAGTAGAATGACCTTAATTTTTATTTATTTTCTTAGCTGTAATTCTGAAAGATCAAAAACAAAAAAACCCAGAAGTATATTTAATCAGCCAATTGTTAATTTTGGCATCAAAACACAAATTAGAGTCAGGTACTCAACTTCTATTTATTGTTGCTCTTTACATCTTCGAAAATCCCCCCTTCACCAAGAAAATCATGCCATATCCTTACCACATCCCTGCAAAAACACGATTTTGAATTGGCATAAAATTACACAAATGTACTAAGTACTGGCCAATTGTACAAGTGAGTATCTTCCTCAGACTCTGAAATGAATAATTTTATGCCCCTTCAGTTGCATATTTGCCTGCCCCCTAGCTGTACATCAATGATGCGATCCTGGAACTGGACCATGTCAATTAAATACATGCTACAATACCCACATCAATGAATTCTTTCTCTGTCTGCCACAAACAATCATTTTTGGGAACCCTGTCCACCCATCAACTCTGCATCTCCAGTTCACCAACTGGGGATCTGGGGAAAACTGCTAAATCCAAAGTAGATAGTTTTCCCCGAGATCTACAGCAAGATTTAGAAACCCATCAAGTTAACGGGTCTGCTACCAGTGGGTATTGGTGCATTTTTAAACAATATATATTACAAAGCTACTTATTTAACTTTAAGTTTTGTTTTACATATAGGTCTTGTTTCTACTATAGCTGAAACAGTTCCGGCTTCAAATCAAACGTGATTCAAACCCTAGCACATACCAATATTTTCCTGGGTTAATAAAGGCATGAGGAGGACCTCATTTACAGGACTGTTTGTAAGCCAGTTGCTAACATAGCCACTGAGGTCACTGAAACTTCTGTAGCACACAGATCCCTCAGTTGTCACTGATGTGGTTTACAGCTATCAAAAGAAGCTCTTACACAGAGTGACTGTCAATGAACTGGCATATGAAGTAGTGTTGCAGTTAGTCTCAATTACTTAATTGACATTATTCCCCCATCACTAAAGAAGTAATGTTTAAAACGCACTACATACCTCTACTTCATCACTTTCATTTATATCTTTATTATAGCCTGCAGGCGGTGGAAACCTCACATCATGGAATGGAATTTGTCTCTCTGGCTGCCAGCTGAAAATAAAAATCCCATGATAGAATGACCCACTTACTTTTCAGTTTTAAAAAGATGATCAGGTTTTCAACCTGTAAACTTCACTTTTCATGCCCTTCCACATAAAAATTCGTGAAATTTACATTAATTTGCTGTAGAAATTTTGCAGAAAAAAAAGTTTTTAAATCTTAAAATGAACACAAATATAAAAATTGGACTAGGGACCTTCTTAAAGTCTGGGGGAATCAGAAAAACATTTTGGTTTCCTTATCATAAAATAACTTTTTGGAAAAAATCAGTATTTTGCTTAGAATACCACCAAACACCTACAAGTTCTACTTTATGTTAAACAAGCTTCAAAGTTTATTTTTGAATGTAAAAAATAAACTAACCCAAAGTTTACAAAGTAGACCATATTAGTAAAGGTGTGCAGTAAGGGCATTGAAATATTTCATCAACTTAAGAAATGTGCAGTGAATGCATCTTACAACCAAGGTACAATGGATATTAAAGCATAACAGGTTAAAGAGAAAGACAGATTGGAAATCTAGCCCATTTTTTTAAAAAGTTTCAGATTTTACACTCTCTCTCTGAATCTTATATTAACTTATTTTGGTTTAACAATCACATTTTAAACATCTTTAAATAACATGTTTTTCTCCTCCCTATAATCATTTAAAAGAAACAAGTTAATAGGGGAAGTTCAGTGACATTACAGGAAAACCAGAAAATTCACTATACACAGATCATTGTACAAAAAACAATAAAGGGTTTTTTTTTTGTATTTTCTATTAAAAGTGCCAATGTAATTCTCCTGATCCCCTCACCCTCCAAATATAACAAATTAAAAACTTCCCTTCAAAATATACTCTTTCCTCCTTTGCCTCATACCTCATAATACCCATGCACTTTACAGTAGCTAGCAAGCAAATGTCCCAGCATCCATTTGGTGCTGTCACCTCAACCACAATTATACACTGGAGAAAGTTTATAGGGATATGCTTTGTTTTCCTCCCTAAAAAAAACCAAAACCCCAGACACACACACAAGACAATTTTTTTGTAATGTGTGTCTCTAAGTGTACACATTCTTAAAAAAAATAAAGGGTCAAGGATTTCTTTCAAAGGATGCTGCCACAAGGCCTCAGAGTTGAAACTGTTACATTTAAAAATCAACTCAACATAACTTCTGCAGTAATTTGGTAACATTTCTATTAACATGAGACACTGGAAGAACACATGGAGCTGCTTTTGAGTCATCCAAACAACATGCATCACTAGTAATATAAGAATATTTACCTTCACCTTTAACAAAACCTTATAGTCTTTCTAGATAATTTTTTAAAAAAAAGTTACAAAAGTCTTTACTGTAAAGAGAAATAGCAGAGGTGTTCAGATTTAAATTATTTTACAATAAATATTCTGAATTATTGGAAAAAGCACTATTTATGTATTACTAAGTCAGTTATGCATATTAAAAATATTGATTGAAACTTTGTGCAAAACAATAACAGGATGAGCACACTTACTTGTTTTCAAATGCAACTGTTATTGAATCTTCATGTACATCCTTTACAAACGCCTGCATCAAAACATAAATAAAATTATGGATAGTAGCTATAGTTTACAAAATTGTCATCTTAAAGCCTCCCTTTTCCACTGACACCACTGAAACTCCAAAATTGTTTGTTTTCAAATCAGCTGGTCTCTCTAATTTTGCAATATTTTTGTAGAAGATGGGAAAATATAGACACAGTTGCTGATATCTTCATACTCCCCTGGATTCGTGGGCACCAACCAGCTTGCTGATATGCCTATGCAATATTCTAATCATACAGGCACTTTCTTCCACTTCTTAAAAGGAACAACATGTGATTAAAAGAAAATATGTGAATGTTAAATGTGTTATCTATAGTTACTCAATATGTTGTGCTATTTAGGTTTGCTTTAAATTCTACATTTCCTGCAGTTCAGATTATAAAACTGTGGTGTAAATCAAAAATCCTAAGAATTTTTATTCCCTACACCCTACAATACCAGTACTCATCTCTCTCAGCTCCCTTCCCAACTTCAATCTCATTTCAAAACAAGAGCCAGTAACACCAACAAGCCCCACTTATACCCAGTTCACCCAATCTTTAGCCATTCTCTTCCCTACTGTGTGGTGCTCAGCAACTTCCTTTCTCAATTAATCTAAGTGCGAGACACTGCATCTTTCCCTCCATTTTCATCCTGAGATGGTGGATCTGTAAATTTTTCATCTTGTCTCCTTTGGGATAAGACAACAACTTTCATGGGCCTACTGGATAGAACACTAAACTGTGACTCAAGAAACCCGGATTCGATTGCCAGCTCCACATCACTGCAATGCTGCTGGGTGACCATGGAAAATTGTCTTGGCCTTCCTGTGCTTCAGTTTCCCCACCCGTAAAAGTATAATATTGATACTTATCACTTCTGTAAAGTATTTTGAGATGTGCTGATGAAGAGTCGTACAAAAGCTAAGGGACATTATTCAGGACTTCCAGATAATTGTGGTTAAGTGGTACAGGGATCAACAACTAATTTTCTTTCACTAACTACCTACAAAAGAACTTTGGCAAATGGCTAAAACTGAAATAAATAAATGTAACTGTGTTGAAAACCTATGATAATTGGCTTTCTGCTTGCATTTGCCATATAACAAAGGTAGCTGACTAATGTTTGCGTTGGGGGGGGGGGGGGCTGTTAAAGTAGAGGGGTATGAACAAAAGGCACTATGCTAGTTTGTTCTACCAACAGGGACTATATTTTTAACATCAATAAAATGAACATAATCTAGAAAAGAAACAGTGCTAAGGTTTACTTACACTAAATATCATGTGGAACATTTAACTTCCCTTCAATTTTGAGACCTCTATCAAAATGAGAAGGCACTTTTATAATTCAGATCCCCTAGAAACTTCATTCTTCTTGCAATATTTTTCTGTTAGAAAGCACAAGTATTCTCTCAACTACAGAACCAGTGAACAAGAACATCAAGTGTGGCTACGACTAAATCAGGAGCTACAGGTGCATATGAGCACAACCACTGTTCTTCTAGCAGGAAGTTTATAACCTGCAATGAACTAATCTCTTTTGAGGTGAGATCAAAGCCAAGTGAAAAAGTTAGAGTCTCTGGAGCCACCTTCACAGTATACCCATCCTTTAGAATATTAAAGGAAGTGTTAAAAGTTATTTATACCAAAGTACCTTCAGCAAGGACATAAAATAGTTATAAAATTTGGCAATATCACTTACAAAGACTCCCTTTCCACACATACAAAGAATATAGTTAATATTTTTCTCTGGTATGATACAAAACAAATCTAGCACCACTGCTCAGCATCTTTCAAATAGTGACATAGGTACAGAAAGAATATTTACATAAGGCAACAGAACTTTAGGTTCACATATACCTATGTGGTTTTCCCCACAGATTTGGCATACATCTCTTAGCCGTCTTTTTCCTGTCTTGGCTTATGATGAGTCCAGGGGAGACTAATTAAGAATATGCTGTTGACAATTATTAGCATAGACCTGCCCCCATTCTGAAACAGTGAACACATTTTCAAATGTATTTTATGTTCAGGTCTTAACCAGATATTGATTTGGATATTAGTTGATATGCCTGGAACCTGAAGTATTCTGCAATCACTATCATGTATTTTGTATAAATTCATCAGGCTGCAGAAAGATCATGCACTACCTGTGCAAAAGCAAAGAATTTTGATAAGCTTATCTGACTGTACAATGAAAATATACATCTTATATCAAGAGCCCCAAACTAGTTTTTGAGGAAAAAGGTAAGAATGATAGATGCCAATGTCAACAAGAACTTTAATTCTTGATTAACCTTTCTAGTTTTCTTTGAACCATAACAGGGTGACTGCCATGACTCTTTTTAATGTGAAGAAACTCGAGGAGCAGAATACTTTCTCCTTTACAGGGCTGAGCACTTCACCACCTTTAAGGACTCCTGCAGCTGGTCTAAGCACTGAAAATGATACCAGAAAAATATGAATGGCATAGCATAGCCACAGAGTGTAACTGTATGGTTGAGTGGATAGCATGGAGAGCACTTGGCTCAAAGTCAGCAACTTCCAGCACAATATGTTAATTCAACCCTATCCCACAAGGAAATGGCACAAACGGTCTTAGAAAGGGAGTTATGGAAAGAAGAGTAGTGAAACTGAAGACAAGCTATATGGATTCTTAGAACAATTTGTCAAATGGTTTGCTTGAAAAAAAAGTTAAGGTCACATATGCAACTGATTCAATAATCACCTTTGGTGAGAAGTTTTCCCTTTGTATTGTTCTTGTAGTCATTAATCTGTAGTTCAGGAAGACTGAATGGTGATTTCCTGCTACAATTACTGGCTTTATGATACACTGAAGTCTTTCTTTGATCTGAGGACTTCAGCAATTCAATCATAGGTTTGGGGTTTATTAAAGCAGTGGGGTGGGTGAGTAGAGCTCTTTGCCCTGCGTTGTACATGATGATCTTTTCTGACCTTAAAGTTTACAAGGAGGTTGTTGAACTTTTCTCGTTAGGCTGGAGAGGACTCAGAGACCGTGCAGAGGATTTAATGTCCACTGTTTTCTCAGGGTCTCATCAGTTTCCTTACCATATAAATTCTCCACAGAAAGGTGGTCTTCAACATGGCTTGGACATCAACCAAGAGACACGAAGACTTAAGCCAGAAGCACTAAAAGAACACCACCTGATGAAACTGCTCTAACTCTGATCATAAATGAAGCATGGAGAGTATATGCACATGCCACAGCTCTAATGTCTTTTAGTGTTCTTTGTTTCTCTATTAGATAGTCCAAAGGAAAAAAGCACCTGATCCCAATACTGATACACAGTTAGATGCTGAGTGTTCTTGCATAACGGCAGATACTGTTGAAAATTGTATGAATCAATTCAGTTCAAGCTGAGGATACATTTACTGATAAAAACTACACAATACTCTCCTCCAACCCCCGTAAAAATTTTAGTGCAGGTAGGGACATGGAGGAAAGTAAAGTGATGCAGTTTAACCCAAGGAACTAATACAATTAATTCCCATTGAAACTAGAGTAGGTAGGCCTTTGCAGAACAGTATAAAGAGTTCCCATGCTGTGTCCAGAGATCAATGAACTGCAGAGATTAATTAGAAAAATTGGAAAACAGACGTGTATATCTCATATTCAGAGGTGTATGGGCAAGAGGGGGGAGAGAAGATGAGCCCAAGCAAATGTGCATGTGTGTGAAACATATTAAAGGAAGAAAGGTACTAGGATGAGAAAAAACAGGGAGAAGATAAAGGTTAGAGCAGGTACAACTGCTGGATACAAAAGCAAGAAAAATGATGTTTAGAAAGAAGTCAGTGAAGGGACGAAGGGTATGACAAAAACATTTAGATCACCATTGGAGGCCACATCAAAAAAAATTTTTTTTTTTTTAAAGGAGCTCAGAAGCAGAAAGGTTTGCCCTTACTGCTATAGAGCCACAGAGCACAAAAGCAGAAAGCACATAATAGAGAGCAGCCTCCAAAAAACTGTACAATAACTAAAGTTGTTTTTTTCTCTTTTATACCAACAACTAAATTTGGTTGCCTTTCATCATGGTAACTGATCAACAGTAAATCCCTGTAATTCATATTAATAACAAATAACTAAGCATCTGATGAAGTGGGATTTTCTCCCACAAAAGCTCATATGATAAATAAATTTGTTAGTCTTTAAGTGTCATAGAACTCCTTGCTTTTTTATTTAATAAAAAAATAAAACTTCTCCCTGCAATATGTTGTGATGTTACTTGAGAGCTCAAATATATTAACGTTCACAAAATCTGTAAAATAAAGTTCTACTTTCAGTGTCCCAAATAGTATGATTTAAATTTCATTATTAATTGTTTTACAAATGTAAAAGTTTTGCTACAAGAAAGTACTTATTTCGGTGTTAAAGAGCTGGCTAGTCACTTCACACAAACCAATAAGGATATGATACCTTCCTCAAGAAGTTTAAAGTTGAAAATCAGATGCAATACCTGGAGGTCAGCAATGGGGTGAGGGAAGAGGAGAACAGAGAAAGGTTTACTAAGAAAAATGTTCAGTTACTCTGTATGGCATATGCCCATATTGACCATCCTATTAAATTAAGTGTGTGCGGGCTGGGGGGGGGGGGGGCGGGCTTAAATTTATTATTTAACTTGCCACTTCTGGATGGCTGGAGTAATCTTCTTCTCCAAAGGAATCAGAAAGAGAGACGTTGGTTGGACTGGCTAACAAGCCTAGGAAACAACTTCCAGAGGCGCAGCCGTGTTAGTCTGTATACTGTACTTCAAAAGTCATGGGAGTTCTGTGGCACCTTAAAGACTAACAAATTTCAACAAAACAAGTTTCCTAGGAAATTCCTAGCCTAGGAAAGGCATTCCCCTTACAGTAGCAGAATGAAGAAAGTCACAAAGGAGCAGCAGTGGAAGGAAACAAAGGGAATACCCAGGCTGGCACTATTAGAAGGATGGAGGGGATGGGAATGGATGTAAAAGGAGACTAAGTTGGTGATATCTGTTGATGATGAATTATGTAGGACCTTGAAAGAAGGGAAAAGCAACCTGATATCGACTGCAATTGGGAGCCTAGTTTTTGAGACATGTGGAGGGGAAATTCTGCACATTGTAATGGAATTAAAACAGCAAATGACAAAGATTAATGCTTTTAGTACTAGCAGTTTGGCTAGAGACAAGTGAAATATCCAGAAATCCAAAGAAAAATTGCAGTTATTAAGCCAAAAGACAAGCAATTTAGCCACTGGGAAATAAAGAAGGAGCAGATTTTAACAATGTTATGAGAAAAGAATGGGAAGATTTGGCCACAGACAGAAGGTGGAGAGAGAGGTCAAAAAAGGCTCCCGTATTACAGACTGATAGGATGCCAACAGTATATCACCAGCAAGAGATAATGGAGTTTGTGGCATATCTTTCGGGAAAACTCAGCTAGTATATTCCAACCCCACTGGCACAGAACTGATCTCAATTAACAGCTGCATACAATACTTTCTACCTAATTAAAATAACTGAACAGGCTCACCACGTATACTGAAAATGTTGTTTTAGGAGACTTTTTTGGTTACTTCCAAGAGTATTCCCAAAGACATAACTGCTTCACTCAAAAAAGATACTCAGTTTTAAGTGGCATGTTATGTTGGCATTAATTTTAAATGCGAGACTCGTGTTATTAAAGAGATTAAGCTATCTATATATACTTTATAATGCATTTAAAGACTAACAACACAGTAGAAGACCAAATGCTGTTAATTTTCAGGGAAACTAAACAAAACAAGTACATTACTGAATGTCTTAGGTCTTCTGAACAAGGAGTCCTGTAGCACTTTTAAACAATAACAAATTTATCGTGTGAGCTTTCGTGGGTATAATCCCGTAAGTGAATATATCCTGAAGAAGATTCTACCCATGACAGCTCATGCAATAAATAAATGTGTTAGTCTTTACAAGTGCCACAGGACTTCTGATTTATTTTGTTTAAATGGACTACTATGGCTGTTACTGCTTATAGTATATTCTACCTTCGACTGCATTTGTATTTATTACAGAAAAATACTTATAGACAGGCATCATGGTTTTAAAGATTGAACACAGAGCTGGGAGCCAAGAACTCCTTAGTTCTAAATCATAGTTCCATCAATAACACAGTGAGCAGCCTTTAACGAGCTACTTAACCTATCTATTTCAGTTTCTTCATCTGCAAAACTGGGATAATAAAAATGAGGAGTCATGTGGCACTTAAAGACTAACAGAGTCTAAGTGCCACACGATTCCTTGATTTTTCTTTTTGCTGGACTAGATTAACACGGCTATCCCTTTGCAAAATAATAAAAGTGACCTAACAACTTTCTGGAGACGTTAGAGGGAATTAATACTTTGAAAATATAAAAAAAGAAAATATTACACCTTAATTAATTCTCCAATATACTGAAAAAATAAACTATAATTATACTACTGGTAGCATGATTTATATTTTCCTTATGTAACTGACATGAACACTTAAAAAACACTTTTTTTACTCTTCTGAAACAATTTTACTTCTTAAAGTATGTTGACAGGGAAGGTCAATAAAATATTCTGCAGAACAATGGTTGTGAGATCTGCCTATCAGTGTTCCCTAGTGTTAACACTAGATGCAACTTTTGTACCATGACAACACACACTAAAACGCAGATGATTCAAAAAACTAAAGTTTCCTTTCTGAAAGCGTTAGATTTAAAAATAAAACCACCACCACCATACAGCACACATATACTCATTATGCCCAGGTGAAATGCTTTTATCTCACATCTTTGACTATTTCACCTGCACTATGCCCATAAACGCCATATTAGGCGGCACTTACAGTTCATAGCTTTCTAAAATCTGAGGGTTTTGGTCAGGGCCTTCTCCACCTCCAAGCATCCAAATAGCTTTAAACTAGCCACTGAGTGGGAAATTATATACATAAAAAAATTGAGCATGGAATTTCCACCCACAGTTGAAGTACTCTGAGTGACAGCATTTGATCTGGGACCAGCAACTGTTTAAAGTCCAGAATCTCATGCTAACAAGAAGAACTAGAAATAAGCATCCTACTTTTCAGATGTGCTGAGCACTCAGCTCATACTTCAACATGAATAAGAGCAGAGCACTCAGCACTTCTGAAAAACTAGGCCAGAGTACTTCACCCATTGGAATCCTATCTTTTAAGTACACATTTCTAGATATGACAATCTGCGAGATATCAATCCTTAAGCTTCTGACTGCAAGGTTAACAAAAGCTAGTTTAGATCATTAAACAGTATTTATATAATGCAGTAAGAACTAGATGCCAACCAGATCAAGGTCCTACTGTAACAGACACTGTACAAACGAAAGTTTCTTCAATTTGAAGTTACTTCCATCCCCCATACAACTAGACTTATATGATTAAAACCAACTCTGGCTTCTGGTAAAGTGATAAATATAATTATTTTAAAAGGTTCTCCAGAAAATTGCTAAAACAGTTTATTTTAAAATATATGGCAAAAAAAAACTGGTATTATTGATATGACGATACTACTGACCTTCAGCTGGGATGACCTAAATTCTTTGTAGCTTTACCACTCAAAGTAACAGCCATTTACCTAACTCATGCCAATAAGCATCTTTCATCCTTCCTCTTGTACGCCAGACACATAATATGTACCTTGCTATAATATACTTACAATACTTTTGCGAAGGGTCTTCCAATCAAAGTGAGTTGTGGTACGAGCACTAGGTATTAACGTACCATCGAATGAAATAAGACGAAGAACAGTCTTACAATATGATAATTAACTTGAAAGGGTGTCAAATGCATTTGCAACGGTGGCCCATTTGACTTAGACGTATTTCAGGTGGGCCATACATACCATAGACCAAAATATTAGGCACTCTTACAGCACTGTGGAGCACTGTGTATGCAAGACTGAACTCTGCAATATCAAATGCTCTCTCTCTCTCTCTGTGTATGCGTTAGAGAGAGAGCGTGGTCTCATGGAGCACAGTCTTGCGTACCCAGCGCGCTGTGATGTCGCTAGACCTGTCATTCCTGTGGCATTGCAGAGCACTGGGTATGCAAGACCACACACTCTCTCTCTCTCTGGTATGGAGAGAGCATGGTCCCACAGAGCACAGTCACAGGCCGGACGGAAGAGGTTCGTGGACCGCACACAGCCCACGGCCTGCAGGTTTTACACCCCTGCTCTAAGGTATCCATCAAGGAGACTGACTGAAGAAATTTCTCATATTTTTATTTTGGTGATTTTGTGCTTAAGCTGTTCTGTTCCTAACTCCCATTACAAACTTTGTATAATGTTAGCAAAACCAAGCCATTCTGTGCCTCAGTTTCCCTATCTGGTTACAGTCTATGGGGATAATACTGACAACAAACAGAGCTGCATGAGGATTAATTAATAAGTGCAAGGTGCTCATATATTATAAGCATTTAAGAAAGCAGAAATTATATCATTAGCATGGATAAATTATGACTTTTCTGTTAAATACTGATCTTGAAGCATTTGATAACTTCTTATTTAATGTTCACATTTAGTAATAGTCTCAGTTTACAGAAGAAAGTGAGTGGCTTACTGTGAATCAATTAAGCCTTCCAGTCATCATATGCTTCATTTGTTCTGGGATACAGATTAATCAGAAATGTTATTAAAAAAAAATAAAAGCCACAAAACTCAGGAGATCATGTAGGACAGCACATTTCATTTGTCTTGGGTAAAATAAACTCAAAGGGACATGAAATTTACAACATCTTTCAAGCACAGAACTTTCTGTTCTGATGCTAGCCCTTAAAATAAAGTACATCAAATTTGTTTCATATCTTCTCAGTAATCTTCTCACTGCAATATATACTTTTACTTAGTTATCAACCAGAGAATGTATATTTTAAATATCTTTTAAGTCCACTTACTGTACACAAGGTACATAATTAGTGGTACACAATTTGATAAAAATTAGTTATTTAAAAGCCCTGCCTCTAAGTCCTAAAACACATCCTTTATACTTTCAGTTATTTTTTGAACAACTCTCATCAATTTATCCCTTTACCAGAAAGGGGGGGGGGGGGGGGAAAGACCAAAACCAAAACAAAACCCCAATAAACCAACCAATGAAAAAAACTTAAAGCACTCAATATTTATTTTCTGGTACCTAATATGGATCTGAGATTTTCAACTGGAGCATTGCAGACTCAGAAGTGGCTCTATTTTGCACTCAGTCTCCTCAGTCTATGAAAACACAGATGTTATCAAACACTACACACTTTGCTCAGATATTAGTAGAAAAAAAAACTGAAAAAGAATGAACTAAAAATTCTCAAGAAATCTTGTGGCACTTTTAAAGACTAACAAATTTATTTATCACATGAGCTTTTGTGGGAGAAAAATCATCCTTGAAATAAACCAAAAGCCCTGTGACACTGCTAAAGACTAACAAATATATTTATTGCATGAGCTTTTGTGGGAGAAAATCCCACTTCAAGTGTCTGGGATTTTCTCCCACGACAGCTCATGTGATGAATAAATCTGTTAGTTTTTAAGGGCCATAGGACTCCTCGCTTGTTTTGCTGAGCTCGACTAACACAGCTCCCCCTTGGAAGTTCTCAAATTCTGCATGGACTGATATCATCCCCCAAGACTCAATATAACAGGGGCATGACCCTCCTTCCCACTACTCTCTTGCTATAGGCACAGGATGCAATCAGCATCCATCTCCAAAACAAACAAGGAGCTCTGTGGCACTTTAAAAGACTAACATTCATTTATTGCATGAGCTTTCATGGGAGAAAATCAGCCCCTAAACAAACCAAGAGTCCTGCAGTGATTTGTTTACTGTGTGAGTTTTTGCCAGAGAAAATACTTCCCAAAACAAACAAGGAGCCCTGTGGCACTTTTAAAGACTAACCAATTTATTTATTTCCAAAAGGATAGCCATGTTAGTCTAGTCAGCAAAAAAACCCAAGGAATTGTGTGCACTTAAAAACTAACTTTTTTTTTTAAGCTTTCATTGGAGAAAAATCATCTCCAAAAACAAACAAGGAGGCCTGTGGCAATGTATTTTTCATATGACCTTCTGGTGGAGAAAATATCCCCAAAACAAATAAGAAACCCTGTGGTGCTTTTAAAAACTAACCAATTTATTTATCACATGAGCTTTCATAGGTGAAAATGCTCTCCAAAACTAACAAGTAGTCCTGTGGCCCTTTAAAAAGCTAACAGATTTATTTATCACATCTCCAAAGGGATAGCTGTGTTAGCCTAGTCCAGCAAAAAAACAAGGAGTCGTGTGGCACTTTAAGACTAACAGATTTATTTTTCGCATGAGCTTCCGTGGGAGAAAATCCCACTTTGTCAGATGCTTCGAAGATGGGTGAACTTACAGAATGGAATGAAAATAAACGCAAGGGGGTGTAAAACCTAGGATCAGGTCATACAGTGACAGCAAATCAGAGCAGTTGTTAGGTTCAAACCATGGGAAACCTGAAGTCAAATTACCTATTGTAATGTAAAAAGAACCCATAATCTCGATTTATCACATAAGCTCTCAGGGCAGACAATCCTCCCCCCAAAACAAACAAGGAACCCGGTGGCGCTTTTAAAGACTAACAAATTCATTTATTCCATGAGTTTTCATGGGAGAAAATCAACCCCTAAACAAACCAAGAGTGCTGTGACGATTTCTTTATTCCATAAGCTTTGGTTGGAGAAAATCCTCCTTGAAACAAACAAGGAGCCCTGTGGCACGTTGTCAAAGACCAATAAATGTATTTATCGCATCAGCTTTCCTAGGTGAAAATCCTCCCTGAAACAAACAAGGAGCCCTGTGGCACGTTGTCAAAGACCAATAAATTTATTCATCGCCTGAGCTTTGAGGGGAGAAAATGCCCCTTCAAGGCGGCTGGGATTGTCTCCCAGGAAGGCTGAGGCGATGGAGAAAGGGGTTAGCGGTGAGGTGCCCCAGGCCCGAGGCCTGTTGGGCTGGGCCGGGCGGGCTCCCGCCACGGGCCCAGCCCGTGCCCCGCGCAGGCCAGGCCAGGGCAGGCGGAGGGCGGCGCGGCGGGACAAAAGCCGCCCGCCCACCCACAGGCCGATGCCGCAGGCCCCGGCCCGGCCCGGGGATTCGCACAGGAAACCCGCAGGCCGGGCCTAGGCCCGGGCCTGCCGCGCCCCACACACAATGACCCACGGCGGGCGGCCAGGCCGCTGCTTGCCTCACCCCGCAGCGCGGCGCAGGCCCCCGCCCCGCCGGCGCGATCCCCGCTACCTTGTAGAAGGCGCCGTTGGAGCCCCGCACCTCCACCACCAGCTCCTCCATGTTGCGGCGCGGGAGGCCCAGGCCCAGGCCCGGCGGCGGTTGGCGGCGGTTGGCGGGGGGGGGAGGGGGCGGCGTTCGGCCGGAAATGAAAGCGAAACGGTCACGGCCCGGCGGCGCGCGGCGCGGGGGGGAGCGGGGCGCCCGCTTCGAATGTAAACATTAAACCCGCGTCACGTGACGGGCCCCGGGGACGGGAGGGGGCGGGGAGGGAACGGTCCGGCGCGCGCTCGCGCTCGCGCGCGCACGCGCGCCCTTCTAGCCGGCCGCGCGACCCCGCCTGCGCCGCAACCTCACCCTCGCCGCGCTGCGTCGGCCCCGCCCTTCCGCCGCCCGAGCGACTGGCCCGCCGGCCAATGGGCGACGCGGGCTGGGCGCACGTGCGCGGCAGCCAATGGGAACGGGCGCTGCCGGAGGGCTGCTGGGAGCCGGGAGCGCGGCGCGTTGGTTGGTTGGCTAGGTAGGTGGGGGCGGGGCGCGGCGCGGCCGTCTCGCCTGAGGGGCGCGAGGGGAGGGAGGGGGTGGGGGAATTAGTGGGGC